>JARQZK010000002.1:1285000-1612500 GCA_030704885.1 Cynegetis impunctata
CTTTGTATAAGGTTATCTTTACCTAAAATTTTTAGTTTTAGAAATATTGCCAATTCCATATTTTTATATGACAATTATGCCACGACCAAGTTACTCTTAGTTAACTCCGACGTTGGCATCGTGAAACAATCAAACTTTAAATAAATTTTTGGGATGCCACTGGCACACATCATTTGAAAATTATTTATGATCATGCCGGGGCGCTTAAATCATTCGTACGAAGATTATTTAAACCTATTTATTATTATGGACAATAATTAGTCGAGTTGCCCCTATCGACATTAGTAGGTATACTGTCAAATTTTCTTGGGTGTAGTTTTCCATAAACAGATCGCGTTCTTTCCCGGTGGGACACCCTGTATATATTATTCGTTTATCTGCTTTCAATATACTCGATAGCTCATCCACAAACTATAAAACTTTTCGATTTATTCATACTAACCTATGATTCGAGTGGTAGTGAAAATATAAAACATCAATTCAACATTTTAATATATTCCTACAATAAATAATTTCCCGATAAATTAATACTCATCATCGGAACCTATTCCGTTATCCATATTTCGTATTAACATATAATTATCCATATCTATGGAACGGCAGTTATTTATGGAATAAAGAAGTCTTTCGGCCATAATCTCCTGGGAAGTGTAGGGAGGTATCCGCAATTGGAAGAAACACGTTTGAGCAGTGGGCAAACCATTTACAGCCTTGTCGACTTTCATAACCTAAAAACGAAGAAAAACTACAGAATTAAGACAAGAAATCTTGAAACAAATGTTCGGGCTTTCATATACCAAAAATATTTTCTACAGTAAGTATTTATTGGTGGATGATACCTTTGCATATGCACATGTCATTCAAATTAACAAAAAATAAACAAGAAACAATGAAAAGTGAAGAACAAACAGTTAGGTACAGATTACCTAAATACAGAAATATCTAACTTCATAAAATCATTCGTAATATAATATAACATTACACACCAAAATATTTTTCAATTTAGCTTGAAAGCTTGAAATTGATAAGCTTCCTAATTCTACAGGTAATATGTTCTATAGTTTCGGTGGCAAGAAATCAGGAACATTCTGCGATTTTTTCAATCTAGCAAAAGGAATATTTATATTATCATTTATTCTACTATTATAGGATAGCAAATCACTATTCAACCACCAAACGGATTAATTTCTCTTGAACATATATGATGACCTGAACTACCAATAGCGCAGTAAGAGTGAGAATATTCACTCTTTTTTTAACGATGTTTTGCAGCATTTTCGATATTTGGCAGTGTCATTAATTTTGATTGCTCGTCTCTGTAAGTTTCTGAATAAATGCTTTATTTCTTTGGTAGAGAAGACAGCTGTCAAATTTATTACTAACTGAGATTGAATTCTCGCACATCACGTGGTGAAACATCATAAAGAATAAACTTTAAACTTTAAAATAAAACAACCGTATTTAGCAGTAAAAGATAGTCGACATGTTTTGAGTTTGTTGAGTGAAATTTTCATGAATAATTTATATTAGAAGAAAAAACATTCAATTCTGATAATAATTTAATTACTAAGGTTTCATTATAGAGGGGTAGATTATATTTTTGTGTATTTGGACCGTCAAGTTAATACAATTAAATTATTAGCCACCAATAACGGTTACGATGAAAGTCTTATCGATAAGCTCATTGGGAAAAAACGAATATAGAACATGTTCCTTTGAATATACCCAGAGCCGGATTTACGAATTTGCCGCCCATGGGCCCAAAGTATTTCGCCGCCCCCGCCTCCCAAACGCGACAATTTGCCACACCTAAAATAATACTATTTGAACATCAATTTTTTAAAAATAAATTCGAATTATAATCTTAATGATGTCATAGCTTTATATAACCTCACTAACTATAATCTAGGAATAATGCTAATTAGTACTTTGTTATGTGGAATATTTGCAGATAATCTATGATTTCCTTTTACACCTCAAGATATGGTTTTAAGTGTTAAACTAAACATAGTACAATTATTGTTATCATAATTAACGGAAAAATATGGATTAAAGGAAAAGTTACTTCTCCTTTGTTTCGTCACTTGTAGCCGACGAGATTTGAAAAAAAACCCAGCAGTCCTTCATATTGTTTTTTGTACCATTATTGTTTACCAACCATTCAGAAATTAATATTATTTTTACTTATTTTGAAACCACATAAACTGAAAAGAAATCAATTTGGTTGTTTTCAAAGTGGATTGTAACATCAGGAAATTAAGAAATCGAAAACGATTCAATGATAAAACTGTTTATTGAGAGCTGAAACATTCAATTCATAGTGAAACTTTTCAAAAATTTTAAACTCAAGTTTTCAGATTTTTTTACGCCTAGCTGTAATATTAGCGAATGTATCAACGACCTCATTAGAGTCAAACTTACACGTCAAGTCTTTTTCTCAAGTCTTCTTCTATGGTTAAAATAGCTGAGTTAACTAACCCTTACTAATTCTTTACTCGTGAAAGAGTAGAAAATGAACGTCTGCTGCACAGTTGCTGGCTGGTGTACACAAAAACATCTCAAGAGCTACCCTTACATTTGGTTATACTTTCTGGAGATCTTCGGACAATATATATCTGTTCAATTGTGACAGCAACAAAAATTCTGCATAAAACGCTATTGATTTTTTAGCAAAATTTAACTGACCTTCAAAATTTGCCGCCCCTAAAAATTTGCCGCCCTGGGCCCGGGCCCATGTGGCCCATGCCTAAATCCGGCCCTGAATATACCCCACGCAAACTATAAATGAAGATCAAAAATACTTCCCAATAAATTATGTGCCGAATTTGAGTAGCAAAATTTGTAACAGGAAGGAATATAAACATTCGTGTTGAACACAAAAAGTTAATTTTACAAAATAAAAACACCACAGGCTTCTCCGAACATTGTATAAAATTCAATAATTTCCTAGATTTCAACAAAACCCAATTGTTGCATTCAGGAAATGAAGGAAAGCGCCCTGGCCTTCTTAAAATTCTCGAAATAAGTTCTGCCCATAACAGTAAATTACCCCTCCTGAACCAAAAAATTTATTTTCAGGTGTCACTATTATCTGTTTTATAAAATAAGATTGTAATACTCTCCTGTAATTAGTCTTGATAATAAGTTCATAACTCGAAACATGTCAACTATCCTTTACTGCTAAATACAGTATCTAATTATTTTATATAGTGAAACTTAAGCCAGGTGCTGTTTTATTTTAAGATTTAAACTTCATATACTTTTACTTTACTCTATTCTACAAACCTGGAAACGCTGTGACAAATCTGCTAAATTGGCCGGTAACCTAGAACGTCCAGACACGAATCTCATGAACAGTACTCTTTCATTGTCGGTAAACCCTTCAAGAATATTCCAGAGCCACTGAACCAACTGATGATTTTCGTCTAATTCGCGGTACCTTTAAATTTATTCAAGATTAATATTCAAAACTAACGTTACGATTAGTTAGATGAGAAGGTGGTAATATAGAATCCAATTTTGTTTTTTCCAAGTAAAATTTGTAGTATCAACAAAAACTAAAGATCAACCTGTTTTTTGGTAATAGTTCTTTTGAAGTTTATATGTAACTATTTTTGAACATAGATGTCACTGGGCATTTCGAAATAAAGGAGGAGTTCCATATAAAAATCAGGTTCGATATTACCACCTTCTCCTCTAATATGCTCACCTAACAATCTTCTTCAACAGCGAAATTGATATGTGTGAAATGCCACACACTAATTTTTCAATATGTTCAGCTGTCACCAATGATAATAAAGGAACTGGAATGATGCCAGACATTCCTTCCCTTATAGCAGCTATTTGAACATTAAATTCCTGTGTTCTGAATTTGATAGCTTGCTCGAAATATTGATTCCTATTTTCGAATGTAAGTGGTATACTTCTACCACCGTAAACAATAGGAACAATCTGTAAAAATGTTACTGAATGTTTGAAAATGAAACAAAAGGAAACTTTGATGTAAATAGAGAACTATGTCCATCAAAGTAAGTATGGAAAAAGTATGTCATTAGCCCGATTCGATCAATTCAATTTAGTTCAGCAAAGTGAATAGATCAGTTTTATAATTCATTTGGTTTAAAAGATTTGAGAACTATATCGATGACTTACTCCACATCAAGTGAACATTAGACATAAATGAGTCCTTCCCAGCGTTATTTTTAAATTCACCCACATATATGTAGGAATACAAATGGGTAATAACTTTATTCAACTTTATGCAGTTATTTTATAATTATCCTTTTCAATATAATTAAATTTAACCAAAATCTTAGTCAAAATAAGTAGAAAAATAAAATGCACATATGAAAAAAATAAAATGGTGTATACATGCAGTGAAAATGAGAAATGAAATAATTGACATATTAAATTATAATTCAGGCATATAGTCCTAGTCGTTTTATTTGGGTAATGAAACTATCATTTCAATAATGAAGAATCCTCTTTGCCATTTTAATGATAACATTTCACAGATATCACTCAAAGGAAAAAAGTTAAATTACTGCCAATTCATTCAATTATCATACTTTCTATAGTGAAATAACTATTTTCAGATGAAAGTAGTAGTGAAAATTATTAATAATAATAATCCTAACTTCCCTGAATAGCTCTTTCCTACACTCTCTAAATAATCATTACATTGAAATTTTAAAAAATAACAGTTACTACCTTAAAATGAAATAATGTGACAATATATAAATGGCTTTTAATATTGGCTTTTACCAGCCTCGCTAATATACTCATAGAAAAAATGAAATAACGAAGAAGTCGCTTTAAATGGAAGCATTTTTGCTTAATAAGCGTTTATTTTTTAATTACACTTTGTTATGAACAAGTTAATATTTTGGTAATTTTTAATGAGAAAAACGTTTGAGATGTATAAAATTTTATGATTGGGTATAATAATTGGCATTTTGTCAAAAACATCTAAAAAAAAATAGAAATGAGTCCTGTAAACAATTTTTTCTGGGAGATTCCTAGAACATGATGTTACTATTATCCTATGCATTCATATTTCAAATTTTAGTATTTCATCATTGGTTTACATGTGATCTGTGATCATTTTTCATGGGATCAGTGACCTTTCACATGCGATCTGTGATCGTTCACATGATGTGATATGTGATCGTTCACATGATGTGATCTGTGATCGTTCATATGACGTGATCGGTGCTCGATCACATGAAATGATCTGTGATCACGATTAATTAAAACATTTGTCACAGTCAAACAGGGAAAATATGCATTACTTACATAATCGGACAAGGACGAAATCAATGAGTTTATTAATTTAACCTTATAAGATATTTTATCTAAAAAATAATTAAATAGAAAATAGTTTTCATCTATTAACAAACAGAGGTCTTCACCAATATTTATAAGTTCTTTTAGATGTTCATTTAAACAAATATCCAATTTAAGCGAACATTAATTGAGGTTATTCTGTTTTTCATTTGCGTTTGCACATATTCTTGAAGAAACCGTCTCTAAAGGTTATGGATATGTATACAAACGAAAGTGATAAGGTGCGTAAATATCCGTTACTTATTTATAGGTTGTTCGTTGATTATATACTCACTTTACCAGTACAACTAGTACCCTCAAAACATTCCAGAGGAATAACTTCGTGGAAATTTTCCACAGTAACGCCCGAAAGGTGAATATCCCTTATACTTCTCAAACTTTGCACATACATACAATCAACCTCTTCTAAATCTTCTATGGTCACTGGTTCACAAACTAGAATTTTCCAAATAATCGGAGCTAAAGGAATTGCCAGAGGCTTTTTCGTTCTTATAGCTACCCCAAACAGTATTCCTGAAATTGTATAAGGTGCAAGCAGTTATCATGACATGATTAATATAAACTCTATTTTCGGGGAAAGTACAAATAAAAATTACATAAAACGTTTACTCAACAATAAATGTAATCATCGATGAACAAAATGTGAAACCGATCGGTTTAATTTTCAATCTTAGTTCACAATTTACTTGGGAATAGAAACTTTTCTCCTGATCATTTTTATGGCATAAATATCACGAAGCAGATCTTTCTTCCATTCATTCTCAAAATCACTTCCATACAATTAACTGAACTTTTCGTGAACCTTACCTAAAAACTTAAACCACATAATATGCTGCGGGGAATTCAGTTGTGGATTTAACAGATATTTATCTCTCTGAAAACCATCATCATTGACAGCATTTGGAGTTGGAATCAGTAGTGGTACTACTCCAGTAGTTATTTCTTGGCACATTTCAGTAATCGTGTCATCAAACACGCCACCTGCGTCATCGGCACCTTCTCCTACCAGTTTCACTTTCCATGCTCTCGATGGTAATCTCACGTCCTGGGGTTTAATATCTACTATCTGTTTTGCTATTTGAACGAAGATTGGTTTACATTTACGATCTAAAAGGAAGCACAATTATTATTGTAAGCGTATAATTGGACCCACCAATTAACACTCCATTTTTATTTATTTAATGAAAATGCATCTAACATTTATAGTCATTGACTATTCAATACAATATTAACGTAATTAACTTATATATGTATATCTTCAGATGAAACTAGTTTGGATTATTTATGGTTAATTTAATGAATGTACTTTATGAAGGTTGTTGAAGCAAATCAAGATATTTCAAATGATTACTATAACAATAGTATGGACTATTACAAAAAAAGCCTGGTCATGATTCTGATGACAAAAAATCAACAGAACCTACTTCCAATACAAGAATGTAAAAAAATATATAAATAAAATACTTTATTTATAAACCTTTGCTAGAAAAATTGTTTCATTTCACTAATGAGAACATTTCTAGAAAATAATAAGGCTACACTGAAAATCAGTCATATAAATTCTAAGTTGATGTGAAAAAAATATGGAAACAACTTCGGAGAAACTCCCAAAGTACTTACTTTCTTGAGAAATTCTTTTCACTACAATGAGAGGACCATAATTCTTCCCTTGCACCATAGTCTTGCCAATACATCTAACAAATGGTAAAGTATAAACTCTAGGAGCTAGAAGCGGCCGAAGTTTTGGAGATACTAAACCTTCTAGAGGCGGAACTTGCATTTCACTTTGTTGTGCTCCCAAAGGCATAAAAGTCCAACACGAATATAACTTATCAGAAAAATTAAATAAAAATTTTAGTCGAGCTCGGATGGATTGTATAGATAATCCAACCAAATGATCAAACGATGACGGAATTTCTGTAGGCATTCCAAACGTCAGCGCTCTCGTTATGCCCGGTACTCTTTGGGGAAGAATCGCAGCAGTCCATGCCGCGCTATGAGTACGCCCTGTTGCAATCTGTTTTATCCCTTTATTGCTCAATTCTTGAATAATCTCGGGTTCTCGAACTAATGATCCAAGTGTCAATCCAAGTTGTCCTTCGCCGTTCATCCCCCATCCGAAAACTTTTCCACAAGAACTCAAATATAATACATGCTCAGTTCCAACAGCGAAATCTTCGATGAAATAATTATCCAAACCCATAAGTTGGTGAGGCTTATAATCCGACCTTTCTCTGAGATGAGCCTGCCAAGGAACTCTATCTATTCCGCAAGCGTAAACTTTTCCGTCTTTGGTGAGAAAAACTGTGAGATTCGTACCACACCCAATCTTTTTGATTCCAATATTGCACATAGACTCTACGCGTTGCGGTATTGATTTAGCCGTAGTATGTCCAAGGCCTAGTTTACCATAATCTCCTTCACCAAACGTCCATACAATCATTCCATCGGCAGATACACATGCAGTATGATTTAATCCACAAGCCACTTGACCGATTCTATAGTTATCAAGCGCAAAAACCCGTTCAGGAATTTTTTTATTTGATGTCGATCCTAATCCGAGTCTACCATAATCTCCATTTCCAAACATGAACAATTTTCCATCTGCAGTAACAACCCCGCTATGTTTGAATCCGCATGCTATCTGGATGACTTCTTCGTCTTGAAGTGCTTCTATCTGTCTTGGGCGTCGTTGTCGGTCACTATTGCCATGTCCAAGTTTGCCATAGTCGCCATCGCCCCAAGAAAAAACTTCACCAGTTTCGGCCAAAGCTAAACTATGGCCATCCGATCCTACAGAACTGGCCAAGTCGTTAATCACAAAACCTTGTAAACTAGATATCACAGTTAAACTATGTAAATCGTCCGAATTTCCTTGTCCAAGTCTACCATAACTTCCCTCACCACATGCCAAAACAGAACCATTTCCTTGAATAACAAAAGTACAACTCTGACCACAAACTATCTTCCTAGCCACGGAAAAAGATTCCACCTGTGTTGGCACAGAAGCATTATAACCCACTTCAGCTAGTTGCCCATGTCTATCAGAACCCCACACGTAAGCTTCGCATTTACCTCCTATCTGCCAATCCTGAGGTCTCTGTGTTACCCATTGCATTATCTGTTCATCTTGTTTGATAGTCCAGAACATATTTTGAATTGCAGACGGTTTAATTTGACCATCTAATACATGGGTATGTTTCATTATATGTGGTGGCAGCTCTGTTCTTTTAATCAGACTTTCAGCCATCAAGGCCCCAAGACTGAATGTATGGAGCCAATGATATTCGGGAACTATATTTTCGTTTTTATTATTGAATGGTAACAAAGGGTAACATAAAACACTATCGATATCTAGCAATAAAGCTAGAGAAGTCAAGGATTTTAAATATGATGAATGCATAAGTTGAACTCCAATTTGAACAGACATCTTCTCGCTATTATACTGTTCCAGAATAATTCTAGGTAGTAATAGAATCAGTTCTTTGAAGAAATCCGCACATTTGAAACCTTTAATTCCTCGTTTCAATAATGCACATCTAGCTGTGCTAAGAGCGCAAGTGCTTTTAAGGTGGTCCAAACTGTATTCTAGAACCGAAATTGATTTCGTTCTTGAAAATGCCATAACGAGCTTGTCGTCAATCCAATCTAAACCACTTGTGTTTATACCTCCACTTCCCGTGGCGCTATGTACCAGCGTACCATTGTGAAGAGACCATATGTTCACCACTCCACTTGGTCCTTTGGAGCAACCACTAGCCAGTAAAATACCGCTTCTATCGAAAGCAAGAGTTGTCACTGGATTGTATGAATGTCCTTGACAGTGCATTACCAATTGTGGTTCAGTATCTTCAATATCTAATGCTGAAAAGGTCCATACACATACGGTTCCGTATAAAGTACCGACGGCTAGTAAATACGGCATATCACTCTCTCCGACTAATGGTGACCATTTCATCGCTACAGGTTCATAAGGCTGCATCAATGTGTGCAATAATTGCAATTTGGAGTCTCGTAAAACCCAAATTTTGCAACTGGAATCAATGGATATTGTTGCCAGCATTACTCCAGTAGGATTCCATTCTACTGCTGATATCACATTTTCATGAGCTTTAATAGTTATTATATTCGAAACCTGGTTTATCCAACCTAGTTTAAGAGTTCCATCTAAATATCCAATGGCAAACGCTTCATCTTCATGGTGCCAATCAATATGTGCTACAGCTAAAAAATGATAACAGACTATGTTAAATGTATATTATGGAATCATCATTTCATATATCTAAACTACGAATTACCAAATCAAAATTTTATACCGGACATGACGGTTCATTATCTTGTATAACTTATTAAGATATTAACTGTTACTACTGAAAAATATCACATTTAATAAAATGAAATCCTAACTTTCTTCCTGTCTTAACAACTTAATGACCCCCTAGATAACTGCTCTTAACAAATTCAACGGAATATTGAATTTTCATCACATTTAACATTGATTTACAAATAAACAAAGTTAGGGAGCTATATTGAATTTGCAGTAGAGATAAGAATTTATTAATTCTATCATGAAAATTTTATTTTAATTTTCCAACAATGTATATTCCTTCTGATTTTTATTGATATAAAAGTTATATTTTGTAATGTGATAAACCTCCATAAACAATAAACAACTAAATAAGTAAAGGTAAACAATACCCCAGCAGGCATAACACAAAAACAATGATCATACAACAGAAAAATAATTAAATTAAATCAAATTAGTTCTCAGTAAATGTCACAGTCCATGTCAAGAAAATCTCCAAACAAACCATATTAAAATTTTAATGTAGCCCTTTTTCTTAAATAATTAATCGAAATGTAAAATTTGGGGCTGTTAAATTGAATTACTTTTCCTAAAAAAGTTGTATTCATTTGGAGAATAATGATGGCTTCTATTTTATATATACGCCTAGCAATAATTTTTTCGACATCTCTGCTCACAAATGACAAACGCTTTGTTTATATGATCTTTATTAGCGATGATTAGAAGTTCGAAGGTGAATTTAAAAGTAATTCTATAAATTATCTACTTTGTCAAGATATATAATTCATTACTTATACATTTCGATTTATTAATTTAATTTGGCGAAAAAGTTTTTTGTTCATTAAAAAATGTGCGCAGCATATGGAGACAAACAAATTTATTTTTTGATTGAACTTCAATAAATATCAGGACAATATGTATTTTTTGAACTTAAAACTTTAAATGTTATCTTCCATTAAGAAGATAACATTCAGAAATCTGTAATCACTAGTGTTATCAGGTGTAAACTTATATACTCATAAATATTTTTTAATTCCATATACTTACACTGATTGATCGACATGTTCATTAGAGGCTCAATATGTTTCTGATCTACGCATATACTGATTAGAGAAACAGATCCATCGATTTTTCCGACAATCAAATGATCTCGGTTATTTTTCTGAGAATCCTTATATTTAGGCCATGTCATTGCTGTAATAAACTCTCCTTGGTCCTCTACTATGCACTCTTGGTATCCGTGAACGTTTCCTCTTTCTCTTGTTAAGTACCAAATGTTTATTATGTTCTCCATGCTTGCTGCCACGAAATTCCCAGACGGCGACCATTTCAAGTTTCCAATTAGTTTTCCCTGTAAATCACTACCAAAGACATCTATCGAGGCGCGGAAAACAAGTATCGAATCCAAAGCCAGTTGATTTGACGAATCGAATAACCACAATCTAACAGTGCCATCATATCCAGAAGAAGCTAACATGCGACTACCCTCGTGCCAATTGATGCAGGCGATTCTGTTATCATGGCCATCCAAATAAGTTATATTTCTTGACGGCAGGAAGTAAGACAAATCAGCAAAATTAACTTGTTCTAGGTTAGGACCAAACATCATTTGAATTTTCGTAGCAATTGATTTGAATAATTTTTGAGCTGCCCACTCTTTATAGTGTGGATCTACTCTAGAAGACAATATATAAGCTGATAAAGCATTGACCATACTCAAAGGTCCTACATGTGAGTCAGAAGTTGGACTCAATGGAGCTTCGTCTTTAGGAATATCCAACAATGAACTTCCGCCATGAGTAGAAAGTATGTTCACTAGAGCTTGAGTTACAGCGAAACCAGATTTTGGCACAACGATTCCGATTGCTGACATAATAAGGTCCTTGGTACACATATTAACAACTAGATTAGATGATTCGACTTCATTTTGAGCTAGAGCTGCGATAATCACACTTAAATAATTCAAGCAGGCTGTTGAAGTTGGAGATAAGTTGTTTGCTAACTGTAGGAAATCTTTAGGTAACTGATAACTTGGAATTTCACTCAAACTTTCCAAGTGTGATATTTCCACTCTATTCATAGCGGTTAATGTCATTAATCGAACAACTTTCCTTATGTCTGATAATCCGGTTTTTTCCAAACAATTCACTAAAGTTATGTAATTGGTATTGATTGATAGGAGAGACAATATATTTAAGATTATACTCCTTGACAGTAATATATGTACGCTTGTAGTCAAATGCTTCAAAGCTCTCATTCTGTCTATAGATGTATTCAATAACATAGCTTGATTAGGGCCAAGTTTGTTATATTGGTCAGTGATATGGTGATTCTCAGTAGATATTGTCGGTGCGGCTACGCTACCGAGTGGATTTGCGGATGTTATCGGAATAGGATCAACTCTAAAGTTTTCCACCAACAATCCTAGATATGATTTTATTTTCTCCACTTCTGAATAATCCGGTACAGCGGTTTCCATAGACAGTACATTTCCCTCTGTCATATCTGAAAACGAAAGTGAAAGTGTAATATTCCTCAACCCCATCACCAACCAATTTTTTGTTTAGTTTTTACTACTATCGCCATCCTATAAATAATATCTTTGGTTTTATTACCTTTCATATCTTCCTTCGATCAGGGCACAACAACATCTAGATGGCTATCAACAAGAGGTTGATATGTTTCTTTCTGTTCGAGAGTGCTAACTCTGAAAAGTCTGGCAGATGGCATTATGGACTGTTTCAACGTAGAATAAATGATTGTCAGATATGAGAAATTTTTTTTTAGTCATGATCGGTTGACAAACAATACTACTAAGATCCTGATAGTACTTACTGTTTCAACCTTTTGTTGATAAGCACATAGAAATTCACCGCTCTAAGGTTGAATGGAAACATCAAAGAGTCGCAAATCAAATATCCAGCTCCACCAGGGAGATAATTTGATAGATTTCGATTTTTCGAATAATTGTCCTGCTATTCATGATCTAATTTCAGTCACACCTTTAACTCAGACATGTTGAATTTAATTTTACTTCATTCATACAAACAAACACACACACACACATATTTATATATATATATATATATATATATATATATATATATATATATATATATATATATATATATATATATATATATATATATATATATATATAAAATATTTATATTTTGTTTTAGCTTCGTGAACTTCACTGCAGAAGGTCTGTTATTGCTAGAGAACCGAAGAGAATAATATCCCTAAGAGTCAAACTTTAAACATAAAATTCAAGTAAAAAAATTATTAAATATTTCTATACTCACCATTTTCATCAAATATTATATCTGGAGCCACAGCTTTCACATGATTTTTATCATTTTGATTTTTATCCATATACTTGGTCATGCACCCAGAACATAAAACATAATAATCCCCTAAAATGCATAAAGAAATTAATAATTTTATTCGAAATACAATACATAGTGCTATAGATCCGTTCAAAAAAGTATCGGACAGATTGAATCAAGAACTTGACTCAATGGTCGTGTGACCGAAATTGCAATAGCAGTATATAATTTTTTGAACTATTTAGTGATAATAAACATAGTGAAGTACAATTTTGTTTTGTGTTCATCATAATATTATTCATTCCCAGAGAAAGTTACTACGTCTTATGAACGTATGTGCTTTGCTCACAAAATCTGATAAAAGTAAATATTTTAATACTATTCATAATATTAACTCAACCAGTAGTTCAGCAAACAGAACATCAAAATACTGTAATAACTAAGGTATAAATGAATATTTATGTACCACCATAATCATAAGCACTTGAAAATATATACACTCACGGACAAAATTATTGCATATTTTATTTTAAGGTCTTCATTTTTTTTTTTCCTTTAACACCTTTGTGACTTTGGTTACTAAATCTGTTACATTGGAGTGTTCTACGTTATTAATAATCAAATTAATTACATATTGAAGCTTTAGAACAGATTCGTAGAGAAATTAGTGAAGTGGTCTGTTTTCGATAATAACGTTTAATTAGGAAAGAGCAACAACATAGACATGATACATTAGTTTAAGACAAAATGATAACAATTTAGTACTTAGTATTTTCTTTTCTAGCTCTAACGATAGCCTGTATCCTCCTAGGCATACTGCGTAAAAGATCTTTGATGGTTTCTTATGGTATTCGATTCCATTCTTCCTGTGCAGCAATCCTTAATTCTGCAATTGAGTTAGGAGCTGGATTTCGCGTTCGAATATTTTTTTTTAGGATGTCCCATACATGTTCTATGGGATTCGTGTCAGGACAAAAGGTGGCCACTCTAGCTTTGCAATCCCGACATCCTCAATGTACTGGTTTACTGTTCTTGCGGAATGGGCACGGGCATTGTCGTGCATTAACACAAAGCTATTATATCCAATAAAGCCGGCATATGGTATAACATGTTCTGCAAGGATGATAAGTATGTACCAGTCAGCATTCATCCTTAAATTCACTTCAATGAGCTCCGTGCGACCCTCCCAACTAATGCTAGCCCATAGCATAATGGAACCACCACCAAAGCTAAGATTATGTACAAGGTTACATTCTGCGAAACGTTCTCCTCACCTTCCGTATACTAAGTAGACTACGTCCATCAGGCTTCCATAATTGTATTCTTGTTTCGTCTGCAAAAAGAACTTTTCCCCATTGATGTTCATTCCAGTCAGCATGTGCTCTTGCAAATTGTAACCGTCCGATTTTATGGCGTGGAAGAAGCCGAGGAACTCTAGCAGGACGTCTTGGTTTTAAATCGACCTCCTCAAGTCTCCTTATTATTGTTTTCGTGGAAACATTGACTTGCCTTGCATTTAGTAATTGATTTTTGAGATGCGGTGCACTAAGTGTACGATTTCGCAAAGATTGAATTCTTAAATATTGCTCATCTCTTGGCGTTGTAATTCTTTTACGTCCTTGACCAGGCCGCCTTTAGTATCCTCCAGTCTCATTGTAACGTTTTAGTACGCGAGAAACAGTCGATTGATGGACATTCAATCTCTGTGCAATGTCTTCTTGTCTTTACCCCTCAATGATTAAACAAACATTTTTAACCTCAACTAACTCATTTAAACGTGGCATCTCACTAGCTGAAACTACAGATTGAAGAAACAATGATCTGAAAATGTCATTCTGAAAACATCGAATAAAGAGAAGCCATTATTTTAGTCATCAAGGCAGACTAAGCTACGATTATAGCTTTCCGCTTATTCAGTTATAATTTACAGTTATCGCTCATTCAGTTATAAAAGCTATGTCTTACAATTATTTTATCTGCAATAAATTGCAATATACGTAGAACACTCCAATGTAACAGATTCATCAACCGAAATCACAAAAGTGTTGAAGATAAAAAAAATTAAGACCTAAAATAAAATATGCAATAATTTTGTCCGTGAGTGTATATATATACATATATATATATATATATATATATATATATATATATATATATATATATATATATATATATATAATACACAGTTACTATAAAAGAATAATCGGTTTTGACAAACGAAGAGTATCACAAATAGAATTAGATAGTTAAAAAAAAGTTAATGATATCTATATAGACAAAGCAAATAGTCGACGATTCTTTTGTAGTAATACTTATATTGAAGATACAATAAAATAGAATATGGGATACCAAAACTGTAAACTAAATACTGACCTATAACAGACCCACAAAATCCTCGACCAACTGGTATGTTACAGCCAGGGTGATAACTTTTCATATGAATTTGCAGATATGGAGATAGATGGCCGCAATAGGAACATATAGAGCATTGTCTATGAATCTGGAAATATTGATTTGATTGAAAGTTCAATTAATTTTTCGTAATAATATCAACAAGCATTGCTCTCGAATATATACCGCGAATTGAATTGCTTCCTAGTTCTATACATGAAATAGATAAATGTGAATAAAAATAGTTCAGTTAAACTAGAAAGAATTTGTCAAAGTCGAATATACTGAAAAGTACCTACAGATTTTTTTGTCATAAAAAAATTAATTTCATACATACTGTAATGAAAACTCACATTTGTATACCCTGCGCTAAAGATAATATCGACTGGTAAATAGTCGTTGGTAACACCACTATCAAAATATAATTCATCGTATGAAGATGAGTTGTTGCCGCTAAGCAGAGGATGAGCCTCTCCTCTAACATGTTCTCTCTCATATCCACCCCTCAGCAAGGGATGTGCTTCTCCGCGAACATGTGACCGTTCTCTTTCCCGTTCTCGTCTCTCTTGCATACTTCTATCAAAACGTTCGGCAATCAAATTTCGAAGCTCTGACAAAGCTCTTCTTCTAGGTGTTGTGTTTCTTCTCATTGTACTGTCCACATCTATACTAGCGCTGTCCAAACTCTGAAAGAAGTTTCAATTTTTCATCAGACCTTTCCGTTCCATGAGGTTTGTTAATTTTTTCGTTTTCCACTACTGATATCAGGAACATGTTTACTACAGAATCATGACATAAATAAAAATGTACTGATAAACTAATATCAAAATTGAAATTATTCTCTCGAAGAATGCAAAATATCTCCGTTAATTTATAAGTTTCTTAGGTTTAAATAAACTAAACTGTCTTTCAAAATCAGTATTAATAGCTTCTGTCTCTATAATCTAGTTACCTAAATAACTGAAGAATTGACAGTCAACCAATTTATTGAACTGGTGGGAATTCTCCATGAATTCACATGAGAACACCAAGTAAACGTAGAATATCAATAAAAAAATAAAAAAAACGGTCAAATTAACTTGAAGAATAATTGAAATTTGGAATATAATGCCACTTTAAAAACTGCTCCAGTACACCAGTATTTCTTACTCGAATGAGAGTGATTCTTTAGAGCTTTTTCATCTATCTATACTAAATTGGCGGTAGAAGACATGAGTTCTAGCCTCTTGATTACTCAACTGTATTTCTCAAATTATCGTGTTGTTTTTCCGCTGGTTTTTACGAATCCAATTCTTGCATTCATCATAGTGAAAATCTTTTTACTTTTAAATAGTTTATTTTTAAAAACTTTTTTTTCAATTTGTGCGATATATAAAATAGAAACACTTTGAAATCAACGTTATAAAATAAGTCAATTGTTATATTGTGCCTACACGCCTACACGGCTCCACTAGTGAAGGCAATCAATTTTTGTGTGTTTGAAGCTGTCCGGATATTCAGCTGCACTTGAACCTGTTGGGCTGAATCTTAGTCTGTCTCATATGATCTAACAGTCCATCACCAAGTGTTGAGCTGTCTCTGTCTCCTTGCTGCATGAACAGCAGGCAAGGTCTTCATTATTCAAGTGTACTCTCAGAGGACTATGTCCAGTGAGGAAACCTGTTATAGTGCGACCATGGTGTGATCCCAGGTGAGCAGTTTTTTGAAGAAATTTTTCCCGTGTCTGTAGCTTTTCGCAAGGCATTGTAGGGTTTCAATAACTTTTCAACTAGCGAAACATGTATCCTAGTAATTAAATGTTGCAACAATATACTGAATAGTTTACCCCAACTGCATTCGAAGATCCAACAATTTAACATCTAAAATGCCTACCACCCAAAATACGAAATGTATTTTGATTCATAATATCAATTAATTAAGACGGACCTTCTTGCTGGAATAAACCAATGTATTAAAAGTGGAAAATTCCCAGAGAAATTGAAAATATCAAAAATAGTCCCAATATTTAAAAAAGGTAGAAGATGTGACCCAGCGAGTTATCGTCCAATAGCAATTACATCAATATTTTCTAAATTGCTCGAAAAGGTACTAAAACAAAGATTAACCCTTAGCATTAAGATGTCCAAAGAACAATACGGCTTTCAGCAAAAAAGCTCAACCCAAAGTGCTGCAATTGATTTTATAGAGAGTGTAATAACAAAGTTAGAAAATAAAAAAAATTGTAATAGTAATATTTATCGACCTACAAAAAGCATTTGACACTATCTAACATGGGATACTACTGAATAAAATCCATAACTCTGGTGTTCGTGGAACAGCTTACAAACTAATAAAATCATTTATTAAACAGAGATCACAATACACCAAAATAAACCAAACAAAAAGTGACCACTTAAAAACAAACACTGGGGTCCCACAGGGAACAGTCTTGGGCCCATTGCTGTACTTATACTATGTGGAAATCCTGACGAAATCGGGAATAATAGGTGAGCACTATATGTTCGCTGATGACACTGCGCTAGTGTATGGTGGGGCAGACATTGATGAACTTGAGAGGGAAATTAATAAAGATCTAAACATGTTTTATGAATGGTTGTGCCACAATGGACTTGTCATAAACACACAGAAAACAGTATTCATGAAAATAACACAAAAAAACAAAAAGACCAAACCCATAAAAATAAAAATTAATAAGCAATATATAAAAGAAGTAAACACATATAAATACCTGGGACTTAAAATAGACAATAAGTTGAACTGGAATGAACATATAGATGAAATACTAAGTAGCAAGTTAACGGTTCTTATTGGGGCTATAACCCGAACGAATAAATGCAGAACTTACAGATGACTGTAGAGCACTTCTATATAATGCCTATATACGATCTGCATTAACGTATTTAATTGTTGTCTGGAGTAACACAACTAAATTTAATTTAAGTAGAATACCATACCCAGAAAGAATGAAGAGACTACAGTTGACAACACTAAGGGAACGGAGACATAGAGGAGACCTTATAGAGGCTTACAAAATAATTAGTGGACACTATCATTGCGAAATTAAAAACATTTTTCATCTCAACCAGAACACGCATCTTCGAGGCCACTCATTGAAAGTGGACAAAGAAAGAGCTGCTAAACTCCAAAGAAAGAACTTCCTAACCAATCGTGTGGCATATTCATGGAATGCACTTGCAGATGAAACAGTGACAGCAGCAAACGTTAATATATTCAAAAACCGGTTGGATAAAGAACTAAAGCAGAGTACAGCAAGAATGATCCATTATAGCGCATAATGAATGTCTAGTGTAAACAATAACACATGCTAGGAAACAATAGCCTCATCGGTTTACCGCTTGCTATTGGTCAATTACAGAATTACAGAATACAAAGGTTCCAAAATAAAACCATTAAAGCAATTTACAATATCCCATACAATACAAGCACTACAGATCTTTACAAGAAATTGACACTGCTTAATTTCGACAAACTGAAAAAACTTGAATATTGCAAACTTCTACATAAAATTAAATCTAAAAATGTAAAAACACAGACCAATCTAGATCTATACAGACATTAGAAGATACATTACACCAGAGGGACAAATGAACTACAAGCATCAAGACTGCGAACAAATATGGGAACAAAATCAGTAATTCATCAATCAATAAAATATTTCAATGAACTGCCAGACAAAATAAGAAACATAGAGAACTATGGGAGCTTTGTAAGGCAACTTACTCTACACTTGAATGAACTTACCTAAACCAATTTTATGTGATAAAATGTAAAATAATACACTGTATTACCTACGATATCAGCTATAGCTGTTTTGTAGAGTTATGTTTAATAAATAAATAAATAAATAAATAAATAAAATATTCAGTAAGACCAATCTTTCATCACAAAATGGCATAAACTTATAGGACTCACTTGTTGTCGAATTAGCTCATGATTACCACCGTCGATTCTGGATGCTGAAGTATTCAGAGTTATGTCGTCCGAACTCTCAGTATGGGGATGCTCCAACATCCATGATGCGAGTGAATTTATAGTGTGAGCGTTAACTTCCCCAGTACTTCTCGTTTCAGTAATGGCTTTCAGAATGTGTCTCATAGTGAAGCCCATCT
This sequence comes from Cynegetis impunctata, assembly GCA_030704885.1. Classification (NCBI taxonomy): domain Eukaryota; kingdom Metazoa; phylum Arthropoda; class Insecta; order Coleoptera; family Coccinellidae; genus Cynegetis; species Cynegetis impunctata. The sequence continues at coordinate 1,304,503 of JARQZK010000002.1, forward strand.
CCAGAAGAGGCGCTGCAATGGGAGGCGGAGGAGGAGGGGAGTTCGAATATCTTCTTAATGTGATCAAGTTATCATCTGACTCGAAAGAGGGCACTGCATTATTCCTTGACAGAACGTTGTTTCCATCTGAAAACGAATCTTATATAGATAAATATTTTCACTAAAATCATAGCATTGATTACAAAAGGACCTAAGAAATATAATAATTAGAAAAGAAGAATATCTATCAACACGCAAACATATAAATATATATATATATATATATATATATATATATATATACATCTGCACTTGTAAGCTAAAAATTCTCGGCTGTTATATGACTAATGGTGTTACAAATAAACCATTCGCTTTATATTTAATAGTTTAATAGTTTGTGCATAAACATAAAGTGAAGCAAAAATAATTCAATTTTAAATAACTCTAAAAGGTTGCTCAATTGACAAATTTCAGACATTTGTTCCAAATATATGCAACCAAGATACAAATAGTTAATTCATTAGTTCATTTATTAAATGACATAAGCACATAGCTGATGATAAATAAATATCGTTTTAATAGAATATTCGATATTCTTCGAACAACACACTATATATCAAGTCAAAATTATTTTATATATTCAAAAACATCGAAACAAATTCATTTATACAAAGAAATCAATTTCAAAACTTCTCCACCATCAACAGACTAATTCCATGAATGTAAATGTTGTTAGTTGAATAAAAATAAACCTTTTGTGAACAATTGAAATATTATTATTGCAGAATCAATAAGAATAACTGATAAAACAAGCAACTTCACTCATCGAACATTTAATAACTAAATGTACGTACCAATGAAATTCATCCACCTAGAATAGGGTGAGTGGTCGGGCTGGTAACTTGAGAACACACTACAAAGATTTGGTGGAATATTACTTCTAGAACATCCAGCTCCATCACTAAAAATTTGTGAGTACGAATTTTTATTAGAAATGTCAGATTCTGTAGAAAGTTCACTAAGCTCAAATGATACTTTGTCGTTATTCTCCTGCGATCTGCTTTTGGTAAAACTCAAATGGAGAATTGTTTGTATTCTTTCCATGTCAGCTATACTTATTATATTTTTCAATTTACACTGTTGAACACTTTTCTCCGCTAAGAATTGCATAATGTCTTTTATTTCATCCGAACTGCCCAACTTCTCCGTAGAATTATTATTCATCAGGAATATTTCAGAATAGGAGCTTGAGGTCAATAAAACTCCGAGCGCTTTCAGTGCCGCGAATTGTAAAAATCCTAACTTTAAGCATGCTCCTTCCATCTCCAGAAGTTTTTTCTCTAATAATTTCAACTGCAAATTATTATTATTAGAAACTCCATCTAACTCGTTGATTTCTTTCAGCGTAGAATCGCTGTGAGAACCTATAATTTTTTCAGTGCTTAAACGTTTTACTTCGCCCATAATCCTGGACACCATTTCGTTCGTTAAAGACTCCATTGTTCGAGGTGCATTTCTGAACTCGATGTCACTTTGATGAGGGATCTGGGAGTCGGAACTTGACCTAATGAAGTCGGAATTCGATGAAGAAAGTTTTTTAGAGAATTTGTTTCGCTTTGAACATTCGTTATTCAACAACCCTTCTTCGTCCTCCGTAAGATTGTAGCTTGGGAACTTAATTTCATTCGTTATACCGCTAAGTCTAGTTATATGTAACAGTAAAGTTGATGTCAAACCTAGAAAAGTATTTTTGATTATGATTAACTATTTCATAGCAATACGTCAGGGTAAACATAAATAACGACCAATATGAATTAGGCCAATCAACAACTAAAGAACTTTTTCCTCTTCCAAAAATTGATTATGTAATCTATTTGATATGAGATATATTCGTCTCATCTTCAATACATTGTTAAGTGTCCCAACTCTCTACTTACCAAGAAGTTTATTGGTGCTGAATGCTTGAGACTCAAAAACTTCCAAATTCGATACGCATACATCCGATATTGCGCCATCTGTTTCCCACTGTACATTTACCGTCGTTATTCCTTTCTTGAGTATTCCCAAGACAACACCTTTTTTTCCAGTAACTTTATGTCGACAATAGCCACCCATTTTCAAACCTCGATCTAAGCCTAAAAACAATTATTCGTCCAGGGAACTTAATGTCGATATTCAGGAGAAACCAGACAATTATTCTCACCTCCCATAACTATCAGTGCCGGCCAAACAGATAGACAAAGTTCATCCGTATTTATGTTTCTTTCCTCAACAACTTCCATTTCATCGGTTGTTTCATGGATGTCATTATTATGAGACTGAGCAATAGGAAATAATTTTTCTATCTTCTGAAGCCTTTCTATCAAAGCTTCGTTAACCTAATGAAAGATGATGGAAATTATTATCAAAACAAAATCAATTTCTTCGAAATCTACACATATATTGGCAGCTGTTGCAAAAGTCATATTTTCTTAGAAATCAAATAACATAACGTTAATATACTACTTGTATTAACAAGTAGGCAATAATGTCTAATACATAATACATATAATAATAGGTAGTGTATTTTTTCTATCATGTTTTCCAAAAATTGATGAAGAATTTGAATCTCACAAAAAGAATTTTTAATAATATAAATTAAAACTTCTATAATCGACCGCAATACAAATATTTAAACCATAATTACCTCTGATGTCCAAGTATCTGAATTATGGAGTTTTCTTATCAAAGTAATCATTGCTTCGGTCAAAACTGCAGTTAAAGGTGCTAAATTTGGTTCGCCAGGTAGAAGGTCTTTTTGCGTTCCATGAACCTACAAAATACTACTTTCAAAATAAATCAGAACTAACTGATACCTTATTTTGCAACGACATATCTCATTACTGATCAGAACCGCATAACCCAGAAAAAACAATATATATATATATATATATATATATATATATATATATATATATATATATATATATATATATATATATATAGATAGATAGATAGAAAGATTTATTCGTTCACATGGGTTCCATAAGGATATTGAACTTGTCAAAATACAGTTATCATACATAATACAGATGATTGTCAAAAAATATATAGGAATTAAAAAACAAACTATTACAGACATATAAATACAAACATTAAAAAAATATCACAGTCATTTACATTGTTGAAATATTGTCCTCAAAATATTCACTAAGGGCATAATATGCTCTGGAGACCAGGAATACTTTTAGTCGTTTTTTGAATTGGTTCAATGGTAGGTCTCGTATTGCTTGAGGAAGATGGTTCCAAATCTTCTTAATCGAGAATTCGACATTTTTTTGTTATATATAAATATATATATATATATATATATATATATATATATATATATATATATATATATTTATATATATATATATATATATATATTTATATATATATATATATATATATATATATTATATATATATAATATATATATATATATATATATATATATAATATATATATATATATAATTTATTTGAATTTATAAAACTGCTGTACATACTCATCAGAGCAAAATATACATAAAACCTGTAGAGAGGCTTGTATATATATATATATATATATATATATATATATATATATATATATATATATATATATATATATATATATATATATATATATATATATAATTATATAATATAATAGTACATAAAATACTTCACTGAAATTGAAGGAATCAAAATGAATATTGACGCAAACATGATTATTTCAGTTTTCAAATAGAGAAAGTAAATTGTAATTTCTAATTTTCATCTATAGATGTGAAAATAAATATATAGATGTAAAATAAATATTTGTTTTAAATCATAAATATCTTGAAAATTTTCATTGCAGTTCTTGAGACAATAGTTTTGTAGTGTATGTTTGTAGTAAACTTTATAGCTAAAACATTTCAGATGTATAGTACTCACTTTCATATCAGTTATTTTTACTTTCTCTCCGGGATTTGTGCTATAGAACATAACACAGGGATAAAGTTCTGTAGAATCAATATTCTCGAAAGCAACTCTTGGATCCTCGCCATTTTTCCCGAAACTCAATGTTTTCAAGTCCATGTCGAGTAAAACGGTAATATAATCGCCCTGAGTATAACTTGGAAAACTAAGATTGTCTTTTTCGCCACCGTGGTATAAACTCCCGCTATACGCCCTGTACAGCCACATGTCTTTTGTGGAACGATGGCTAAAATCACTAACAGGATATTTCGAAACTCCAATACAAGTTCCCTCATTACCTCTATTCTCTTTAACAATCAATATTTTCCACTGATAACAACCGGACCTTATAGGTTGTAGAGCAAGTCCAAAACCTCTTCCACCACTTCCATGAATTAGAGTTAAATTACTTTCAACCACACAATTTAAACACTTTTCAATATCAAAACCCATGTCATGAACAGGTATATCGCCATCACAATTCTTATCCATAGTATCACAATATTTAGTGGAAATATCCTTATTATTACATAAGTTAATCTGAGGTAGCAACTGTACCGTATTGGGTAGATACCAAACAGCTTTACCTAATTGTTGAAAAAGCCTATTTGCAATATGTTTTCTTAAAGCGTCGTCTATATGAAGAGGTTTCAACTGAGGTAGTAGAGACTGTAGTATTTGTAATACTAACATTTTTGGTCTCAGCAACTTCAACTGGGTAGTCAAGTTCAGATTGCAGTCATTTGTGTCCAATACAGACAATAATACAAAAATCCACTTCTTAGTGGCTAAAAGCTTCTGAATTACTCGGCTAGAGGAAATTATTCGCAGCAGTAACAAAAAGTCCCCTAACGATCTATCAGAATTTGTACTACAATTGACTTCGGATACTCCATAGCATTCGTTATAGAAAGACGTTAAGTGCAAGAGCCTTTCATATAATTTGTTTACCACATTTTCTAGTGTTGCCAAATCAAGCTTTTTAGCATGTATACAACAGGAAATACTTAAGATGTTAATAAGTCTAGTCACAGAAATATTAAGAGTATTTATGTTATTTTCCTTCGAAAGAGTCTCCATTAAGGTCATTAACATAGAAAAAAGGTCACTGTTTATCGCTAAACTCAAATCATTTGGATAATACTTAGTAGTCAATGAAAAAATAGTTATCAGAAGCAGTAAGTTGTTTTCACTGTTTGAATTTATCTGTTTATATAAAGATTTCGATAAATATTCTCCCACTCTGTGTACCACACTCCTGATTTTATCTTGGAGATGAAACGGAGATGATTTTATCCCTTCTAAATAATGATGTAATTGATTATTGTCCTCGCATTTAGTACTAAAAAAATTAAAACAACCTGCTAAAAGTTGCTGATGTATGCAGTTTAATATCACAACATTGTTCTCTTTTTTGAGTAGTACCAACAGATGTTCTAATGCTTCCAGCCTACTCTCAGCTCTCTTTTTTTGATTCAGTAAAGCTTTGTGTATGAGAAGAGGTTCGGTATGCCAGCCACTTTTCAATTCCCCTTTGGTTAACTTCTGTTCTTTTTCCATTGGTTCGTTGCAAACAAAACTCAAACAACTATTACATATTCTCCTTAATTCAGTGAAATAATTTGATTCACGATTTTTGTAGGCATCAACGTATGCTTTTTCATTTTCCATTTCATCCTCCGAATAGCAGAATGCAGCTTCGCAAGATTCAACATCAATGCCTGAAATATAAACAGAATGATTTGTATAGTACTAGCAAAATGAAAAGGAACCATGCATGTTACTTTATAGATTAAGTTAAATTAGTGTTGAGCTTTTGAACATACAAATTTGTATAAATGAACTAAAAACTGCTACAGCAGTGAGGCATAAACGTTGAATCGATTTTGGTTTCTCGATATTTCAACCCCGACCAGTAACTCCAGATATAGATACGTAAAAGCAAAAAAAAAGTGCGTGCGTACAAAGTACACCTTTCGGAAGTGAAACTTCTTTGGAAAACTAATTTCTCTTTCAAATATATTACTTACTCTGAACAACACTCTGATCACTGGGTGCATGCCCACCTTGTGGAAAAAAACCTTTATTACCCCAATATTTAAAGCCGGTAATAAACGTGACGTTGTAAATTATCGCCCTATTGCCATCATTGGTACCATATCTAAAATTTTCGATTCCATCGTAGCTATGAAACTCTCTGAACTATGCCTTCAATTTATAATTGGGAATCAGCATGGATTTGTCAAAGGGAGATCCACTATTACTAATCTTATATTTTGTAACAATTTTATTGCTGATACCCTAAATGATGAATCCTGCCCTGATGAGGTTAAACAGGTGGATTCTATTTACTTAGATTTTGCTAAGGCTTTTGATTCTGTCAACCACAATCTTTTTGTTTATAAATTATCTAAGTTCGGACTGAGTGGGGGCACCTTAAAATGGATATTATCATATCTTACTAAACGGGAACTTCAAGTACGTATTAAGGGAAACCTATCTGATCCATTTATTGCAACTTCTGGTGTGCCTCAGGCTTCGCACCTAGGCCCATTGTTGTTTACCCTATTCATAAATGATATATGCGACTCTCTCAAGTTTGGTGTTGTATCAATCTTTGCCGATGACATAAAAATTTTCAACAGAGTTAGATGCTTCTATGACCAGATTAAGTTGCAAAAAGATCTGGTCCTTATTTATAATTGGTCTTGTACAAACCAAATAAAATTGAACTGTACCAAATGTAAAGTTTTACCTATCACTAGAAGTAGAAATAAGAAACTAAAATTCAATTATTCCATTAATGGTGAAATACTGGATAATGTTTGTAATATTAAGGATCTAGGTGTAATTCACCAAAGTAATTTTGAATTTGACCTCCACCTAAATGCTACTGTTTCTAAGGCCTACAGGTCTTTAGGTTTTATTATTAGGTCTACAAATGAGTTTAAATCCCACGAATCTATAATTCATCTATACAAAACACTAGTCAGACCCTTTATGCTTTATGGTTCAATTATATGGTCTCCATCCAAGTTAACGCACATTCCGATTTTAGAGTCAATTCAACATAAATTTTTCAGATTCCTTGCATCTAAAATGGGTAATAGATTTTCTTATAAAGAGCACGAATACACTCAATTTGCTTTATCCGTTAATTTGGAATCTATCAAATCCCTCCATATCTATCATGATGTTTATTTTGTTAAAAAAGCATTAATGGGTCTCGTAAACTGTGAATGCCTTCTTGGGATGTTGACTGAAAGGGAGGTCCCTTATGAGCTAAGGCGCATAAGACCTCTTCTAGAGCATGGAACTCATCGGAATTATATTTATAACTCTACCATCTTTAGGTTAAGAAGAAAGTGGAACAAAATTGTTATGCCCACAGTTGTGCTACGTACTGATAACTTGAAAATATTCAAAAGGGAACTCAAACTTATTGTTAATCGTTATTTCTAATGTGAGTCTATTTTGCCTACTAAAATTGTATATTGTTATATTCATATAATTATAATTATCTTATATACCTATTATAAAACTATTGGCTATACTATCAACAAGTTTGTTATTACCAAATTACTCTTATTTTGTATAATTTGTTTAATTTTGTATAAAAAAGGATCTTTGATGTATCATTGATCCGTTGACTTTTCAAATAAAATAAAATAAAATAAATAAACAACTGCTTAGTATAGGATGATTTACAAATTTATCACGGAATGTGTATTTATAAATTTAACTCACTGTATACATATTAATGATGATGTAAACAAATAAAAAAGATCTGCGTTTACTATAGTACAAGACGTTATGCGACAGAATTGCCATATAAAGTTCTAATATTTTACTACTAAACGAATACATGAACAAATAGCGTGTATTTTTTCTCGATCTCCCCCTCCTCTCGCTCCATGGCTATGTGCTTCATGCTATGTTCGCTCTCTCCCTCTCCTTGGACAAAAACGTCCCACATTTTCGCGTTTCACTTTATTGCGTTTCATCCGTAAGAATTTTACCCTCATGAGCACAAAGAAATTTCACTTCAAAAAACGAGTGTACCTATACGTTAAAATTAAGCAAAACTGTAGGAGACTAACTCTATATAATTCACATTTACCTGATCCAATATTTGAGATATAGCAGTTCTTCAATTTATATAAGTTAAATTCGAAATATCAAAAGAAATTATCAGTACGTCCTTCATTATCACTGAAATAGTCGAGCCAAATTTAGTATCAACCATCTTATTTTTATGTGATAATTATTATGCTTATGGAATTAATAAATGCCTATGAGTTGTTCATCATATTTTGATTTAATAATATTATTCAATTTTTTTATCACATTGCCAACTATAGAATTAATTTTCAGTTAATTGTTCAGACATTGATATATTGAGTTCAAAAATAATACAAATGACACTAATGTACTGATTCGTATGGAATGGAATCAGATCCTTAAATTTAAAAGTTCTGGTTACACTAGACGCAAAGCTAATATTTCTTCGAGTTCACAAAAATAACTCATTGCTAGTTGAAATTCCTTGAAGTTGAGTTTTAAATTGATATTGAACTCAATTTCCAACAAAAAAAAAACTGATTTATATTGAAACTTACTATTCACGAATATCATCAAATATAGACATCTCTGAATGATAGATTCACAACAGTCACGAAATCTTAACTCTTCAACATCAGAGTTATTCAAATATCCTATGAAATCGTTTATTTGTAATGTTTCCTGGTTTTCTTTCTCATCGACGTTATTTTTCATATTTTCTGGTTGATAACACATCAAGTTGACCAATTTTCTCCTTAGTTTCAGTGCATATTTATAAATTTCCTGAACTCCTGCATGTTTCGGAGATTTATCAATGTATCCAGTATGTTTCAAAAGAGTTATGAGGAAACATCTGACCACTGTTCCAACTAAATGACCATCTTCACTTTCTAACTCCCACACGTCATTTGAACTTGTACTGACCATTGTGTCGTAGAAATTATTTCCCTCAGAATCTGTTTCTAGAACTGAGCAGGCTTCATCTAATTCTTCAGGTAAATTGAATGCTAACCTACAAACTTTTCTTTTATCCTCAGGAAAACTTTCAATAAGCATGTACAAAGGAGGTTTCATCATATTTGAGGAAAATATCAGAGATGCCTGCATTAAACACCCAATATCAGGTGCATCTTTTTCGATGCCGTTCATAAAGAGCTCATTTGATAACCAGTGTCGTGTAAACATTTCCTTACTTGATGGAGCTTGTCCGATCATCATTTCACCTAGGCATTGACCAATTAACAATGAACATGTTTTCTGTAGTTCTATTAGCCAGATCCAAGAACGATCGGCTAATTCAGAGAATGTAGGAGTTTCTGATCCTGAAAAATTATAAACATACAGTATTTTATTTTGTACTGTGTTTCCAAATACCTCAATAGTATTGTTTATTTCTCTTTGTCTATTTCATATCAACTTTCAGAATTCTAATTAGCAAGGAATTTATTCAGTTTTTCAAAAATGAAAATGTTTTTATGCAATACAAAACAAAATTTTTAAAAATATAATATATATATATATATATATAAACTTATTCACCTATTTTTAGCAATAACAAGCCATTTAAGTTCAAAAAACCGATTTGACGTATCATCAGGAATTTCGTTACGAAAAACTTATTAATAAAATCATATAAAAATATTTTAAAATCAGTAAAAATACAGCACATGCAACAGAACATCAAATATGAATAAATATATATATATATATATATATATCTATATATATATATATATATATATATATATATATATGTATATATAGATATATATATATATATATATATATATATATATATATATATATATATATATATATATATATATATATATATATTAAATTTATAAATAAATATCTATATATATATATATATATATACATATATATATATATATATATATATATATATATATATACTAGTACAAGCATATTAACTACAGGGCGCTCTATGCAAGCAGAAGCTCTAGAAGAATAGACCCATATATTGCACATTCCGAATTAATAGAGTAAAGTTCAAGATATACAAATTAACAAATTGAAATTTTTTTAAAAAATTCATTAATTTAGTTTATGTATTGAAATTTCTAAAAATGCATATGTCTTCTCTATAACACTTTAATGTGAACACGTACACCCGAGGCACTACGATACTTTTAAATCTCGAAATTCAATTTTTTTTTCGCTATACTATATAAATTTAATAATTTATGACCCGCAATTCATACTAATTTAAGCATAAAAGTCATCTGATTATGAATCGTGAAATTTGGGAGTTTTCGTCCCCCTAAAGAGACCCCCACCATTTCTTAGCCTATAGGTCCCAAAAACGTTAATCCGGCACTGATATATATATATCTATATATATATATATATATATATATATATATATATATATATATATATATATATATATATATATATATATATATATATATATATATATATATATTTAAGAAATGTTCGTCAATTTATGAGACTTTTTTTTAATTCACAATGAAAAATGATATATACTCACTGCTCAAAGATTCCTTCTCATTGTCGTGAAGAATTTCAGATGGCAAGAGCTTATTGAACCGATCTAACGGATCCAACAAATCAACCAATAATGGTAGCAAGTTCTTCACAAAGTGGGATGGCATCAGTAACAAAGAGTTCAATATTTTAAACAACATTGACCCTGACACCGATTCCAACATCACGTTGTATAAAAGTTCTAAACTCGGAGGATGTACTTCAACCACAGCCGAGCTCTTATCGAGAATACTCACAGCTAGTGGAAGCAACTGCGCTAGGTGATCTTTCAATATTGTATTATCTTGTATGGAAAATGTTGGCCTTTGTGGATTAGCCAAATGCGCCAATAGATGGTTCTGAAGAGCGGAAAGTAATTTTCTAAGATGTAGGTTACGAGGATTTCCATTATTCTGCCATTTCGACTCATTTTGAGTACTAAGATGGACAGAAATACTATTTAAAGTTTCTTCCTGGAAATAAAACAATTTCTCAATCAATTTTCCTTCCAAAAAATGAGACAATTTTATGAGATACTGTTATCAACAGATTTTACAAAAAAATCGTAACTTTTTATGTGGTTTAATTTATTGCAAGTTAGTCATGCCATGTAACCAATAAGGACTGAATTTGAGAATCGGTTTCCACAATAACAATCAGATGAAGCTCAAATATATAATTATATTGAAAATGAAAGAAGTCATTCACTACCGACTAAGAAACAAATATAAATAATAGAGTTTAAACTTTAAAATAAAAACACTTGGTTAGGTTTCACTATATTAAAATAATTAGGTACTGTATTTAACAGAAAAGGATAGTCGACATGTTTCTCTTGATAATGTGTTTATAACTCGAAACACGTCGACTATCATTTCCTGTTGAAAACAGTACCTAATTATTTTTATATAGTGAAACTTAGTGTTGTTTATTTTAAAGTTCAAACTTTATCCTTTATGACGTTTCACCAATTGATGTGCGAGAATTCAATCTTAGTTACGAATATAAATGTTTAATTTTTGTCTAAATGATGTAACAAACTATAAAAAACACACGATAAAATACCAATATCGTCTATTTACAAGCAATTAGATAGGTATAGGTTCCACACCTGATTGTTACCAGAACAATGATATACTGATACTACTTACGGTGTTCTTAGTAAATGTTACTAACAAAGTATTCATGAGGGTCCCTGTAAGCTTTGGATCAGTTAATTCCACTTTATCAGGATTATCATATCCCAACAAGGAAGCAATGTGAACCGGATCTTCCAAACTGTTCAATATAATACTCAATAACATTTGTTCTCCCTGAGATAAATCAGCCCCTTTAGATAAATGTTGATGAAGAAATTCCACACGTTCATGTAACTGTGGAAGCAGCAATGATGCGCCAATGTTAAGTAGCTCACATACAGCACTATGGATTTCAGGAGGTGCTTCAGTGTCAACCAATCTAAATGGAAAAGGCAAAAAGAGATATTTTGGTAATATGCTCTACTTTAAAATTCAATCGGATTGTTCTTTATATTGCTATTTGAATTTTTAGTATCGCATATTTAATAAAACGAATTGTATGTCAATATATAATCTTGTGCCCCTGCTAGGTAACTAGTTGAACTTGGTGTGATCAACAATAACAACATAGTTTCAAATTTTATAGCTATCTTTTTCCCAGTATATCAGGCAACGTTAAATACTTCTTCTGGTAACACAGTCATATTTGTTTTACCTTTTTTTGATATGCCATGACTAGTAAAATGCACCATTTACAAAACTAATAACATAGCAAATGCAAATTTATACAAGCTAAACAATACTATTCAACTCATCTTCTTAAATAAACTTGGAGGCTGTGGCGCATCTTTTTAATGGTATTTACTGTTATGTTTTCTTGTGGTATGCTGTTATATGTAATGATGCTCTTTTGTACTGGAGTGTTCTGCGATCTTGCTGTTCTGTAAAACCCTGCTCTCAGATGTTGTTTTGATCTTATGGAATATTTTTGGCAGTCGCTGACTTGATTCAATATTATGCTTGGTTTGAGAAAATCATTTTTGACGTTATATATAAATTTCACTTGTTCTAGTAATTTTAATTTGTTTATTTCTAATATATTTGTACTGTCGTATAATTCTTTTGTGGTGCCTTAGTGCCTTAGTGACACCAATCTTTAAAAAGAATGATACCACTTTACCGGAAAACTATAGGCCAATTTCTTTGTTGCCTATCGTCTCCAAATTGTTTGAGAAATGTATGTCATCTCGAATTGCAGGGTACTTTGAGAAGAACAAGTACTTCGCAGAATGTCAGTTCGGCTTTCGAAAAAATAGGGGTACCACGCTGGGTATTATGAATCTTGTGAGACGCATACTCGGATCCTTCGATGACAGAAAGTTTACTGCTGCGCTGTTTTGCGACCTCAGCAAGGCGTTCGACTGTGTCTCGCATGATATCCTTCTGCGCAAGCTTCAAGCATATCACTTTAGCTTGGATAGTATAAAGCTTCTAAACTCCTACCTTTCTAATAGGAGCCAGGTAGTGAGAGTTGCGGGGGTGACATCGGCAAAGAGTGACGTGACCATCGGGGTTCTCCAGGGGTCAGTTCTGGGACCCATTCTCTTTTTAATTTATATTAATGACTTACCGATGGGAGACAATCTCACGGGGTATACCATCTTTGCTGATGACACCACGGCATCAATCACTGCACCATAACTTGGGGAGGCAGTTGAGGGATTGACGAGGTTGCAGGAGGGGGTAGAGGCCTGGTTTGGTGTGAACAGTTTGCTCCTGAATAGGGACAAAACACACAGAATGGTTTTCTCTATGAGAGATACTGGCAATACTAATGGAACCACTCCTCATATTAAATTCTTGGGGGTTCAGCTTGATCTCAAACTTCTTTGGGAGACTCATATTTATTCTGTTGCCAAAAAACTTGGGAGTAGTTTGTTTGCTCTGCGTGCTCTTGCTGACTCTGTTTCAGGGGGAGTTCTAAGAACAGCATACTTTGGTATTTTCCACTCTGCCATGGTGTATAGCGTCCTGGTTTGGGGTCATGCAGCGCAGTCGAGAAGGATCTTTGGTTTACAGAGAAGAGCGATTAGGATAATCTCTGGACTAGGTTTTAGGGATGATTGTAGATTTATGTTTGAGAGTCTTGGAATACTGACACTTCCATGTGTGTATAATCTGGAGAATGTTGTTTACCTCAAAAAAAAAATGAGAGCCTGTACGGAACTCATGGTGATGTTCATCATCATAATACAAGACAGAAAACCAACTTTGTAGTGAACTACTGTCGATTAAAGAGATGTCGGGATGGCCCTGGATATCTGGCTATAAAATTCATCAACAAACTCCCTCTAACGGTACGGAGGTTACCATTAGCACAGTTCAAAGCAGCTGTCAAAAAAATGTTAATCCGACATGCCTTTTATTCCCTTGAGGAATATCTTAATTGTGATCTTTTTTAATATTAATTTTTAATGTGTAGTGTTTAGTCTTGTACTCTATGTTGCCCTAATTATTGCTAGAATTAGCTTAAGTTTTACATTTATATTTTACTTGACTGTGTGAGTTAATATTAAGAATGTTGACCTGTGCAAATGCAGAAATGTGTAATGGCATCAATAAAAAAATTATCTAAAAAAAAAAATTATCTATCTGTGGGTGTGTAATAATCAAAACCAAAAATGGATTTTATGATTTCAAATGAGGTTTCACAAATGATCGATATAATTTTTTGGTGATGAAATTTATTATATATTCGTAATGGCGGACGGTGAAGACCCGCTGTCAGACAGCTCCGAAATAACGGACGAAAAAACGTATTTCAAGTGTTGTAAAAGTCAAAAATGTGGTGTTAAAGTGTGCATCAACTGTTTATCATTTTATCACAAAAGTTGCGCAAAAAGATATTCAAATTTGAAGACATTATCCGAGGGAAAACTAGTTTGTTGTGAAAGAACCGATGATAACGATCAACAAGAAGAACGGGAAGAAACAACAAACGATGGAAAACAAATGCTACTAATGGAGATTAGGTATTTAAAGGAATTATTAAAAGAGAGCAATGACAAGAATGAAATACTTAAATTGAATAATTGTTTATTATTAGAGAAAATGAATACATTGGTAAAAGATCAGAAAAACTATGAAGTAAACAGCCTAGATAAGACCCTAACAAATGCTTCTATCATACGCCAAACTTGCTTGCCAGGTATGTCTAGGCAACAGGAGATGGCACTACCAGAAGTATCGTATAGGAACGCTGTAAGCGATAGCTATATTTTGCAGGTCCCTGTAACAACTTCTAGGAAAGACGCTGCGGAAAACTCACAACTAAGCGCTGTAAGCGATAGTCATATTTTGCAGGTCCCTGTAACAACTTCTAGGAAAGACGCTGTAGAAAAATCACAACTACCGCATCATAAATACAATAATCGAACTAAACAAACGGAAAAGGTTGATACCACAGAAATAAACAACGATAAACTATCTGTTAAGTTTAATAATAGTAAAGAAGCAGATTTCACTGAAGTAAGATATAAAAATTCTCGAACATACAATCACAAGAAAAGTATAGGCACAGGCAAGAGACAAACTAATCAAGACTTCAATGGACCGGCAAGGAAAGTGTGGCTATACCTATACCGTGTAAATAGAACAGCCACAGAACAGAAAATAGAAGAATATATTAAAGGCTCTCCTGGTTTCGACAACGATAAGATTACTGTGAAGGAAATCCCTAATGGAGAAAATCAATTGAAAAGGTTCGTAGTAACAGGACCAATTGAGAGGAAGGATGTTATGTACAAAACAGATTTTTGGCCTCAAGGAGTAGGTATAAAAAGATTTGACTTTACAAAGCATTCAGAATTTTTGAAACAACAGAGCGGTTCTTTTTTATAAATAAACAAAACCAGGTACCAAAAAGCTACAACACCCACAAAATGACCCAGGTTAGCTTAATTCATCAAAATGTTCAGTCCATTGGCAAC
Source organism: Cynegetis impunctata (assembly GCA_030704885.1). NCBI lineage: Eukaryota > Metazoa > Arthropoda > Insecta > Coleoptera > Coccinellidae > Cynegetis > Cynegetis impunctata. Next base: position 1,320,028 of record JARQZK010000002.1, read on the forward strand.
TCAATAGAGGAGCTTAATGCTCTTCTTAGAGCAAACCCAGACTGTCGTTTTATATCACTAGCAGAACACTGGAAAACAGAATCACAACTGAAGAACTATAAAGTACATGGATTCACGATAGGTTCACAATTCTGCAGGAAAACAGGCGAGCATGGAGGAGTAGCTATATTGGTTGGGAAAGGTACAAAATATAAGGCAAAACCCAACCTAAATAAGATATCTAAAGATAGGGTGTTTGAGTGTGCAGCTGTAGAGTATATAATGGATAACCAAACCATTATTATCGCCAGTGTCTATAGACCCCCAGACATTGGGAACCTAGAGGAATTCTATCAAAAACTTGAACAGATGCTAGAAGTGATAGTCTGTGAAAATAAGGTAGCCTTCATAGCAGGTGACTTTAATATTGAACTAAAAGACAATACTAAAAATATAACTAAACTGAATTTTCTTCTCAATGCGTTTTCTTTTGTTTTTACAAATAGCTGCTACACAAGGGTTACTTCTACTTCTAAAAGTTGTATCGATAATATACTTACCAATTCAAATAAAAAGTATACTGTGAATGTATTGCATTCCTCTATCTCTGATCATTATGGCTTAAAACTGAGTTTCTTTGAAGACAAACAAACTTGTTCACAACTGAAGTATGTAAGAATATTTTCACAACAAAACACTGAATATTTTGTAAGTAAACTGAAAGAACTGGACTGGTCTGAAATCTACAATATGAAGGTAACAGATGTAGATGCTCAATGGAATAGCTTCATGAATGAGTTTCTAAAAACATTTTATGAATGTTTTCCACTTCAGCCAGTGAGCATCGGAAAAAAGGTAAAGACGATTAAAAATGATCCGGAGATAGAGGAATGCAAAAATAGGTTAAGTGCGATACAGGTTGTGCTGAATTTTCGCCCAGAATTTCAGGCAGTATATAATGACTTAAAGAGAGATTATCATAATTTACTAATAAAAAAACGTTCAGAAAATTACCATCATAAAATAACTAGCTCAGATAATAAAATGAAAACTATGTGGGGTATTCACAAAGAATTAATCGGGAATGATCATGTTGTAAATTCAGAATTGAAGGGCAGTCCATCACATATAGCAAACACCTATAATGAATATCTACTGAACATAATTCCGGATCTATTAAAGGATAGATATGCTGTGAATTTGAACTGTAGTATTCTAGACAACCCTAAGTCCTTATTTTTAACACCTGTAACCACTATGGAAATTAATGAATTGGGTCAAAAACTCAAAGCTAAACACACTAGCGGAAACGATGAAATACCCATAAACCTAGTCAAAAAATGTATTAAAGAAATAGCAGAAGTGATTTGTCACATCATGAATAACTCATTTCAGTTTGGCGTATTCCCAAAACAATTAAAATTGGCACTTATAACTCCAATTTACAAAAAAGGAGATCCTGGTTTGCTTGAAAACTACAGACCAATAAGTGTTTTACCTTCCTTTTCAAAGTTGTTCGAGATGGCCATGTGCAATAGATTAGTAAGTTTTATGAATTCCTGTAACTTATTTAATAATAATCAGCACGGCTATATCAGGGGTAGGTCTGTCATAACTGCAATCAATCAATTTACCAGCAAAATAATGGAGTCTTTTGAAAATAATGAAATACTACTTGGAATGTTTTTAGACCTCTCTAAAGCTTTCGATAGTCTGTCACATCAGCTCATATTACTAAAACTTGAAAAATACGGAGTAAGAGGCAATGTATTAGGATGGTTCGAATCATATTTAAACAATAGGCAACAGAGAGTAAAATTTTGTAAAGAGGGAATAACATCTAAGTCTGAAATAAAAGAAATTAATTTTGGTGTCCCACAAGGAAGTATTTTAGGACCAGTGCTCTTCATAATATTTATTAATGACATAGCAGAAGTTTTAAAAATAAGTAATGTCACAGGTCATCTCACTAATTACGCAGACGACACCAACCTATTGGTTGCTGATTCGAGCTATCCGGAGTTGCTCCGCTCATCAAAAGCTGCTTTTGACTGTGTGCAAGTCTGGTTTATGAATAATGGATTGATTCTGAATGCAGAAAAAACAAAAATTATACTCTTTCGGACAAAACAAAGAAGAATTGATACACCAGGTGTGATTAAAATGTCAGATAATGAAATTAAATTAGAAAATTCAATAAAGTTTTTGGGGATATACATCGACGAACACCTTACCTGGAACAACCATATTATTGAACTAGGAAAAAATTGAACTCAGTATCATATAGTATAAAAGTATTAAGCAGATACCTAAACGGGAAATCCTTGAAAATATTTTACTACGCAAACTTTGAGGGATTGATGAGATTTGGACTAATTTTTATTGGCAGCAGCTCTTTATTAAAAGAAATTTTTTGCGTTCAGAAGCGAGTCATTAGGACAATTTTGGGACTCAAGTGGAGAGAATCTTGCAGGGGGCATTTCCGGAAAAATAACCTGTTGACAGTGTATGCCCATTACATTCTAGAAAATCTTATATTCCTGTTCAAAAATAGGAAGGAATTTCAGAATTGTGGAGAGATGCACAGTTACAGCACACGTAACTTGAATTATCTTTTCCCTAAGCATAGATTAACAGCATCTGAAAAACACCCAAATTATGCCTCCGTAGGATTCTTCAATAGACTTCCAGATAATATAAAGAAAATTAAAAACCAGGCAGATTTAAAAATGGTGTTAAAAAACTGCTAATTAAATTGGAACCATACTCTTTAAATGATTACTGGAGTATGTGTTGATATGTTGATTTAAAATTTAGACTATATTGTCATTGACGTTATTTCATTTGCTGTATCATATTTGTTAACATCCTTTGAAATAAATATAATTATTATTATTATTATTATTATCTGAGAACATCTTCCAATTGCGCCAACCATCGGAACAATTTTGACCATAATATTTTCGACATGTTTGTCCCATGTCAAATCGTTTGTTAGATGTAATCCTAGATATTTATAATCTGATACTTCTTTCAGAATCGTATCATTTAATCTTATATTAATAACACATTTCTTTTTGGTTTTTTTGATTAAATATCATATAAACAATCTTATCTACATTTATTGTTAGTTTATTTTTACACTTGTTATTATTATCCCACTTTTTAGTTTTTCAAAAGAAAAACCAAACAATCAGTCCAATTCATTTGTTTCAGGTTACTTGAAGTACATTGTTGCGAAGAGAACGTCATTTATTTTAAAAACAGTTATCTAGTTTGCATATATGTGCCTTATTCAAAAAGCTAATATTCGTATTCGCATTCCCGCATATTAGAGATGAATATTCGCATTGAAAACATTCATAGTCAAGAATTGAAACGAAATTTTAAAAAAAAACATACACAATATATATTTGTCACCTTTATATATTATGCATTAATTTAGCTGGTTCATTTGAATGAATGAAATGGCACGCAATGCATTTTGTAAATATAGGAATGTACTAGCAAGCCGAGACATAAATATAGAACTAAGGATTAGATATGCTAGATGCTACGTGTGGTCTGTTTTACTATACGGAATGGAGGCGTGGACTATGAAGAAAGTGATGTTGAATAAGCTGGAGGCCTTCGAGATGTGGATGTACCGACGATTGCTGAAAGTGCGCTGGACAGACAGAGTGACCAATGAAGAAATCCTCAGAAGAATGGGAAAAGAAAGGGAGCTTTTAACAACAATAAAACAATCGAAAACCAGCTATTTTGGTCACATAATGAGAAACACTAAATATCAATTACTTCAGCTCATAGTCGAAGGGAAAATCGAGGTCAAGCGTGGTATAGGAAGAAAACAAATGTCTTGGCTAAGAAATATTCGAGAATGGACGGGGCTCAGGTCAATCGGAGTAATTATTCATACCGCTTCAGATAGGAACAGATACAGACATGTAATCGCTAACGCCTAATAGTGGACAGGCAGCCAAAGAAAGAAATTTGAATATGTAGGTAAATACCTTCCATATGAAAAGCCAATGCACAAAATGAATTTCTTGCAACTCCATTTCGACTACAAATGAAATATTCGAGAATGGACGGGGCTCAGGTCAATCGGAGTAGTTATTCATACCGCTTCAGATAGGAATAGATACAGACATGTAATCGCTAACGTCCAATAGTGGACAGGCAGCCAAAGAAAGAAATTTGAATATGTAGGTAAATACCTTCCATATGAAAAGCCAATGCACAAAATGAATTTCTTGCAACTTCATTTCGACTACAAATGAATTAACTCACCTGAATAACACGGTTCTCAAGGATTTTGCATGCCTACATAGCACGTTTGTTCCCACCTTGCCATTAACGCATAAATTCAAATGAGTACACAAAAGCCGCAGGCACAACAAAACGAATCTATGATGATCAGCAGATGTTTTGAAAGGCAGAGGTGCTTTATCATATTTGAACGCGTCTGTGTACTTTTCGAGAAACTTTCTGAATAACTCGAACGTATTCTCGTGCAGATCCAGACAGAATGGTTTGTGCCTTATCACCTGCGCACTTTCGGTAGGTATTGACGTCCACGCAATTGAGTGAGAAGTACCTGAAAGTAAATTTGAAAAATGAAGGAGAGAATAAAAAACTTTCTATAACTATAAATAGAATACGAATTGCATCGAATTCGTTTTGGTTACCAGCTATTGAACAAACTATAAGTTGATTCGGAGATCGTCTCTAACTTTTCTATTATCAACTAAATATGCAGAATGCAGAAAATTCACAAATAAACATTTGCAACATAACTCACCTGCGCTAATCTGTCGTATTTTTATACCATCAAATCCTATAATTTTAACAGGTCTTGTGATTGGTGTAGATGTATGACCTTGACCACATTGACCCATACTATTCGTACCCCAAGCATAAACTTCACATTCGTCGGTGAGTGCTAAACAATGCGTATCTCCTGCTGATATATCGATTATTCTATGCGCCGCTAAATCTTCAATGAACATTGGCTGAAGACATATAGCATCTGCCGATCCAATACCTAACATAGCTCCACTGCCCCACGTGTACACCTAAAATGTGAATATTTTCAATCAAAAGTGCTGTTTAATCGGGAAAATAAATTACTTTTATAAATAATTCCAAACGTTTTCTGAAATAAAGTTTTTCTTAGCGAATTCAAAACTTTTATTTTCGTTTTACCATTATAATTATACATTTATACTATAATCATAATTGAATGTATCAATGAAACTTATTATTATAATTGTTTATAGCTTCAAAAATTTTATATATTATATATATATATATATATATATATATATATATATAATATATAAAATATACATCACAAACACCAATCTAGAAATAAACAGCAATGACAGAACTAAATATGTAGGCATCATAATACATAAAAACCTGAAATGGAAAGATCAAATAAACACTCTAACAACAAAACTGCGCAGATTCATCCACAAATTTTATGAGTTACGAAAAATAATGAATAAAAAACTCCTAATTATACTGTACAGGCTGTCCCATTTTCGATGTCCTTACAGGGTAACTCGCTTATTTTTAAAGATAGAGATTTGCGGTTTCCGCGAACGTTGGCTACTTTTTTGTGAAACTCACGATACCGTAAACAAAATTTTCATAGCTTGCTTCGTTTTTGAGATACAGGGCGAAGTTGAAAATATTGCATTTTGGCCCCCGCCTTGTATCACAGCTATCTTTCAACTTATAGGAAAAGTAAAAACTGTGTTTTATATACTTTTTTACGTAGAATCCAGTGGCGTAGTGTGATTTTTGAAATGAGCTATCATTGTTCAGATATAACACAAAGTTATATTTTTTTAAATGGGACACTCTGTATATTTTTCCATATTCAGAACATAAATGCTTTGAGCTTTTCAAAAATATATAATACTTATATAATATTTCAAGTATTAGCCCTGTATTTAGATAAATTTCATTTTTGTTATAGCAAGTCAAGACAAATATCACTTTAGTAGAACGTTTAGCGCAATAAACAAATATTACTCTCATTCGTATATGGTAGCATGGAAAGTACCTATTCATTAAAAAAATATTATTCAGTATGGGTCACTAAATAATTTGACAAAACAATAAATTTAAACTCTTATGAAACACTCTTTATCGACCATAAACGCTGTGGACCTAATTAGTAGGTAGCTATGGAAAAAGAGCAAGTGCAGAATGTATATAGGTCCTGTCACCTACCTGTCAAAGTTAACAAATTTTTCTCACAATGGCGAATGATAATCCAAGATATCAAAATTACGAAAAATTATATATGGTTGGGATATATCACCAAGTAGGTTTCAATCCAAATCAAGCGATGGACCTCTTAGTTTGAAAGTATTTACTATTACCCATTTACTGGGTGTCAGTAAGATAATAAGATAGGAAATTTAGGTTTCCTGAAAGGAGACAACCGAGTAGGAGAATATTTGGCAGACCAAAAAGGAATTTGGAAAATTTTGGATCTTTTGAAAAGCCTAGACCAAAAAGTTATAGGAAAGAAAATGCTGAAGATGTTGAAATTAGTGTCCCCGCAAAGGTAGAAGAGAACAAAAAATACTTCTTGCAGAGAAATTGAAGATTCGATTGCATTCCAAAGACAAGAGTTTCGAAGATATTGAAAATGCATAAATATACCCCTACATACCTCAAACTATACATCATCTGCACCCAGGTGATGCTGAGAAGCGCATTGAGTTTTGTAGTTGGTATATACAAAAGACGGAGAATGAAAGCTATATAAGTAGCGCTGGCATTTTTAATCGAAATAATCATCGTTATTGGTCAAATGAAAATGAGCACGTTACGGTGGCTCGTCAACAGCAAGGCAGATTCGCGGCTTCAATGTATCTTGTTTCGTTTTTGGAGGAAGATTGGCATACCGCATTTTGGAAATTTTGGATGATTGTCTTTGTGAACTACTTGACGAAATTCCGTTGGCTCAATACGGACACAGTTATTTCCAACAAGATGGCGCACCTTGCCATAACGCAGGTCCCGTTAGGGCTTTTCTTAATGAAAGATTCCAAAACCAGTGGATTGGTAATAATGGTCCCATTAACTGGCCACCAAGGTCCCCTGACTTATCGATATTAGATTTTTTCATATGGGGCTTTATGAAAAATAAAATAAACCACACGCGGCAAAAAAATCGAGATGCTCTCATGAATGCCACGAGAGAAGCATTCGAATTCTTACGCATAAGACCTTTGTTGTTACTGCGGTCGATTGACGCTATCCTCAGAAGATGTCGGTTGTGTCTTCAACAGAATGGACAGCAATTTGAACAATATTCATAAAATATTTTCAACCGAAAAATAATAGAGCTTTGTTTTGTAGCAGTGTTTCATATAAGTTTTAATTTCTGTTATAATAATTTTTAAATTAATCTTTGTTTAGTAACTTATTATATTAAATAATATTTTTTTAATGAATACTTTCCATGCTACCATATATAAATGAGAGTGATATTTGTTTATTGCGCTAAAAGTTCTACTAAAGTGATATTTGTCTTGACTTGCTATAACAAAAATGAAATTTATCTAAATACAGGGCTAATACTTGAAATATTATAAAAGTATTATATATTTTTAAAGAGCTCAAAGCATTTATGTTTTGAATATGGAAAAATATAGAGTGTCCCATTTAAAAAAATATAACTTTGGGTTATATCTGAACAATGACAGCTCATTTCAAAAATCTCACTACGCCACTGGATTCTACGTAAAAAAGTGTATAAAACACAGTTTTTACTTTTCCTATAAGTTGAAAGATAGCTGTGATACAAGGCGGGGGCCAAAATGCAATATTTTCAACTTCGCCCTGTATCTCAAAAACGAAGCAAGCTATGCAAATTTTGTTTACGGTATCGTGAGATTCACAAAAAAGTAGCCAACGTTCGCGAAAACCGCAAATCTCTATCTTTAAAAATAACCGAGTTACCCCGTAAGGACATCGAAAATGAGACAGCCTGTACAGGGCCCTAGTCGAGTTAATTCTGAAATATGGAATTATTGCCTGGGGAGGTCTATATAGCAATGCCCTACAATCTTTCAAAATTATATAATTAAAATTATACTACAAAGAAGGAGACTGTACCCCACAAGGCTTTTATATAACGAAGCGATATTAAGTGTTAGATCTTTGTATTTTCATGCATGTTGTGTTTTCATCCATAAAAATCAACAGTTGATAAACAGAATTGAACATTGCCATGAAACACGCGCAAAGGCCAACAACCTACTAAAGAATCCTTTTTATCAAAAAGACGCCAACCAATGATTCATAACAACAACAGCCCCAAAAATATTCAACACATTACCGGAAGATATAAGAAACATCAAAAAACAAAACATCTTCAGGAAAAAGTCAAGGGATTACATAGGCAAACATCCAGACAAGTACATACACAGCCTATAGACTGATGCTACCAATTTTATACAGCTGCTTATCTTTACAAAAAGAAACCTACCTCCGATGTGGTTCTACACATATGGCACAATTTTCGATTCTAAAATAGATAAACAACTGCACATACAGGTGTAAACCTAGGTGCAAACAAAAGTGAAGAAAAGTAGAGAAAATCTATACCAACATGAAAGGCCATATTGAAAATCACTTCCATTGCATCCCTGTAATCCCTGGCAGTGAATATGGTCTTTTTCAGTAGGCTTTAAATTGACATCTTATATTGTTATTTGTATTATTTTATTTTTGGTTTCATTACTCTCAATATTTTTTTAATGGCTTATTGAATAAACATTATATCATTATTATATATATATATATATATATATATATATATATATATATATATATTTGGTCCTTCTCTATTAGACTGTGTATCGTATGACATATTGCTACAAATTATTCAAAATAAGACCCTACGATTAGGAAACTATCTTTTTTTATAATCAAAAATAAAAAAATTGTTCGTATTGCTGATCACCAAAAAAATTATCAAAGAAAAAATTAAACTTCCTACCTGACCAGTCGCAGTGAGAGCCATTGAAAAAGATGTCCCTGCGCAAACTTTCTTTATGGTTAATAAACCCTGTAAAGCTTCAATTAGTTTAGGCCGGAACACTTTCGCTATTTCACCATGGCCCAACTTTCCATTTTCTCCTGATCCAAAAGACCACACACTTTTACCATCTTTAGAAACCACCAGAGTGTGTGAACTACCACATGCTACTGTACCTACATCGCTCAAACTTGTCACTAAGGTAGGTATTAGTCTACCAATTCCATCACCATGTCCTAGTCTGCCATGGTCTCCCTCACCCCAAGTATATAGCTTACCATCTGATGTTACGGCAGCACTATGTCGATAACCTAAGAAAGTGTTTTATATAAATTCCTCTATATGAGAAAAATCGAATTATTAACTCAAAATTTAGTCACAGGAATAATCGATCTGTATCTATGTTTTGAAATGTTTTTATGCCTTCATCAGAAAACAAGCTATAAATAACAATGTTGATATAAAAGTATAAAACTGAAATTAAACTATTTATTATGAGTTTAAGTGGGAATAACACTGAACTATACACTACAACACGTACCACCACTAGCTTTTTGTAAACTTATTCTTTTGAAATTGTGGAACTGAATAATATCAGATTTAACACTACATGAATTCGGAAAGCAGATAACACTCATCGTCAGATGACTACAAACTAAACAAAATTTAAAACAAAGAATCAAACAGACAAAAGTGATAGTGCATTGTAAGTAGTTTTATTTTTGTTTTATATATTTGCTATTATTTACATCAACATTATTATTAGTAGCTCGTTTTCTACTGATGAAGGCATAAATATGTCGAAATATAGAGAATATTGATGAATAAATGAGATTTTAAATTAATACTCTACAGATCAATAATTATGCACTTGTGTTCAACTACACAACCACTGATTTTGAATTTCAGGATATTTACCAACCTGCGTTAATAAACTTGATAGTTTTTCCTACAAATGGACCCATAATTCTTTCTGGTTGCTTGTGAGTTACACAATTTCCATGGCCCAACTTTCCATAATCGCCATCTCCCCAACTATATACTTCTCCATTTTTCGTGAGTGCCAAAGTGTGCCCATCGCTACCTTTAGAACTAGATAACTTCTTCACAATGCTATCCAGCAGAACACGTTTTGGTAAACTCTGATTTGACGATTCGCCTAATCCTAATCTTCCATAACTACCTTTACCACATGCACTTACATAACCATCCCAATGAACAGCAAAGGTACAGTACTGGCCTGCTTCAATCTATTAAAATGTTGATTCATGACTTTCTCAAAACTTTTGATTAAAGTATATATATCAAAAACAGAAGTGATATGTATAGGAACTAGAAATACACGCTTAAAAGCAATAAATTTAAAAACCTGTGATATTAATGTAAATGGAACTGTGATATATTTTAAGGATGCTGTTAAAAGTCTGGGAGTAGTTATAGATAATGAGCTCAAATTTGAAAGCCATATTTGTAACTTACTTAAATTAGCATATGTAAAACTTAAATCAATCTATAGTTTTAAGCAGTACTTGTCTAGTCATATTAAGTGGAATTTAGTTACAAGTTTAATCATGTCATCCTTTGGTTACTGTAGTTGTGTTTACTACTCATTTGCTTCAACTTACGCTAGAAATTTGATACAAAAAATGCAAAATTATTGCCTTAGATACTCATTCAACATAAAACGAAAAGAACATGTTACTCCACATTATAATAATCATAAAATCCTGAAATATGAGTCAGTGTTTCTATGTCAATTTTCAGCTGTTATACATAAAATATTGAGTTCAGAGAGTCCCTCATACTTGAATGAACTCCTGGTTAAGAGAGAACTATGTCATTGTGTGAATGTACGTAGTAGTAGTAGTTTTGATATACCATACCATAGGTCATCCAAGTTTGAAAGGGCTTTCTCTTATAGGGCTGTGAAGGTTCTAAATGATAATCTGGATCTTTTTAATAACTGTATTAATATCAATACATTCAAAAGGTACCTTAAAGAAAAATGTCTGAATTTTCAGATTGATTGTATACAGTGATTGTTTCGTTTTGGTGGTAGTGGTAGAACAGCTATAGCTGAACTTCCACCTTTTGTACTTATTTTTTATGTAATTCTTAGGTGCAATAAAGATTTTAATTATTATTATTATTATATATATATATATATATATATATATATATATATATATATATATATAATCTCTTGATAATTATTAGCAATAACAGGCTGGTTGAATCTTAAAAAACTCGATTTTATTAAAGAGTTGACGTTTCACTTCGATATTCGTAATTGAAATTTCTTTGACATTTATTGATGTGAAAAAATTGAAAAAATAAGGCTGCTTTGTCTTGCTAGTTATTTATTATATGCTATTCAGTCTAATATTAACATTCAAAAATGTTATCATTAGATGGTAAGGGAAACCAAAGAAACCTTTACCTACGTAATGTTTGAAAATAAAAATAATAGGGTATTATTTATCTAACAACAAAGAAATGAGTCATGGGAAAACATTAAAGATGTGGAGTAAAATTATCGGTATAGTACCTTTATATGGAAGCAGCCGTTGACACGTGTTTCGGACTCTTTGGTCCTCATCAGAACGGCGTAGCAAAGCATTGGATTGAAAATTTGAAGATGAAAATAGTACAACAAACAAAATCCTCTGATACGGAAGACAATCACCCTCATTGTGGTTTATTGTTTGAACTCTCCGGTATGGGAGATTTGGTCAAACTTTGCCACGGAGGCGATTAATGCTATCCGCGAGAACTAAGAACGAGTAAATAAACAATAACAAAGAAATTAGTCGCGGGAAAATATTAAATAGGTAGAGCAAAATTATCGGTATAGTTCGTTTATATGGAAGTAGCCGTTTTTAATGAAATTTTTTATTTATTTAGAATTTCAAATCTTTAAAAAAACGTTACTTACAGTTTATAAAAACCTTGAAACTCTCAGCTTAAGTTTGGGGTCATTGCCATATTTTCAGCTTGCAATATTTAATTATTTATTCGAATTGTTGTTGCCTGTGATCTATTTTTAATCTCTTGATAATTATTAGCAATAACAGGCTACTTCCATATAAACGAACTATACCGATAATTTTGCTCTACCTATTTAATATTTTCCCGCGACTAATTTCTTTGTTATTGTTTATTTACTCGTTCTTAGTTCTCGCGGATAGCATTAATCGCCTCCGTGGCAAAGTTTGACCAAATCTCCCATACCGGAGAGTTCAAACAATAAACCACAATGAGGGTGATTGAGGTTTCTTTGGTTTCCCTTACCATCTAATGATAACATTTTTGAATGTTAATATTAGACTGAATAGCATATAATAAATAACTAGCAAGACAAAGCAGCCTTATTTTTTCAATTTTTTCACATCAATAAATGTCAAAGAAATTTCAATTACGAATATCGAAGTGAAACGTCAACTCTTTAATAAAATCGAGTTTTTTAAGATTCAACCAGCCTGTTATTGCTAATAATTATCAAGAGATTAAAAATATATCACAGGCAACAACAATTCGAATAAATATATATATATAGATATATATATATATATATATATATATATATATATATATATATATATATATATATATATATATATATATATATATATATATATATATATATATATATATATATATATATATATATATATATATATATATATATATATATATATATATATATATATAACAATTGATTCAATTTAAAATTCATGGACTGAACACCTGTTTTAGTACAAGTTTTCTTATTAACTGTCAAATGAGTTCTTAAAACTATAACCGATATTCCGTATACATTGAAACGTTTAGTGAAAGAAAGTCTGTAGCCAAATTTCATTAAAACAACTACGTTTAAGCAACATATTTTCCTAGACAATAAAAATCTTTCACTTGAATATTACTATTAATATACTAATACTTTTTGATTAACATTTGAATTTGATTGAGTAATTAATTCTTCTTTTTCATTTATAAAATGCAGCTGGTAAAAATACCAATCCTTTAGGGTATATAATATCCAATATATAAAGAGTATAGTACTCATTTATTATGATATTTCTAAATTGTTAATAACAGAATTCACCTCCTATTTTGCAAAAATATCATTTTCTATTACCTCTTCTAAAATAAAAAACAGATTGCAGAGTAGATTATTGCTAGGCATGAACGATATATAACAAACACTTTGAAAAATAGTTTTTTTTAAATGAGATCATTTGATATGAATTTTCAATTATATCTTACCTGCTGAACTTGAGTAAAAATTTTTGACATTATTGGTAACAGAATCTTCTCTTGATTTCCTTCTGCCAATTGATGTGATGAATTACTTCCCCACACATATACGTCACTTTTCTCAAAGACTCCTAGCTCAGAATCAGAAGTAGAGGATTCAACTGCTGAACAAGCTCCTCCGTAATCTATAGCCATAGATGACAGTAATTCCATTAAATATAATGAAGTATTATAAACATTAATAACATCTTCCCCAATTTGCCATGGCTCTGATCTTAATCTGTTTTTTCCACCTTCTAACTGATAAATTGCTTTTTTGAAGAACATACTGGTAATTTCTTCTCCCTCCTTAGAGGAAGCTTCTAATGCCATTTCAATCCAATCTAATAAATACCGCAATGACCCTCTTTGTAAGGCTATTCCTAATAATAATTCACACGATAATTTTTTGGATTTTATATCTGCATTAAGAATATTTAAAACAGAATCTTTAAGAAATTCACATGTCTGTTCCAATGTAGTAATTCCTAAATTAGTAAGTTGTGAATCATTCGAAAGACACAGTGGTGGCAATTTCTGAATCAAATCAACTGCAGTTTCTAACATTGTTACTGATAATGATGGAACTCCCAACATACTACTGACTTGCCAGTCTTGTCTCAATAGAGAAAACACTAATGTTAATCCTGTTTTCACTCCAAACTCCAATAAAGCCTTTGATCCTGTCAAACCTTCACTAGGAGTAACCATCCCAACAGCAGGCTCAGATTTTTGAAGATCATGTATTTCATTGCTATGATATTTCACAGAAACTGCATGGTAGATTCTTTTCAAAATCAGTGTACGTTGTTTCAAAGTTGTTGCAAAACTTGTTGAAGAACAAATTTCTTTTGCTAATTCTATTTGAGATATTAGTAACCTTGTAATATAGTGATTCAATTCAGCAGCAGAAGGATTTTCAAACTGAAAACTAGGAAGTGTTTGAAAGTGATTGTTAGCTATTATATTTGTAGGTATCGAACGGACTTCTTTATTTTGAATCAATATATCAAACAATAACTGAACAGAATCCCTGTTGGCAATACTATCACAATCCTTCAAACACCAAGAAGCATTCGCATGGTCTGCCCATTCCAATTCAAAGTTAGTATAAGTTTTATCCATTTTATTTGGAAATAATCAGGTGCTTATTAAGTTACCATGAAGAACTAAAGGATAATTTAAAAAAGAAACTATAACTCAGTGGACTTGGAATATTTAAGTCGAAATTAAAATAAATTGATGGATGTTCAATTCGTTCAACAAATGAATTCAAGAAAGGAATTATTATACTTAAATTTTGTTTTTATTTACTTCGGAAACGTCACTTTGACGTTTGATGTTTTGAGTTTTGATAAATTTCACCTTTGTAATAATCACGGTATCCTATGTATGAACGGAGTCACCGCAACTCAAATTAGATGGTGTGGAGGTAAGACTCTACGACCAGTCAGTCGGGTGTCTCAAACACCTAGCAGACCCACGACATATATTAATCTGTGTATAGGTAGGCTCCTTTGACTGATAAACTCAAATAACCAGCATTCATTTTAAGATTTTGAAAATGTATCTAATTCAATTCTTTTGTTGAATGTTATTGTTTTAACTTTTTGTTAACATCATTTATAAAAAATGTAATTTCATTTTTTATGAAACGGTTATTCATTACCCTATACAAATTTTTTCAATTTGTTTTTCTCTAAAATTTTAGGAAAATAACCTTTGAAGGAGGCATTTGTTGAACAAGTTACCTAAACTGCATAGTACACTTTGAAGTGAAGGCGCCAGGTGGCGCCAAGCCTGATCTACCTAACTGAATCAGAACCTGATTTAGTCAGGCACAGCTAGGTTGTCTATATAGACTTTAGGTTTGTTTATTATATAATATAATCATCAATCAATACAAGATACTTTTTGAAGTATAATTCAATCAATTACCAGAGAGTTCTATTCCCATAGTACATATGAGTGTTTGACCATCGTTTTTCGAAACTTCTAGAAAACGCAGAGTCGAGATTCATGTGTTGTGTGAGTATTTTACGTTTGAAAGTCCGAAGTATTTTCGGTAAGGAGGACCATCTCATATTGGAAAACAGTCGCAAAAGTGTCCAGTTATAAACTGCAAATTGCAGTTCCAAAACCCTCCAGAGTGGCGCCAGAATAGCAAGAGAGCATGAAATAGGAAGGGATTCCATGCCGCGCTATTGCCAACTTTTGTAGTTTGAAAGCTAGGTTATGTAGTTTATTTTTGAATGGGTGCTTTTATTATCTTATTTATTAGTTTATTGAATTAGTTTATTTTTGAGTCACTGTATTTTCTTTCCATAGAACTCAGTTCGTCTTCCAAAATTTTTTCAAGATACCTACTAGTCCAAAAATGCCGCTCTTCTGTTTAAAATGTGTAAAACTGTAATCGACTCATCGTGATATTCAAATCGCCATAAAAGATGCGCATAACATTGAACCTAAATGTACAGAGTACGATGAATCTTTTGGTTTTTAAGTGTCCGGAATAGGCCTGGGTAACACAGTGAAATATTGGGTGTTGAAACAATGACACTAACACAACCTAGTGTTTCAACACATTGCGTTAGCAAAATTGTGTCACGATGAAGTCGTGAGTCATGCGTTGCCTACATGTATTAAAAACAAATATGGCACTCTTAAAACTGAAACTGAAGCGCAATTTAAACACTTCTTATAATTTATTAGTCTTCTACAATAATTTGTTAATGAGGTAAATAAAAGTAAAAACGACTTCAATATGACAACAGCGCGTCATTTGAAATGTACCCACTTGCTATTGTGGCGCCACCAATTTGACGATTTTTGACGGACACTTTTTCATACACAGAGATGGTCCTCCTTACCTCCTCATCTCGCCAACGCCATAGAACACGACCTATTTCAATATTATTTTCAAAGCAACAATGATCTGTTGCTGTGTTCCGAGGAAGCCCTATATAATTTTTCAATAATACACTGGTTTACACTAAAATATTCCTCTGAAGCACACCTCACCAAGTATATTCTATAAATAAACTGGTCTAACCATAGATATATACTATATATACTTACTCAGTACAGATATATCTTAAGAGTACAGATATATATTAAGATTTCTATGGGTCTAACTCATTCTTAATGCAGTTATACATATGGAAGTTATATATATGGAAGCTTTCCAACAAGGAAGCACTGTGTCACACTACAGAACACGGTGTACGGGTGCTTGTTGGAAAGCTTTTTTGATTTTTATGTAAAAAGCCAGAGAGCGCAGCCATCGTTATTTCAAAAGGCAATGGACCAGTGATTTCTGTTTCGGTTCATTACCGTCATTAGCCATTTTTGTATCACGTTAAATAATGAAAACTGTAAGTGATATATTAATATGATATAATACAATGATAATCATCTAATAAAATAATAATTGAAACGTTATTGCAATAACTTTTTTTGTGTTCGGTCGTGTGTCAGACTGTCAGTAGTGGGTGCATTCGCGTTGGGCGCTTACACGCTTTAAGCGCTCACGCTTAAAAGCACAGATTATTGGCGTTCGTGTTGGCCTACTTGCGTTTAGAGACTTTCACTGTCGCTCATGCTTTGGCTTTGAGCATTAAAGGCGAATGTCAGATCTTCTTTTTACGCTTAGGTAGGCAAAAGCACGATAGTTCACGCAAATACCGTGCTTCAACATTTCCCTACAAATTTATTATTTATCGACAACAAAAGTTAGGTTAGCTTACGCTTAGCGTTAAGCGTTTGTGAGTGCGAGTCGACCACAGAAAACGAAGCTTATAAGCGCTTAAAGCGTGTAAGCGTCCAACGCGAATGCAGTCACTGTGTCGTAGTTGGAACAAGAAGCGATGAACACCGTGTCACATAGTGTCGCTGTGTGTCGTACTTGGAAAGCTCCCAGCAGTGTTGCCAATTTGGCATTTTTATGGCTAAATTTGGCATATTTCTATGATGCTTAGCGTGTTTTTTAACGATTTGGCATGTAAGCATATTTTTCAGCATTTTTTCATCCAGTCAATCAATGTGATTGTATCAATTTATTTTCTAGATCATTCACGTAAAATACGTAGTGTGTGATCGCATTCTATTTTCCCTAGCTTTGTGTATGATTTTGTATATATTCGAAGGGGACTTTACTGACAGCGTTGTCGTGTGTAACATAATTATCGAATTATAACAAAATTTTTCCTCAAATAAATTTAACCATGCCATAAATTTTATTGAATTGAGTTTCAGTTAGGGATAAATATTTCTATTTTGGACTTGTATCTTGTATATATGTAGTATATCTTGCATTCTTTCTATGTCAACTATCAGTTCTAATTTAATTATTATGAGCGAAACAGCTATTGTGTAAATTTTCGAAGTGTTTTTAGTTGTTCGGTTGAAACATAATTATTTTTTCATGAATTAAATTAACTTCTTCCTGAATGTGTGTGTATTCAACTATTTATTGTGAACAGCTTTTTTTGCGTTGTTAGTCTTAGTTGTGTGTGAAATTTTTGTGTACCTAGTGTTCATACAAAATCAAAATTATCGAACAGAATGGAACAGCATGCACGTCATCAGCTGTACCTATATCTTCACCAGTGAATGAAGACGAGGATATTGATATTTTGTTCAATTAAAATAAAAAACTATCCTTTTGGCATTTTTTCTAGCATTTTTTATGTAATCTTCCAAATGTTTAGCATTTTTTTGGCATATTTTTCAGAATATTTAGCATTAAACTTGGCAAGTGAGTTGGCAACACTGGCTCCCAGTAAGGAGTTCATCCCCATAACTTAAGCAGCCCGACTCCCTGGCACAGCACGGCACATACTTCCGGGATTAATGAAACACGTATTTCCTTCCTTACAATAGTCTAAAATCAACTAATAGGTAGGTTATTTCTCTAGTAGTTCCAGAAAAAATGTTGGTTTCAATAGAGGTTATCATGTGTGTTATATAAAGCGGCCCATAGACGCTTTATATAACACACATTCCCGACCAGACTTCCGAGCGAACAGCATCAGCTAGCAGAGCAGAGAATTCCAGTTGAGAAGAGAAGATAGCGGAGAGGGCGAGCTACGAATGTTCTTTTCAGAACAAAGTACTCAATCAAGTGTGACAGGTGTTTTACGAAATCGACCTTGCTGGAACCCTTTTTTCTGACTGATAGAAAATTGGGATTCGGTGCAGCGATCGATCCACTTTGAGGATCTTTTCGATTGTGCGCTCCCCACTGATCGCTTCGCGGCGTGGGTACAGGCACCGGCTAGATTCTTGGTGGTACTAACCAATTTTATTTCAGGGATTTAATTTTTCAGGAAATAGTTTGACTGCGCTAGGAGGAAGCGCAAAAATGCTTCGACAACGTACGAAGAGCGGAATGTCGAGCATGAATGAATCGTCAAGCGGTTCGGAAGACGACAGATCTTCTAAAAATCGCCGAAAAACAAAAAAGAGCAGCGAAATGGACAAAGTAGTCCTAGGACTTCAACAGCAAGTCTATGCATTAAATTTGCAAATTGAAGAGTTGCGGAGAGCAAATAAAGAACAACAAACGATGATCAATAACTTTCACGAGGCCGCGAAAGTAATTAAAGTTCCGGTTGAAAATGTTCCAGAGAACATGGACGACGCCGATATTTCGGAAAATGAAACACCGCAATCGCAACCGAGCATTGGATATGCCGGAGCGATTAAACGAAAACGCGAAGACAAGAAAGACGAAATCTTGATACCGCAACAAGAAGAGACGACTGAAGTGCTAGAGCACAAAGTACCTCCCGTCGAAATAGGAGGAAGCGATGACTGGGTTCAATTGAGTAGAATACTCAAACAAAAAATATATCAACTTCGTGAAAGCGAAGACCACGAGAGAGGGAATAAAAATATTCCCCATGACTGTGACCGACTTCGAAAAGATCGTACTTCACGTATACGTTGAAGGAAGACAAATTGATACATGTAGTAATCGGTGGACTACCGATCAACACAAATGTCAACGACATTAAAGAAGATTTAGCGGATCTAGGAATCCAAGCTACAGAAGTATCAAGAATGACGTCAAAAAAGAACAGACAGCCGCTTCCACTATTCGTAGTGAAAGCGAACAATAAGAAAATATACGATGTCAAATGGCTTTGCAACCTGAGCGTTTCAGTAGAAATGAAACGAAAATCGACGGAACCCGGGCAATGCCATCGATGCCAACGGTACGGTCATGCTCAAAGCAGATGTACCTTTCCGTTCCGGTGCGTGAAATGCGCAGGAAGTCATCCGGTGCATGAATGCACCTTGGCAAGCGACCCAAAGTTGAAAAACGCAAAATGTGCCTTATGCGGTGAAGGACATCCCGCAAGCTACAAAGGGTGCAGTAAATATACTCCCCCAAATCGACAAACAAAGAAAGAAAACAAAGGGCCAAAGCCAATTATCAAAAAACCAGCGGAAACCAAGAAGACAGAAATTGCGCCACGAAAAGAAGCCGTAGCAGAATTACCAAAAGAGGTAATAACACCGTCAAGTGCCGGCTCTACGCGACATGATACAACACAAAAACCGAGAAAAAACAAGTACAAAAAACAAAAACCAGCGAAAAAAAACCCAGAAGAAATCGGGGGCTGCAAATATGTCGAAGCAATCGGCCACAGAAATTGCACTGCAACAATGGGCCGAAGTCATCAAGCAAGCGACTACGTCGCTTACAACTATGCTAAAAGATATACTTAATTAATGGTAGACACAAACCAATTAATTCCATCAGCAGTGAAGATTATCTCATGGAACGTCCGTGGGATAAGACGAAGAAAAATTGAAATAGAAGAGATAATCGCAGAAAAACAGCCAGATGTAATAGCGTTGCAAGAAACGAAAATTAAGAAAAACCATCGGTTAGGTTTCACGGGATATGAAACCTATAGATTCGACAAAAGAAGCCGAGGAGGTGGAGTCGCGCTATTAATAAGAAGGAGTTTGAAACATCATCTGATTCAAGAAGAAGGAACAGAAATAGATGGCATCACTGCTGAGATAGAAATGAAAAATAACAACAAAATTATAATCACGTCGGTATATAAACCACCAAAAAATATTTTGTTAAAAGAAGATATAGATGACTTGCTTCGAGGAAATAAATCACGAATAATAATAGGAGATCTAAATTGTAAATCCATCGCGTGGCACAGTAACGGTCAGAATGTGAACGGAGTAAGATTACAACAATATGCAGAAGAAAATGGAGCCGTAATAATAGGGCCAGAAGTGCCGACATATATTCCAGTATGCAACGGAACACCAGATGTTTTGGATATAGCGATTCTGAAAAATATAGCTCTAGGCTACGAAATAACAACCCTAGAAGAAGGGACATCGGATCATAACCCAATAATGCTGGAAATTGGACACGGAAATAGACAAGAAATTACTGAAACGAAAGTGCATACAAAGTGGGATGTATACACAAAAACATTAGACACAATGATAACGGATATCCCAATCATAACGAATAAAGAAGAACTGGAAGAATCAGTTTCTAAATTACAAGAGAACATACTTAGTGCATTCGAAATAGCAAGTAATAAAAAACGACAACCTGTGAATAGACATCCATATGGAAAAATACCTTATGAAATCAAAACATTGATAAGAGAAAACAGAAGGCTTAGGAGATTATACCGAAGGCACCGAACTGAACAAGACAAAGCAGAACTACGAGTACACAGCCAGGTGCTAAAAAATGCATTGAAAAACTATCGAGAAAATAGGTGGAATCAAAAACTCGAAACTTTAGATACCAGAGACCACACTGCATGGACTATGCAGAAGAAATTGCGTAGAGTGAAAGAACATATCCCACCCCTACATAGTGCAAATGGTATGGTATACACAGAAGAAGATAAGGCTGAAGCACTGGCAGAATCAATCGAAAGAGAAGGCCGAATAAATGAACATCCAGACGATGATGAGAGACACGAAAGATTCGTAACAAGAGTAGTCGGAGAGATTCGAAATCTAGAAAGCGAAAGAGATGTCACAAATTCAACCACCGAAGAAGAGGTGAGAATTATTATCAGAAAATTGAAGAGACGAAAAGCGCCCGGCCCGGATAATATAACACATGCTATGCTGAAAAACTTGCCTAGAAAAGGTACAGAAGCAATAGCATCAATTGTGAATGCGATTATGAATTTCGACCACTTTCCAATGCAGTGGAAGCACACCGACGTGATAGTCTTCGGAAAACCAAACAAGGATAGAAAATTCCCACAGAATTACAGACCAATAAGCCTTTTACCTGTACTCGGCAAAGTAGCAGAAAGAGTAATAGTGAGAAGATTACGCGAAGAAACAGACGAACTAGATATATTGCCAAAAGAACAGTTCGGATTCAGACAAGGACACTCCTCGGAACAACAAGTACTGCGAATAGTAGAAACGATTACAAAAGGATTCCAAATTAAAGCCATGACAGGCGCGGTGTTCCTAGATGTAGCAAGAGCCTTCGACAGAGTTTGGCAAGACGGACTTGTATGCAAAATGCATAACGCGGGATATAAACTAAAGACCTGTAAATTGATAAAAAACTACATGAGCGGCAGAACGTTTAGTGTAAAAATTGGCAATACAAGATCTCAACCAAGAAATACAGAAGCAGGGGTTCCCCAGGGATCCGTACTTGGCCCACTGCTATACCTGATATATACTCACGACATTCCTAAAACAACGAACACAAGATTATTCGTGTATGCTGACGATACTGCCATTACCAGCACACATAGGAACGTAGGAATAATATGTAAAAGGCTACAAGAAGAGATGAACCAAATCTCGAAATGGTGCGTAAAATGGAAGATAGGAATCAATGGCCAGAAGAGCCAAGCAATCTTATTCCAGAAAAGGATGCAAAAACCAATAGAAAACATAAAGATAGAAAACAACGATATTCAATGGTCTAAGGAAGTTACTTACCTGGGAAGTAACTATGGATGCGAGATTAACATGGAGAAAACATGTAAACAAAGCAGTACAAAAGACAAAAGCAGCAATGGCGCAGCTGTATCCACTCATCAATAAGAAGAGCAAGATGACGAACAGAGTCAAGATAGCCCTGATAAGGGCCATAGCCAGACCACAACTGACGTACGGATCAGTAGCGTGGGGATACACTGCAAAAAGCCACCTAGACCGGATAGCAAGTGCGGAAAATAGATTGATTAGAACAGCATTGGGAGCACCATGGTATGTTCGAAATGAACAAATACATAGAGATATTGAATGGGAACCTATCAAAGAATTTATGAAGAGAAAAGCGCAAAATATATTTACGGCAATAAAAGAGCATCAAAATCAAGAGCTCAGAGAATTGACAAACTACGATCCAGAAGAGGACGCACAAAGAACGAGAGTCTATTACAAAAGACCCAGAGATCAACTGGACTAATAATTATTTTTTATTTTCAGGTACTTCAATCCATTAGCTGTACTTAGATTTCTTCGGAAATTTAGGCGAGCAATGGAATCTTTTTTAATGCGCCGCGACGCAGAGAGACATACACTTGGGTCTTGAAATATAGACACAAGGAAGAGAACAGGTTCTAGTGCTGACCGCAGCACGTGAGTCCTAATCTAAGTGCGAGACTGGAGGTTTAGTAGGCTAACGCCCGGAAACCGAAAGAACAGAGGTGTTTTTAGTGGGTAGGCAATACTGCATATATATATATTTATATATATATCAGCTATTGAATCCCACACAGGCCGGGTTAGCAACCGGTATCGCTTTTGAAGTTTTCACCTCGATTAAAAAAAAAAAAAAAAATTTATATAACGCATAATATTATTATTATTGTGCAATCTGGGTTGCACAATATTTTGACGGCCACGGCGGACCCTGGACGGTCAATATTATTGTACAATATTTTGGTTTGTGAAAAATATTGAACTGCATGGGGGCGATATTGAAGTTTATGCAATATGCTTAAATGTTAGCACAGACGGTAAAGTGGGTGAAGCCACATTGTGCAAAGCAAACTAGCAAACAGTCCCCACCAGAACATCATGTCATGATGAGGAGATGGATGAGGCATATTTGAGACGACTTGAGATTCTTGAGAACAGACGGTACAATATTTCCCCGTTTGTGCAATATATTTTCAAGTTTTTGAAAATCACACAATATATTGCGCAATCTTTCAATCTCGTCTACACACGGTCAATAATAGTGAGAGTGAGCGTCTATGGATGGACCGCTTAAGAATAATAAAGTAACAATAACCTAACTAAACTCTACTATTTATACTTTGAAAGCCAATAAAGATAATCAAATATAAATTTATATCTTGTTGTTTTGTTTACTTTGTTCTTATCAATTTATATAATTGATGGATGAAGAAATTCTTACATAATAGAAATTGCATAAACTGATAATATTTCTTTCTTAGCTAAGTTAAATCTCAGTACTATCTCGACATTTGAAAATGGTCAACTTCAAAGTACCAAACGTTACATTCAGTAATGGGCAAGAAATTCCTATATTTGGTTTAGGAACATGGAAGGTAATTCTGGTTAATTAATAAACAATACTCATATTTCAACTGAATTACTGACCAGTTCTGTTTCACTCTACTTTCTCCATTACTTTATACTAAATCATTTTTTCAATATATAAGAAGAAACTGTGCCCCCAAATTTGTATTTCATTTAAATTATACATATCACAAATTTTCAGTGTATTATGGCAAACATTTGTTGATAAATGGTAAATTTTGAAATGGATATAATTGATTAAACTATAATTATATATCAATCATAATTGATACTATGCTGCTCACAGCATTGATTTTGTATCAAATGTGGGGACGAGGAGATAATTTAAGAATAAATTCACTTTGACTCTTATTCTACTCTTTTCACAGTCAAAACCAGGTGAAGTAACGCAAGCTGTAAAAGATGCAATTGACATAGGATATCGCCATATTGATTGTGCTCATGTTTACGGGAATGAAAAGGAAGTTGGAGCTGCTATCA
The DNA here is from genome assembly GCA_030704885.1 of Cynegetis impunctata. Lineage (NCBI taxonomy): Eukaryota > Metazoa > Arthropoda > Insecta > Coleoptera > Coccinellidae > Cynegetis > Cynegetis impunctata. Next base: position 1,344,401 of record JARQZK010000002.1, read on the forward strand.
AAGCAAAAATTGATGAAGGTGTAGTCACAAGGGAAGATCTTTTCCTTACAAGTAAATTGTGGAACACTTTTCACAGACCAGACCTTGTTGAAGGAGCTATAAAGGAAACGTTGAAAAACTTGGGCGTTGACTATATAAATTTGTACCTCATACATTGGCCTGTTGCTTATAAGGTAAAATATTCACTTTTTCCAACTTTATATGCACACAGCACATATTTCATTACTAATAATTTTAAAATATAATTCAAACAGAACATAATTGCTCAAGAAGTTCTAATATTTTCTAGAGTTAAAAGGAACTAATCAGATCAGAATGATTCTTAATTATTGTAGAGGGTAATTATTGAGTTTTATAATATCTATATATCTTATTGTTAAGATGGCAATATATTGTTGAAATAGGTCCAAAATTTGTATTATTTGTAGAAAAATATCAATTATAGTGGCAGCAGCATTGCTGTATATCCAATTTACGAAACTAAAATATTATTTTGAAATTTGTTCAAATTTTGATAAAAAATTATAATTACAGTGAAACTAAATGAAAATGTTAATAATTTCTACTTTCATGGGGCATATCAATGTCCTATAGTTAAAAAAATTTGTTGATTAATTTGTTTGATGATTAAATTATTTTTAGGAAGAAGGAGATCTTTTTCCTTCAGATGACAATGGAAAAACCATTTTCAGTGACGTTGATTATATTGACACGTGGAAATCTATGGAGGTTCTAGTAAGAAAAGGGTTTACTAAGTCAATTGGTTTGTCTAATTTCAACAAAAGGCAGATTGAACGTGTTTTGAAGGTGGCAACCATTTCGCCAGTTAATCTTCAGGTATTTAATTGAACTATGTTATGTTAGTAAATGTTAGTAAATATTTGAACATCATAAATTTTAAAATTCACATCACCTTTGTTCTGTGTTACGGAACATTGAATATCGTAACTAACTAAGATATACTCACATTTTTAGATTGAATGTCATCCCTACTTGAACCAGAAAAAATTAATAGATTTCTGTAGGTCGAAAGACATTAGTATAACTGCTTATAGTCCATTAGGCTCACCAGATAGGCCTTGGGCTAAACCAGAGGATCTCAGTCTTATGGAAGATCCGAAATTAAAGGAACTAGCCTTGAAATATAAAAAAACACCTGCACAAATCCTTCTGAGATACCAAATTCAAAGAAACGTAATCACCATTCCAAAATCTGTAACCAAATCTAGGATTGAGGAGAATTTCAAAATATTTGATTTTGAGCTATCAATGGACGATATGCAATATATTGATACTTTTGATTGTAAGGGCAGATTTTGTCCAATGACGGCGTAAGTGAATGACAGTTTTGATAATGGTAAAATTTACTAATTATTGCAATATTTTTCCTAGGTCCTTGGGTCATATCCACCATCCATTTGAGAACGATGAATATTAAATCTGGTAATGCTCCTTAACATTCCAAATTACTTCTAAAAATGGCAAATATATCAATTTCATAAATAATCAGCAATTTTTTAATCATCAATCCCACCAAATTTCCTATATACCTGAGGTATGTATTATAAGTACCTGGTCTTACTCAGAGATTGCGCTATTAATCTTAATAATAATAGAGCAAACTATCCGTAAGAAATTCGGACTTAATATTAATACCCGAAAATTTACGGCACATCATTTAAAACAAGAAAATAGCCTCCTACATCTTGCCATGTTTTGAAAATTCAATGAATATACAGATTTCCACATTCAGATTGGGATGATGAATAAATGCTATAAGCCTAACTTTTTGAGGGAAAAATATAAATAAAAGTTGGTATATATTACTGAACAATTTTGATCTATAAAAGGTATTATGTCAAATAAATGGAAAAAATAGAACTTCAATAAAAGTTCACATTTAGTACACATTGAGAAGTTAGTATGTATATATATATATATATATATATATATATATATATATATATATATATATATATATATATATATATATATATATATATATATATATATATATATATAGGGCCGGATTTACGATTTTGCCGCCCATGGGTCCAAAGCATTTCGCCGCCCCCACCTCCCAAACTCGACAATTGGCCAGACCTAAAATAATACTATTCGAACATCAATATCTTAAAAATAAATTCGAATAACATCTTAGTAATGTCATAGTTTTATATAATCTCACTAACTATGATCTAGGCATAATGCTAATTAGTACTTTGTTATGTGGAATATTTGCAGAGAATCTATGATTTCCTTTCACACCTCAAGATATCGTTTAAACTGTTAAACTAAACATAAGTAGGTCAATAATTGTTATCATAATTAACGGAAAAATATGGATTAAAGGAAAGGTTACATGTTTCGCCACTTGTTGCCGACGAGATTTTAAAAACCCCATTAGTCGTTCATATTGTTTTTTGTCTCATTATTGTTTACTAAATATTCAGAAATTAATATTTTTTTCACTCATTTTAAAACCACATAAACAGGAAATAATCAATTTTGTTTTTTTCAAAGTGGATTTTAATATCAGGAAATTGAGAAATCGAAAACGATTCAACGAAACTGTTTATTGAAAGCTGAAACATTCAATTCATAGTGAAACTTTTCCAAGAAATGAAACTCAAGTTTTCAGATTTTTTTAAGCCTAGCTTTAATATCAGCGAATATATCAATGACATCATTACGGTCAAGCTTAAATGAATGTTATGCTGCACAGTTGCTGGCTGGTGTACACAACAACATCTTAAGAGCTACCCTTACATTTGGTTATAAGTTGTGGAGATCAAAATATATCTGTTCAATTGTGAAGCGACATTTCTTCTGTACTGGATGCCTTTTTTGCACAGATCTTTCAAATCATGACATTCAACAAAAAAGGAGCTTAAATAGCTGTTGAGTAATTAGTGTATAAATCTGAGTGAAAACAAAAATTTTGCATAAAACGCTCTTGATTTTTTAGCAAAATTTAACTGGACTTCAAAATTTGCCGCCCATGTGGCCCATGCCTAAATCCGGCCCTGTATATATATATATATATATATATATATATATATATATATATATATATATATATATATATATATATATATATATATATATATATATATATATATATATATATATATATATATATATATATATATATATATATATATATATATATATATATATATATATATATATATATATATATATATATATATATATATATATATATATTATATTTTTTTTTTATTTATTTGAATTGTTGTTGCCTGTGAACTATTTTTAACTTTTTGATAATTATTAGCAATAACAGGCTTGGTGAATCTCAAAAAAACTCGATTTTATTAAAAAGTTGACGTTTCGCCACGACATTCGTGGCTTTTTCAAAACCTTTTTTTTGAAAATAGTTATTTACGCCCGTGATGCATACAACATTTTTTGCACGACCTTAAAAGTAATAAATTAAGAAGTATATTTTACGATGATTTTGATAACAATAATGTTCATAGAGATATTCTTAAAATCATCTCAGCTGTGGTTTAAAATAATTATAAGGTATCCTTGGAAACGCGCATCATATTCTATAACTAGCGTCTAAATAAATCCAACTGAAGCGTCAAATTAAATTATTATTGTACCGGGCAAAGAAAGTTTTTCAGTCCTAGGGCAAAAAAACAGCATTTTATGACCGGTCGTGCAAAAACTTTTTTGTTTGAAAAAGCCACGAATGTCGTGGCGAAACGTCAACTTTTTAATAAAATCGAGTTTTTTCGAGATTCACGAAGCCTGTTATTGCTAATAATTATCAAAAAGTTATATATATACCTATTTATTTATTTAAATGATTTGGACGTTGAGAACATAAGAAAGGTTAATAGCAAGATGTTATTTGAATATACAACTACGCAAACTAGAAATTTTCTTTCTTTAATTTCTTCATTAAAAAATATTTTACATTATCACTAAAGATAAGAAAGGTCCCTGTTTCTCCACACCAAATGATTTGGTTATCGTTACCATAACCCAATCACATTCACAACACAATGACATATTGCTGAAATAGTTATGTAATAAAGTGTAAGTTTAAGATTAGCAGATTTGCAATATATAATCTATTCCGGCATTATTTTAGTACGTCAGAATTTAGAAGTTAAAAGATGGTTAAGTATAATATTCCAAAAATTAAATTCTCTGATGGAGAAGAAATTCCTATTTTCGGTTTAGGAACATGGAAAGTAAGTCAAATTATTTATGAAAATTTTGAAATTACATCTTGCTAGCAAGTAATACCTTAATAAGGTAATTATCGACTTTACAACAGACTGCCCCGATTTTAGCTTAATTTGGCCTAATATGAAGTTAGATTTTGTCGCTGGGTCATCCTTTTTTTTCAAAAACTTGAGCTGACCTGACTTTTTCTAAACGTACTAACCTAACCTCCGAGTTCATAAATAGATGAATTTCATTATCAAAAACATTGTCTTTTTTATAATCAAATTCATATTTTTCAGGACTTCTATACTTTTATGAACTCGGAGGTTAGGTTAGTAAGGTTAGAAAAAGTCAGGTCAGCTCAAGATTTTGAAAAAAAAAGATGACCCAGCGAGAAAATCTTCATATTCGGCTTTTTCAGGTAAAAATAAGCTAAAATCCGAAATTTCAAGAAAATCGGGGCAGTCTGTTGTAAAGTCGATAATTCATCTTAATAATCATCATTGTTCAAAAAAATTAATCAGTATTATTCATTTAACTAATAATAATAGTTACCCTGTTACCCTTGTTTCATATGAGTAGTACACCTCTCATGCGAAAGTACTAATCTAATTTTATTCATAACTTTTCAAACAAATTTACTTTATTATATATCAGAGTAAAAACATGCAATAAGTACCATATTAAGTACAACTCTGATCATATTTGAAAAGAGCGCGTAAGTCAAATTTAGAATAAGTTAGTATAAATCCAAATTAATTTAATAAACAATTTAAGAATCATATTAACTAAAGTATCAAATTCAATTCATTATAAAAAATTTTTGGAATAAAACATTTGAAAATCTATAATGTTCATCAATATATTTCATGGAGGCTATTATTGTAAAGTTATGTTAGAACAATAGTGAATAGTCAAATGTTTTACAGTCAAAACCAGGTGAAGTATCCCAAGCAGTAAAACATGCAATAGATTTAGGATATCGCCATATTGATTGTGCTCATTTTTATGGAAATGAAAAGGAAGTAGGAGAGGCTATTAATGCAAAAATAGCAGAAGGTATAGTACAAAGGGAAGATCTTTTTCTTACAAGTAAATTATGGAACACTTTCCACAGACCAGACCTTGTTGAAGGAGCTCTGAAGGAAACCTTGAAAAACTTGGGAGTTGAATATATAAATTTATATCTCATACACTGGCCTGTTGCTTATAAGGTAAAGTAGCCTGAAGGTTTTGCAGGAAACTCTAAATACTGGCATATGTCATTTTAACATTTAAATTTTTAAAGGAAGATGGTGAACTAATGCCTTATAACGAGGATGGAAAAATTCAGTTTAGTCATGTTGATTTTGTTGATACATGGAAAGCTATGGAATTTTTGGTGAAGAAGAAACTCACAAAATCCATCGGGTTATCTAATTTCAACAAGAGGCAGATCGAACGTATCTTAGAGGTTGCAACCATCAAACCAGTTAACAATCAGGTAAAATTGGATAAAAATTACTGTTGAAATCAGAAAAATACACTTATCAACAATTACAAATTATCTATAGACAAGTTATAAAACAAAGATGGGCCCCACGGTTAAAAATTGAGTACATTATCTAATTGTCAACTAAAAAGTTAATATTCTTTTAGTTCCATGAGAAATTGACATAGAGGTTGAAAAAAAATTTAAAAACTTTGATTTCTCTAACGTATTCACACATTAAATTGAATTACAAACAAAAAACTATTAGTGATTCTTGAATAGTATCAACAATGTTCTCCCGAATTTATTTTCAAGCACTTTCACAGCCACATACAATTTTAGTTCAAAATTAAATAGATATCTTTACAATTCATTTCTAGTTTTGCTTCAGCATCTCCTGTGGTTAGTTTTTGCGAATTAGTAATAAAGTAAATATTAATTTAAATTGTTTTAAATGAACATATAAAACAATAAAATATTGCATATACGAAATAATGGGTATGGAAATCGTTTTTTCAGATTGAATGTCATCCCTACTTGAATCAGAGAAAATTAATAGATTTCTGTAAATCAAAAGGCATTACTATAACTGCATATAGTCCATTAGGCTCGCCAGATAGGCCGTGGGCTAAACCAGAAGATCCAAGTCTTATGGAAGACCCGAAACTGAAGGATTTAGCCTTAAAATATAAAAAGACACCTGCGCAAGTCCTTCTGCGATACCAAATTCAGAGGAACATAATTACCATTCCAAAATCTGTAACCAAGTCTAGAATTGAGGAAAATTTTAACATATTTGATTTTGAATTAACTGTGGATGATATGAAGTATATTGATACTTTTGACTGTAATGGCAGATTTTGTCCAAATACATTGTAAGTCATATTGTATTAGTTTCATAATGTGTTGAGAAATATGTTTGTACATTGCAAAAAATATGTCTTATTTGCACATTACATAAATGAGTCTCACAAAAAACTTGTGACCTCTTTTTCATTATGTAAATATTTATTAAAACAATGGTTTATGAAAACAATTCACACATGTATTAAATTAAATATGCATGAAGCACGTTTGGGTGAAACTTCTTCAGATGATAAATGCAAACTTAGATAGCATATGAAGAAGGGAAGTTTCGCCGAAACGTGCGTCATGCGTATTTTATTTAATAAATGTGTAAATTGTTTTTATAAATCATTGTTTTAATATGTTTATTAATTTATATCTTGTATCGGCCCAATCAATCCAAAATGTAAATATTCTTATTCTAAGAAAGTAATGAACTAATTTTCAACATGTTTGTGATTTAAGACTATATCCTTTATCAGTTATTACTATTTTCAGTGCGTTGGGACATCCACATCATCCCTTTGAGAACGATGAATACTAAGTCTGCAAAATGAAGATGTAATGAGTGTGTAAATGATCATGATAAAAATATTTTTTATAAAGCTATTAAATAATCATTTTTTTATGTTTTTCATTTTTAATTATTGATATGCAAATATTGATAGGTTCATATAGAACCTCTTAAATGAAAGGACTAATCATATATTATGAAATGAGTGAATTGAAAGAATTAGTCATACAGTAAATTCGATAGTTACTACAACAATAATTTTTCTCAATTAATTCAAGTTGAGGAGGGTGATAATCGTAATTAATAAAATGTATAATAATTTTTCACTAATTAATAATTTTTTAAATTTAATTCGATTTGTTTATTACTATTTCCCAAATAAAGTTGCACTTTGGACAAAACCAGTAAAATAATGGAATGTGCCTGAAAAAATTGAAGGAATTTTGCTAGAACTAATTATGCTGCTACTTGAGTCATCACAATTATTTTGGTACAGGCTCTTGCACCATATATATTATTAAAAAAGTTTAAGGGTAAACCTAGTTTAATTTGACATTTTCGCTTGCACCAAAATATAAACGTCGTCTTAAACCCCCCCTACACCATGATTAGTTAAACGACGTTTTATAATAAAACGGTGCAAGAGCCTGAATAAATTAAAGGAAGTTGTGTTTAATGGTAATGAAATGTATTTCATGGAACATTTATTATTGCGCACACTAGCTACTTTCACCAACAACATTTACAAAACTGTATTCAAAATACTTTTTATTAAATGTATATATTTATTTAAATATTTTAATCAGAAGTTTATGATTTGCCAAATGTGCATCTTTCACGTTAAAAAGATTTTTATATTTTAACTAGTAACTCTCAATATTTTGGGAATAACAAGTAGCGTATTTTATTCTCTGAAAAGTCCCTTACCAACTAATGAAAGTCTCGTCCAAACGGTTTCAGCCGTGTCGCGAATTAGCAGGTACAAATGTTACAAACTTACAAATCATTGAGAAGACGCCTTTATTTCAAAATTACAGACAAACTTAAATTTTTTTATATAAATAGATAATACGGCTTGTTTTTAATTCGGTTTTCGTTGTTGGGTGAATTTTCTAGCTTTTTGAAAAACGTTAAGGATCTTGTAGGTGTAACATTTTAGCTGGACGATCACAACACAACTCTAATCCTGTATTTCCACTGAGTGAACAGCTCGAATGAAGATGAAACCCGAACACCTGCTTTTAACAACATAAAACGTATCACGGGGAGTAAACGCTTGAAAAATTTACATAAATCCAGTTATAACACAATATACATATTCTCGTTTAAATTGAGATTTTTTTCATAAGCTATTTGTACAGTTGTCATCACATCATCCTTGGCTTGTAGGAGTAGAATATGATTGTGATTGTGCACATGTGGAGTGGTTTAAAAGTGACAAGTATGCACTGCACTGGCTAACACCAGTGGCGTAGCGTGCCTTGGAGGGGCCCTGTATCAAGATTAGTTGGGTGGCCAAATTCAGGATTTCTCACAAAAAAAAAACAAAAAAGCTTACGTTAATTTAAAATAAATGTTTATTGATCATAAGTTATCAATTCCTTCTAAAAATTGAGATAGGAAACAATTCAAATTAAATATACACTTTTGGGGGCGTTCAAGTATTACGTAACGCAATTTGGGGGGAGGGGGGGTCTTGTAAAACGTTACGTGCGTTACAGGGGGGTTCGAACAACGCGCTACGTAACATTGATTTTTATTGAAATAAAAAACTAGAGAATTTGAATCTCCGAAGTTGTTAACTCTTTTCGTTTATTTTTTACGGGGAATCCCTCGATTGTATTATAAGTCAGTTAGTAGCAGGTTTTCAAAGTGAAAACCTGCTACTAAGCGAAAATTGAATAATGCATGAAAAAAATAATGGTGGATGAAGTTAGCTAAAAATGTATGCAACGACAGGGCTAAGTCAGGAAAACGGCATAATTAAATGTAAGATTAGTAGTAAAAGTTTATTAGGACAAATTTGAGCCCTTTTCAACATATAACATTATGTATGATTGTTTATAAAATAAAAATCTCTTGTTTTGTTTATTATTAACGAAAACACGATTAAAACAATAAAAACGGTATTTTAGCAACTTTCCGGTACTTTGCGCAACATATTTGTGACTTTTAGGTAAAAATGGTCACTTGGGTGTTACGTAACGTTCATGGGGGGGGGAGGGGTTCATGAAAACGTTACGGAGCGTTACATAGGGGGGAGGGAGGGTCAAAAATCTTCAAAAATTGCGTTACGTAATACTTGAACGGCCCCTTTCTTGGTTTTTTTTCGGCAAATTGATTTATTAAATCATCTATAACTGAAGACGATTTCAGTTTTTCTAACATTTCTGCCTCTATAGACAATAGTGACAAATCTGAAAGCCGTTCCTGTCCCATCGAAGTCCTTAGGTAATTTTTTATCAGTTTCAATTTCGAAAAACTTCTTTCAGCTGTTTTCATGGTCAAATATACTTTGCGTAAAATTGCTTCAAACGGAAACACCGTTAACCCATGCAGAGTAGTACGATTTGCTTTGACGATCTGCTAATAACCCACAAAAGTGGCAAAACTGCTTGTTTAAAATATTAGAATAACATAGTCACAATCTTGGAATTTTTATGCCAGATTTATTTAAATATGAATAATGATCGGCCGAAAAACATCGCTTTGTTTCCGAATCGTTTGGAAACGGTCCCCGTGGTTTAAATGGACCCATTTTAAAAATAATTTTTCGTTCGTATTCATTTGTACTATCACCAACATTTCCTCTATCTGACGAAATTATATTATGAAATTCTTCAGACTTCTTAGAACCATCGATTTGGGTTTGTTCTATTTCGAGATGGACATCTAATGGAAAATGTGCCTCTGAAGAATCTAAAAATATAATTGAATCAAATTAATACAGTAAAGATTTTTTTATTATTCGAAACTAGAGGACTAAAACTAATGTTCATATAAATTTAAAAAATATATGTCGAATAACGTAAGATTACGAGTATTTGGTCAAAAATTCGGAGTTTACATTTTTTTGTAGGTGGCATAACCGAAAACTCTTAAAGTGCTAAATTAGTAAATTATCTATTCTCCCAGCTGTATGAGAAAAATGGCTTTTAGAGTAGGTAATAATCAACTACTAAAGAAGAGTATCCAAACAAAATTCTTATTATTGCTCTCTACAATAAGTGATCAGGTATTTTCATATATTGAAGATTGCCATTGTTTTTTCAAAAAACCAAATTCACCCTTTGCTAGAGGTAGATAAATGGGTAGTACTTACCATTGCAATCTATATATCCCTCACAGAAGCTGATTGCTGAAAAAATGAAGAAATTTTGGGCATTTTTTTCATAACCTCTTCCCTTTTCTGTTTACATTTTCTTTTCATAGCTCCACTGGGATAATCTCTTTTCTTTTCACTCATTCTTTTCACAAATCAAACTAAGTAACCAACAAGTAATTATAAGAACAAGATATGTAATAATAATAACGTTTGAACCGGGATGAAATAAAACGCGTGAATATAATTGCTCTCCGTGGTTTGTCAATGTACATCGGTTAATGCGAGATTCCCCCGTTTAAGGGAATGACTTAAACGGGGGAATCCCGCAATAACCGATGTACGATGTTGCCAACTTTTGGGAGCACGCTTAACCCGGGAAAAAAAAGAGATTGCTTTTTTGACTTTTCTCATTTCTGAAGTGAAAACTCTGTAGGCACGTTAGGGGCCCCTGTAGACCGGGGGCCCCGTATCATCGATACGGCTGATACGGCGGTAGCTACGCCCCTGGCTAACACTAACATAATTATGTCCTCTGTTTTTTTTATCGTTTGAAGATCTCCCTGGCATGAACTATTGAGAATTATTTTGGAAGATTTTTGTAAAAAGAGCATTTAGATTTTTAAAATGTTGAACATGGTAAAATTAACAGACATAAATATCCAACCTAATTTCACAACGTCACCCTCTACTGTTTAGGTTTTCATGCACATAAATCCAATGCAATCAGATAAATGTTCTCATATGAAGTTTCAAGTATCTTTCTGGTAGACCTAACATACTACTAAAAGGACACGACTCATATGGTTTTTATACATTCAAATTTCTCTTGAATACAGTTTTGTTAAAATAGCAAATACTTACATATGTAAGTTTATATTAATATCATAAAGTTATTTATAAACTAAACTGCTATCAAATTTAAAAGGAACTGATATTGTTGGAGGTATGACGTCACATTATATTAAGAGGGTTTTTTTTAGGGTTGGGTTGGTACAACGATGTGTCAGATTTAAGAAAGAAAACTGTAATGGCTAACGCTAACATTTTATCATATTCTCTATGGTGTTCATTTTATTTATGTGATAATAAAATAACTAATCAGAGAGGAACCAACAGATGGAAAATAAATTCAAGGGAAATGATGCAATATTCCGAAATTTAATAATAATATTTTTATTATGCTACTATACCTAAATGTTTTTTCCAGTGAAAATAATTCCAGTTTTCTACGAAAATCTTTCAGCGCAAGCGCATAACGAGCCATGCAAGGAGATTACGTGCTAGCAGTCAAAATGGTTAATCAATGACGTACTTCGAAATCTTTCGAAATTAACAAATTTTACGAAAGAATTGTGAACAATATAATAGAAAGTTATTTTTCTAATTAAACACCTTGGTAATCAGATAAACTATAGAACAAATACAATTATCATCAAATAGTAAATTTCGTTCCGGACTCGGAAGTGGCCATGTTGTATCGGTGTGACGCATTGTTTATACCAAAAATTCAATTTTTTGTGTACCTGATGAAATATTTGTCAAAATAGATACCTATTTCAATTTTGTTTCTTAAATAGAAGTGTTTTCGATTATTCTAAAGGTAAAATAACTGATTTTCATTATATATCATGTTAAAATAGTTGTGAAGCTCTGTGTGAAGGCGGCCATCACGCTAGCTAGAAGTATGCGCCAAGCTTGGCAAGCGGGTTTGTGGTAGGTGTAGTGTGTGTTGTGTTGATCCCTATTTTTTGCGATTTTAGTGAGGATTATTCATCAAAATAGGCAGGTAAAGTGTTGAATTTTAATTCAGATTTGTAGAAATCTATTGAAATAATTTATTTCACAGCACCTATTAAATTTAATTCAAATAACTTGAATGAAATCTTGGCTTCATCGCTGAGCTGATTCTATATACCGCCATGTTGTAAAACTATGAGAATTTATCATTTTCATCCTTGTAAAACACTATTCAATTGAAATTTTCTTTAAATTTGATGTATATATGTGTAAATTGAGAATATATTAGGTTATTTCTGATATTTCCCGCGTTTAACATTTGAAATTACATCCTGAAGATTTTCTTGGCGTCCGTTGTCTATCGTAGTTAATGATTTCGCGACTGCGAAATGAGAATGAAGCAACCTTATAGATTTACTAGATATCTTCAAAGATAGCTTGTGAAATAGTTTGTAACTTTTTATCTCAGATTAATTATCAGAAAACTGGATGTCTCCATACTACATTGACCTGTTTTATAGAATAATGAGGCCATAACAGGTCTGCCAGTCACAATCTACACCTTAGTTTGTCATTTTTATATTGTTAAAAATTTGCAAAGAACCCTCAATATACCTTAATTAAGGGTGTGGCGAAAGTATTTATTTATATTCCAGCCTTTTTGTATATATAATAAACAATTTACCACCTGATAATAAAATTATTTGTATCTAAGAAAATTTATTTTTGTTATAGATAGAGGATTCAAAACAATGTGTTCTGTACTATAAAATGGACTCCCTGATTATGGGAATTCATTTTCATGCCCGTAATTCTCGATCCAGCTGATTATCAGGCCCGGGTCATATGAGATTTTATCTATACTGGTAAGAAGAAGAATTCTTGTATTCACTTTTGATACAGTTTAAAATGTTCTAATGCCACAAACTAAATTACTGCATGAAATATTGATCATTATTATCATTAATTTTTTTATAACATTCAGATATTTCAATAATTATTGTATCGAGAACTACTTCATAATAAAATTTATGCAAATATGTAAAACAAATAAATTCAAATTTTGGTAATTATCAACTTTACAACAGACTGCCCCGATTTTCTTGAAATTTCGGATTTCAGCTTAATTTGGCCTGAAAAAGCCGAATATGATTTTGTCGCTGGGTCATCTTTTTTTTCTAAAACTTGAGCTGACCTGACTTTTTCTAAACGTACTAACCTAACCTCCGAGTTCATAAAAGTATAGAATTCATGAAATAGATGAATTTTATTATCAAAAACATTGTCTTTTTTATAATCAAATTCATATTTCTCTATACTTTTATGAACTTGGTGGTTAGGTTAGTAAGGTTAGAAAAAGTCAGGTCAGCTCAAGTTTTTGACAAAAAAAAGATGACCCAGCGACAAAATCTGACTTCATATTCGGCTTTTTCAGGCCAAATTAAGCTAAAATCCGAAATTTCAAGAAAATCGGGGTAGTCTGTTGTAAAGTCGATAATTACCCAAATTTTAATAACTGTATAGAACAGAGTTACTAATAACTGAGAAAAGTTTCATTTGTAGTTTAGAGAAATATGTTGAGCATTGTGGCTTTGAATATTTCTATACTTGAATAAAGAAATATAAAGCCACCATCACATTTAATAGTTGGCGTGTGACAAGAGTATCAATTGATTTGTAACAATGAGTATTTAAATTTTTGGAATGCATATTGATTGCAGAATCTGAACTGCTAGTATTATTTCAGATCTTGTTGAATTGTTCTCATACCTAATTTTGTCATCAATGTATCATATGCTTTTATACATTATTGCAGTGTCAGGAACCAAAATAAGTAAAACTGTCTTGACCATCATTTTTTCTTCTCAGAGGGTCTTGTAAATGATATTTTTTTCTGTATCTAAAATATGTATATTTATTTTCATTTACATATATATATATATATATATATATATATATATATATATATATATATATATATATATATATATATCTGAACGACTTCAGGGAAAACGATAGCTTATAACTCTTCTCTAGGGCCCCAAAATGATATCCAGAAATGGCGGTAAATGCGGGTTGTGAACCTTCACAAGTCGTAGCGAACCGGTAACTTCTGAAGGTAGAGCCTTTCATAGATTTGCGGTTCGGTTCAGAAACGCTTTCTGATAGATTGATGTTCTGATTGTTGAACAGCAAATTGGTGTGAATTATCTTCATAATACCAATTGGGATAAGCGAATTCTGCTCCTGGTGAAATAATGGAGGCATTGCCTGCAGAACACCTGCTGTGATAATATCTGTAAAAGATTCATAAGCCGGCAACTTTCCGCCGTTGTTTGAGTAAACTAAGGTGATCGGCTAATGACTAGTATACTCGTCTATTATCCTCATTGCCTTCTTTTTAATTGAGTCAAGTTTGAAATTTATTTCGAAATAGGTAACTAAGCTTCTGTGCTGTATATATATATATATATATATATATATATATATATATATATATATATATATATATATATATATATATATATATATATATATATATATATATATATATATTAATTATATATTAATAATTTAAGTGCGATATCCAATTGATTGAAAACCTACTTTTGCTGTAGACGTAGAGGTAGTACCCCACATAAACTGAGCTGCGGTAACGTTACGAAGTGTCACGATGGCGCTGGCTTCTATCGTGCGTGGCGGGATTACGGATGCACCTGTTGAGCGGGGCTTGAAATAATTTTGCATTTTTATTTTAGGTAACGGAAGATTCATTTACATATAGCTTTTCGATGAAAAATTTGGTACTGAGGGTTATTAAATAATAAGGGGTTGAATACTTATACTTTTAATATTCAATTTATGTCTCTTTCATCTTTTAGTCATGGCCAACTAAGTTCAACTATCTTTTTAAACCCGGGGAGACCAAGAAACAAATGCATATATATATATATATATATATATATATATATATATATATATATACATATATATATATATATATATATATATATATATATATATATATATATATATATATATATATATATATATATATATATATATATATATATATATATATATATATAATATATATATATATATATATATACATATATATATATATATATATATATATATATATATATATATATATATATATATAAATATATATATATATATATATATATATATATATATATATATATATATATACATATATATATACATATATATATATATATATATATATATATATATATATATATATATATATATATATATATATATATATATATATATATATATAAAATGAAGTGAACTAGGACATTTATTTGAAACTAATCAAACAAACCTCCTAGCGGAGCTGGTCATACGAGTTCACGAAACATCGAAATGCCTCCATATACCTTAGAATGGTGTATTACCTTAGAATGGTGTATGTTCCATTGATTGTGATAAACAACTTAATGTTTCTAACATACACCATTCTAAGGTATATGTAGGCATTTCGATGTTTCGTGAACTCGTATAACCAGCTCCGCTAGGAGGTTTGTTTGATTAGTTTCAAATAAATGTCCTAGTTCACTTCATTTTATTGCCACGAACGTGTGTCGTTAGCACGAAGAATTCTGTTTTCTATATATATATATATATATATATATATATATATATATATATATATATATATATATATATATATATCTATATATCTGTATATATATATATATATCTATATATATATACATATATATACATATATATATATATATATATATATACTTATATCTATATATAAATAAATAATATGAAAATGGAGTGTTGCCTTGTAAATTAAATTTAGAAAAATGTGAGTTGCCGAGAAGTCACATTTTTCTAAATTTATATATGTATATCGCTTGTGGTCACATCTGTGTGACCCCACTGTTGGCGTATCGGCTCATTGTTTGCAATTTTTCGTTACGTTTGCAGTAAGGAGTTTTAATACTTTAGATTTATACTTGCAAGTGCAACGTCACGAAGCTTATGACTCGATTCTCTCCACGTCCCATAATGTCACACTTTGTTGACCCCCATTCTTCCCCCTAACGTGTGACGTAATTTATGGATGGATCCTTAGTGAAAACTGCAACAGTTGGTTGATGTAATGAATTCCGAGACAGTAATCAATTTAGTATCTCACCCTGTATAGTAATTTCAATGTATCATACTTAGTTTTCGGTTATATTAGAAATAAAAAATCCCAAATATCTGCAATACCCCCTAGAATTATTTTGATTTAGCGTTTATTGAATCCCGAAATGAAAATTTTTAACCCATTTGCACGGTTTTGAAGTAGGATTGATCGGATTGACCCGAAATCGTTTCATGAATATATGCAAAAGTTATACTTCCACTTTCTATAGAAGATTCATTAGTTAATATTGAAAAGATGTTCTAAAGAAATATTGGATAGATTTGTCCGTTACTTTGTGATAATACATTTTAACTATGAATGAGAAACAACGTACTTTTGAGTTTTTATCACTATTTCTATTTTTGCGACTGCAGTTTCGTGGTACTACTACATTTTCAGTGATTTTCATAGTGATATAAAACAAAGTATGTACTCTATTGTTTCTCATTTATAGAAGCAAGAAAGTCTTATGCATAGACGTATGTAAGTAAGAGTAAGAAGGTTGTTCGGCTCTTTCCGGAGTCCCTCCCACACCGGTCTGTGATTGGTTGCTGAAGGACCATGTGACCCGAGTTGAGCATGCAGCTCAGACTGATGTTTGACCGAGAATCTTGTAGCAGTGTATTGTTTCTGATCAAAGGTGATAGATAACGCTGGAAATTATTCTGAGTTTATTTTCATATTAGTATTGGCTATATAAGTTTGGTCATTTTAACTTGTAGTGATAATCTTTTTATTTATTGACTACGTGTTGATTTTTAGAAAAAGAAACTGTGATGAATTTTTTATTTTTGATGAATAACATTCACCCCTCAAACGGCTTAAAATTTTTGAACACATCGATAGATGTAACCACGAAAAAGGATGTTATTTTTCAGCTCCGATAAAAAACAATACTCAGATTATCCATCAACACTTTGTTGTTTCGTGCTTGGAACTAAATTAAAAATATATACTAGATAGGTACGTAATTCTTGTGTTGTCTAATTGTTAATTATATCCAACTTTTTAGTTCTCTTTGAAATTGGTTTGTTCGATATCTTACAAATTTATCGAACTTTTCAAACCGGAATTTTGGGAAAGTATAATTTCTTTACCTGAATTTAAGGTTTTCTTGTTTGTACCTGACTACCCGATTTTAGGTACATCAGTTTTCCTATTAAAATATTGTAGGTATTCACAACACAGAAGTTTCATGATTTTGCGTCAAAGTCTTTATGTATCTAGAATGCTCTGTTAATTTCGATCTGCAAATAAGAAATAGACTGAAACATTGTATGAAAATATTTTTAAGTAGATAATATAACATAAAATTTTCAACTTTTGTTATTGTGCTATTTGAAAAGAAATAATGGACATTCTTAATGAATAGAATTTCTGACTAAAATTGACAATATATACTTTAAAAAATTTAATGAATCAAAAAAATAAACTACACTTCAAAATGCTGTAAAAACAACCCGAGCAGCATGTACAATTCGGGTCACGTGTTGTTTCAGCAACCAACCGCAAACCGACGAGCAATGGCTCCGGTAGATGCCGCAAAAGGTTCTCTTTCTCTTGCTCTTCTTTTAATGTTCTATGTATAAGTACATGATTTTTTTTATCGTTCTCGTTTAAAAACTTCAGTCGTATTAGGTAATTACTCAAAAACTTAGTATTCGTTCGTCTTTCTAACATTATTTAGAGCGATCTCGGTAGCCCAGCGGTAGGGTGTATCGCTTGTAAACCAAGGATTGTGGTTTCGAGTCCCACCTTGCTTTCGGGTTTTGTATATATTCAATGAAATTTAGAGGTTCTAAATATGATTAACTGTTGGGTAATGGCTTAGTTTTAAACCCATTGGCCGTTCGGAACCGGCTTAAAACTAGGTCCCTTGTGTTAAAAAAAAAAGAGATTATTTAGGATCAAATTTTGCTGTCATACGCTGCACATAAGGTGAGTAATCGAGAGCGCCGTTTCTGAATCGATTCCAGATTCATTGATATAGTATTTTCTTTTCTTATTCGAGATTGCCTAAAATACCTTTCTCACATCGTCATCACCTCTATGTCGAATCAGTTTTTATTGTTACGTGGAGAAATGTATATTTAGAAGAAATATTTCGAACACATTCATATAACGAGCATATAAAAACTTAGCAGTACTTAGAAATAACGCTACCTGAAGAACTTATATTATTCAGATAAGCTTGTGTAAAATGATTTTGATCGAATACCATGTCCGTTTAATTGAGAAATTCTTTTTAGAATATATATATATATATATATATATATATATATATATATATATATATATATATACATACATATAAAACAAATAGAGCAGAATTATCGGTATAGCCCGTTTATATGGAAGCAGCCGCAGATACGTGTTTCGGACTCTTTGGTCCTCATCAGAACGGCGTAACCAAGTATGGGATGAAAAAATAGGAGATGGAAACAACAGCAGCAACCAACGAAATCCCCTGTTACTGAAGAGACTGAAGACAATCACACATTTGCGCCTTATTGTTCGAACTCTCCGGTTTAGAAGATTTGGTCAAACTTCGCCACGGAGGCGATTAATGCCATCCGCGAGATCTCGGACCGAGGAAATTAACTGCAACAGAGATATTGGTCGCGGGGAAATATTAAACAAATAGAGCAGAATTACCGGTATAGTCCGCTCATATGTTTAATATTTCCTCGCGACAAATTTCTTTGTTGTAGTTTATTTCCTCGGTCCGAGATGTCGCGTATGGCCTATGGCTTTAATCGCCTCCGTGGCGAAGTTTGACCTAATCTTCCAAACCGGAGAGTTCGAACAATAAGCGGCAAATGTGTGATTGTCTTCAGTAACAGGGGATTTCGTTTGTTTCTGCTGTTGCTTCCATCTCCTAGATTTCCATCCCATACTTGGCTACGCCGTTCTGATGAGTACCAAAGAGTCCGAAACACGTGTCAGCGGCTGCTTCCATATTAGCGGGCTCTACTGATAATCCTGATCTGTTTGTTCATTTTCAAGTGACTTAATTATCGAAACCGGTCGTATTTCCTTAAAAATCAAGTAGAGATGAGACAAAACAAATAATTCATTTAAATTAAGATGAATTTCCATAAAATCAATAATTCATCGATACGCTTCGTAAATATATACCCTCGTATATACCTGCCTACCTACTTTTCAAGAATTACAACTGTTGCAAATTCACAATATTAATATTCTTAAACTTATTTCATGACATATTCGAATGAAGAAAGGCCACCTATACCGTTCGAGTTTTATCATTAGGGAGGATAAGAACGGAATTTAACTTGATTGCTTTCTAAACAATAATAGTTCAGTTTTGCCCCATTGTTACAGTTGTGCTGAAATCACCGATAGTCAAATTTTTGTAAATATCAATACTTGCCATCATTATAATCGAGTTATCGTGGATGTTCGGAAATTGTAAAGACAATTTGATCATTATAATTGTATTTCGTCGTATTTACCTGCCTACCTACCTACTTTTCAAGAATTACAACTGCTACAAATTCACAATACGGATATTCTTGAAACTGTTTTTATGACTTATTATTCAAATGAAGAAAGGGGGACCTACACAGATCGAGTTTTATCATTAGGCAGGATAAGAACCGATTTTTACTTGATTGCTTTCCAAACAATACAATTGTAGGTTTTCCCCTTTGTTATAGTTGTGCCGAAATGACCATTAGTCAAGTTTTGGTGAATATTAATATTTGCGATCGTTATAATTGAGTTACCATGAATTTTTAGAAATTCTAAAGGCAATTTGAGGATAATACCCTCAACGACCTTTTGAGTCACAAACGGATATACCTGCTTAAACTTTATCTGTACGAATATAGGAAAAACCAGATTAACACAATTACCCAGGTACTCTCAGAAAAGGCTATTACTCTGTACTCTGGCAATGTAGATAGACCAATGAGGGAATAGTGCACGTTTCGCTCAGTAATTCAAATCAAATTTTGGGATAATATACATGGTTGATTTTAAAATATTCAGTATAACTAATGTATTTCGAATTGTAACCGTTCTCAATGAGAAGAGACGGTTTTCAGATATGTTGTGTCGTATACTTAGGAAGTTGTACATCTAACGAGACAGTAGATTTCATTTTTTCATTGACAATATTGTTGGATACAAATTTGATTATTTTTTCATAGTCGATGGACAATAATCAGCCACCCAGCAGGTCCGAAACAGCCATGGAACCTGTCAACGGAGTAGTGCAACCACCTGTCCTTCCTCCCTCTGACAAACCGGGACCGGTAACAAATCAGTTACAGTTCTTGCAGAAGACTGTTTTCAAGGCAGTATGGAAACATCGGTTCTCATGGCCTTTCCAGCATCCTGTCGATGCCAGAAAGTTGTGTTTACCAGTAAGTCTTATTTCATGTTAAGCTTTGAAATTCGATAATAATGGTATAGAAAAATATCTTGTTCAAATGTAAAAAGTTCAACAGTGCAAACGGATCAAACGCTATTTTGAAAGAAAACCGCCATAGCTCTAAAACCACTGTTTTACTCTTACTTAGATATTCAACTTTATATCACTCACAATTATATCACATCAGCAAAATATTTTAATTTAATTTTCGCTACTTTGAAAGAAATTCGACAAATTACTAGTTTAGAGAAAATCTCATTTGAACATTCTAACGAAGTTGAACGTTGTATGGCTTGTCTCCATAAAATCATATGAGCATCTTATACTTTCTTTAAATTATATTCTTTGAAGTAACTTTTGTTTTTTTCTTTTTTTCCAAATGAGTTCCTTTTTTTGAAAGGCCTCTGTCTCACTTGCTCTAGGGTTTTCTATATTATGTTCATTGATATTTAGTCATTGTATAGTAGGCCAAGCTACAGAGATTTTTTCATGTAAAAAGTGCTAGAAGAAAACCAGCTGCGCCATTGTTTGTAAAATAGTTCTATATGATATAGTGATACGTTTTTCACTCGACTTTATTATTTATAACTGTGTTATTAACAATTTTTTTTTAGTTTTTTGCTAATAAAATTGAAACTATCAGAGTAATAGTTATGGTGTCAATAGACTAACTGTAGAAAAATAAAAATAAGAAGAAAATGAGAGGTCGGACGACTCGATCAGACTCTTAGTTTAAGAGAAAATCGGAAAAAAGGGCCGAAATGCTGTTTTTTCAAAAATTCATAACTCGGTTATTTTTTGAGTTGTACCGTAGATCCTTCGGTCAGTATTAGTTATTAATATAAACTTTATTTATGCGAAAAGCAGGAACTGCCCGATGCATAGTTTTCGATCTGTGGCCATTTGTATATTTTACTATGCAATTCTCCAGCAAACCTGAATGCGACAGCTATGGTCCGATTTCAATTTACAAAAGAGATTTTGAAAGTAGAATTCTCATAGTTCAAAACGTTAATCTTGGTTTTACATGAAAACGCTGAGAAATATGTTAAAAATCAAGCTGAACATGATGAAGAACAATCGATCGAGTGAGAGTAGTTGAAGAGTGGGGGTAGAGCAGCAGGCAAGGAGAAGCATGACATCCGAAAGCGTCGGCATTTTGAACATGACAGTAATTTCTCGGCCGTTTGTCGTCATGTTCAGCTTTATTTTTATCATATTTCTCAGCGTTTTCATGAAAAACCAAGATGGATGTTTTGAACTATGAGAATTCTACTTTCAAAATCTTTTTTGTAAATTGAAATCGGATCATACCTGTCGCATTCAGGTCTTCTGGAAAATTGCATAGTGAAATACACAAATGGCCACAGATCAAAAACTATGCATCGAGCAGTTCCTGTTCTTCGCATAAATAAAGTTTGTATTAATAACTAATACTGACGGGAGGATCAACGCTAAACTCATAAAATAACCGAGTTATGAATTTTTGAAAAAACAGCATTTTGGTCGGTTTTTTCCGATTTTCTGTTAAACTAAGAGCCTGATCGAGTCTTCCGACCTCTCATTTTCTTCTTATTTTTATTTTCTAGAGTTAGTCTATTGACACCATAACTATTACCCTGATAGTTTCAATTTTATTAGCAAAAAAAAAAAAAATGTGTTAATAACACAGTTATAAATAATAAAGTCGAGTGAAAAACTTATCACTATATCATATGGAACTATTTTACAAACATTGGCGGAGCTGGTTTTCTTCTAACACTTTTTACACAAAATGCTCACTCCAAATCTCTGTAGCTTGGCCTATAAATATTTGGGTTGATGACATAGAGAAAACCATTGGCCGTTAGGAACCTTAGTTAAATTGTAGGTCCCTTGTGAAATAAAAAATAGAGCTTACGATATATGACATATTTAAAAAAAATTGTCTTGTACTTACGACACAAATAAAATAATGATTAACAAAACTAAATTTGAATTTACTACGTTTATTATCACAAAATATTTTGAAAAATATAACACTGCGATTGCAATTTCGGTCAGTAGACCATCATCGGGCAGATTGAGTTAAGAACTGAGTACAGAATTCTGAACTCAGTTCTTAACTCAATCTGCCCGATGATGGTCTAGTGACCGAAATAGCAATTGCAGTGTTATATTTTTCAAAATATTTTGTGATAATAAACGTAGTAAATTCAAATTTAGTTTTGTTAATCATGTTAAATTATCACGTAGTAACGACGGATTCCATCAACTATTACAAATAAAATATATTTGCTTTCCTATATCTGTAAAAGACAGTGGAAATAATAAATATTTACATGAAATTAGTTATATTTTATCAGCACAACAGAAAATGATTTTAAAAAAAAAGTTGCAATTTTCAAGTTTAATGTATAAAAATGACAGTACCTACAAATTCAACCTATAAGTTATTATGAAATCAACCTAATATTCTGGAACTGCATTTTTATCTATAAACCGCAGCAGTATTGATATTTTTTTGTCCAACAATATAAGCTTTTACGAAGCACAAATTCTCATTGGCATACTGTGATGATTTCCTTCGAATAAATTGAAGATTTATGATCTTCTTTAAAATTATTGGTCATCAGAAGATTCTTATTAATTGATCTTTTTGATTGAAAGTTTCATGGTCAGGCCATGAAGCAATACCTTGATCTTGGAAATCAATTTGGAATGCCAGTGTTCTTTACTGACCTTGTAAAGCTCTAATAACGATGAGGGACATACATTAAACCAGGTTTTCGAGATTGTCAGTATTAGAATTTGCACTGTCTACATAGATTTAACAAACGTTTGGAACTTTTTCGAATGTGACAGTCAAAGCAAACTCGACATAAATACTGTTTGAACTTCCAGCCATACTGAACTACTGACAACGAGACAACACTGGTTTATTTCCCCATGTTGTAAGAGTGAGCTTTATTAATTCAGCTTTAACAGTAGTAGCCGGATATTTAAATTACTTTCATCACACTTCGCCATAAAAATATACTACTTCATTTCGAGTTTCCCTGTTTTCTTCCAAAGTAGCCATTTAGTTGGAGGCTCTTATTTATTTTATTAATGATCTTATGACAATAAAAGTGTAAGATTGTAAAAATTTATTTGAAAAAGTAAAAATATATTCTTGGTGGTAACATCTTTTGAATGCTTCAATTGATTATTTTAAAATGCGGCTATTATATAACTTTTCAAACACACAGTCCAGGGAGTCTACAACCTTGAAAAACCTGGAAAACCTGGAAATCTCATGGAATTTTTTTTCTACTGAAATATCCTGGAATTTTCAGGGAATTTAGAGTTCACTCAGGGAAGTTTTTCGAGTGTTGTTAGTTCTTTCCAAATCTTCTTTCTGCGAATGTAAAACCGGTATTAAATTTCCAAAGAAAAAAAATCGTGAAGTATATTTCCAGAAATAATAATAAATACTGATGAATTCTTATGTAAAGGCAAATTGTCTTGGTAAAAAGATGTATTAAACTCATGTGTCTAAGACATATATAGAAAAAACCTATGACATGAGTGCTCCATGAGGGGAAAATCGTATCACGATATACCTGGAAAAATAATAAAATCACCTGGAACATCCTGCAATTCTCAGGAAATTTTACATCCTATGGTGTAGACACCCTGACAGTCTATAAAATTTACTGATTTTTTTAAAGAAAAGCGTTTTAGTTTATTCGTGAGTGAATAAATAAACGTTTAATTCATTAACCTCTTGTTAAACTTTTATAAATTTTAAATTTGCCCAAAGTTTGTTTAATACTTGTCAATTCTAATACATGGTATAGCAAGTATTCAACTTGTATACCAAACTTATATTAACTTTAGACAATAAGTCTATTACTGTTGGACTATATGTAAGAAAATCCACATTTGCTCTTCAACTGTAGTATCACAAAGTGAGAAACTTTCGCAATATTTATACACATACAAGTATGTACAAAAATTCTTTCATTAAAGGACTATCACAAAATTATCAAAACACCAATGGACTTATCTACAATAAAGAAAAGGTTGGAAAACAATTACTATGGGTCAGGCAAAGAGTGCATTCAGGACTTCAACACAATGTTTACGAATTGCTATGTCTACAATAAACCTGGTGAAGATGTGGTGCTTATGGCTCAAACATTGGAAAAAGTTTTCCTGACGGAGGTGGCTAACATGCCCAAAGAAGAAGTGGTAGTTGGGTCTGCAGGCAAAGGTACAAAAGGGAAAAAGAACTCTGTCGGGCCAAGTAGTGCTGGACGTGGTAGACCACCTGCAGCAGTTTCTTCCACAGTATCAACACCTGTAGGGACCACAACAGGTAGGTCAATGTTTATAATTATATTGAGTCAATACTATTTTCTATCTATTGTGTTTTGTCAAAATATCTTATCTGAATTCAATATTTCATGAACAAGGTTTATTTAATTCAAATACAAAGTAAGTCATAATTCTGTAAGAAATACTTGCCTTGCTAGTTTATAGATGACAGAATAAGTCTTTATTACATCTGATGATTAACTTAAAATAACCTTATCAGTTATGAAAAACAATGATTTTTAAGTATACAACGATTTACATCATAAAAACTACAAATTTTCAGTGACTTTGATTATATGATAATTAAAGTTCTGGGGTGGATATATTCTCTGCTAACAATTTAAGGCATTTGTACTCCTTTGAATTTGCACATGCAAATAGTAAACGATTTGTCACAAGAACCTTACTATCCGACTGATTCTGCTTTTATATTTTGTTTTGTTGCAATAAAATAAAAAATAATTTACATACAAAGTAATATCGCAAATCAAATATTTCAATTGTGATACATTGTTGATCCATAGAGTGAATATTCTTCATCCAAGGGACATAAATGAAATGAATAAACGTTTTCCCGGTATAGTCCCTTTCACTCAACAAACAAAACTTATCAATATAGAACGCCTAATTACGTTTATTGTATTGTATTGTATTTATTACCAGTTTTTTATAATAAAAAAAAATATACAAAATACATAGCTTAAAGACTAATATAAATAGTATATCCTCACAGAGGTAATCAAAGTTACCTGTGTGTGAGGCCGGTAATTAAAACTAAACTAAAAAATAATATAATTAACTCTATAAGTAACTTAAAAAACTAGGCTTTAAATATTTTCTAAAAATCTTTAGTTTGTATCACAGTCGTCACCTGATGCACAATTAAATATTATTAGGTCTAATATATTCTTTTAGCTGCTTTTTTCTTTTAATTTTATTTTCAATATTTTTTAGTATTTAGGTAATGCATTAAAGACTAGGATAGCTTTGATATAAGATCTTTTTTTACTTATTTTTAATGTTCTTTTTGGTAATTGTATAGATTTATTTCTAGTTGCACTTGTTGATTTTGAACATAATTCTGATAAAGTTACATAATGATATAGTAGAGATTCAAGTGAAAATTGTTGTTCTATTGTGCAAGGTTGTTTTTCATATATGAAGTTTTTTTTGTTGATTATTTTTAAAATTCTATTCTGCCTTCTTTGCAGCAAAGAGATTTGCGTGGAATAAGCTCCACCCCAAGCTATTATACCATAGTTGAGTACACTATTAAATAAAGCGTAATAGACTATCATTAACGTCTTATGTTGCATTATTTTTGATAACTTAGAAAATATAAAAACCAAATATTTTGTTTTGTTTAATATATAGTTAACATACAAATTCCAACTTATGTACTTTATGTACTTAATTATTTTTTTTAGGTTCGTCCGGATTACCGTTGGGCACCCAAGCACCACCAAATATTCCTGGAAGTACCGCAACCACAACAATCGCCTCAGTAACCCCCAGCTCTCTTCAAGCTCCCACGCCCACCCAAGCTGGCAATCATGCCCCGCTGACTGTTAACAACCTGGATGCGGTATTACCCAACGTAGTTCCTCCTCCACAACCCGCCAAGGTAAGTAAGGTGTGTATTCTGTTTGTTTTAAATATGAAATCTAAATAACGTTATTTTATTTCTAAATTTTTTATTTGAGTATTTTCATCTGATTGCAATCTTTTTCAATCAATTTTCATTGCTTTCATAAATAATTCAATTTGGCATATTTCGAATCAAATTATTGATTCAAATATTCTTTGATATCGAGTAAATAAAATGAAATTCATGATTATATTCATGAAAAAGACAAGAGACATTGCAAACAGTGATGACTATTAAGATGGTACATTGTATTTTTTTAAAGGTCAATAGCAATTACATCAATATTCTCTAAATTGCTCGAAAAGGTACTAAAACAAAGATTAACCCTTAGCATTAAGATGTCCAATAAACAATACAGCTTTCAGCAAAAAAGCTCAACCCAAAGTGCTGCAATTGATTTTATAGAGAGTGTAATAACAAAGTTAGAAAATAAAAAAATTGTAATAGTAATAGACCTACAAAAAGCATTTGACACTATCTAACATGGGATACTACTGAATAAAATCCATAACTGTGGTGTTCGTGGAACAGATTACAAACTAATAAAATCATTTATTAAACAGAGATCACAATACATCAAAATAAACCAAACAAAAAGTGACCACTTAAAAACAAACACTGGGGTCCCACAGGGAACAGTCTTGGGCCCATTGCTGTACTTATACTATGTGGAAAGCCTGACGAAATCGGGAATAATAGGTGAGCACTATATGTTCGCTGATGACACTGCGCTAGTGTATGGTGGGGCAGACATTGATGAACTTGAGAGGGAAATTAATAAAGATCTAAACATGTTTTATGAATGGTTGTGCCACAATGGACTTGTCATAAACACACAGAAAACAGTATTCATGAAAATAACACAAAAAAACAAAAAGACCAAACCAATAAAAATAAAAATTAATAAGCAATATATAAAAGAAGTAAACACATATAAATACCTGGGACTTAAAATAGACAATAAATTAAACTGGAATGAACATATAGATGAAATACTAAGTAGCAAGTTAACAGGGCTTATTGGGGCAATAAGACGAATAAATGCAGAACTTACGGATGACTGTAGAGCACTTCTATATAATGCCTATATACGATCTGCATTAACGTATTTAATTGTTGTATGGAGTAACACATCTAAATTTAATTTAAATAGAATACAAAGGTTCCAAAATAAATCCATTAAAGCAATTTACAATATCCCATACAATACAAGCACAAGAAATAGACACTGCTTAATTTCGACAAACTGAAAAAACTTGAATATTGCAAACTTCTACATAAAATTAAATCTAAAAATGTAAAAACACAGACCAATCTAGATCTATACAGACATGAGAAGATACATTACACCAGAGGGACAAATGAACTACAAGCATCAAGACTGCGAACAAATATGGCAACAAAATCAGTAATTCATCAATCAATAAAATATTTCAATGAACTGCCAGACAAAATGAGAAACATAGAGAACTATGGGAGCTTTGTAAGGCAACTTACTCTACACTTGAATGAACTTACCTAAACCAATTTTATTTGATAAAATGTAAAATAATACACTGTATTACCTGCGATATCAGCTATAGCTGTTTTGTAGAGTTATGTTTAATAAATAAATAAATAAAAATTGATGAAATTTTTTTATCAGAGTCATTAGAAACCACTAATCTGTCATCAACATAACGCTACCAGAAGACCATTGTCGTCAATAATTCTATTACGTATGAAATGATTGGTATCCTACAATCAGAATACTTAACTAATAGCATGCATTCGTTTGTTGGAGTGGTGAGAAAAATAACCTAGATATCAGTTAAACTTAATGTAAATTGAAATTTGGCAATCAGATACTCTGCCAATAGACATGAGAAATTAAATTTCATTGTTATGTAATGCATTGGCCTAAATTTGTTCTTGAATTTTAGTGTCTTGGAAAAACGATTGAATTACTGAATGCAATCTTTATGAAAATTAGAAATCACTTCATTTGACATTTAATAATAATATTAGTAAATGGATGTGGTGTAAGCAATAAGTAAAGTAAGTAAGTAAATATATTTCTCATGTCAATCTCACATAGATGTTACATTCGTCAGATACAAAATAATAAAATAAAATAAAAATCGTTTGAGGTCATGTTTCGATACATACAAGGACTCAAAGATATAGTTACTATAATGAAACATTACAATACACATTAAAAGAAAAGATGAAAACTTAGAGTTTCATGTCATGTTAAAATTAGATATTACGATACATATTAAAATTAGTTAAAAACATTGGCCAGGTACTCTTGAGCATCATAAAAAGCCCCCTTGATTAGCAGGGTTTTCATCTGCTTCTTGAAGTTATCCATTGGTAGGATCTTCAATTAATTTGGGATCTTATTGTAGAAATGGATTGCGATGTAGTCCACTCTCCTTTGGCATTTTGATAGTCTACAGTGCATAGGAACCAGATTTGATTTATTTCGAGTGTCGTAGTCATGTTGTTGTTCGTAACTATCGTACTGAGATTCATTGCTTTTTATTAGTAACAGGTTCTGGAGGATGTAGGCAGATGGAAGAGTTAGTATGCCCAGCTTGACAAACATGTGTCTGCATTCATCTCTGTGCTTGAGCCCCCCAATCAGTCTCATCACTCTACGTTGCAGTGCAAAGACCCTATTTGCTTGGGATGATCCACCCCATGCTATTATTCCATATGTCATCTTAGCATGAAATAAAGAGTGATATGCAATTTTAAGTGTTGCATCCGATACTATGCTTTTTAAGTTTTTTAAGACAAAGATTGACGAGCTCAGGCTTTTGCAGACATTATTTATGTGAGGTTCCCAATTTAACTTTGCGTCAAATGTCACCCCAAGGAACCTTACCGGGTCATTTTTTGATGTTGTTTCTCTAAGAGTGAAGGTCATGTCTTGGGTTTTTCCTTTATTCAGTGCCAGCCTATTTGCCAAGAACCATTTGTGTGCTTTTTTTTATTGTATCTTCCATTAGGTTTTCAATCTGTTTTTCATCTTTTCCCCCACTTAGGAATGTTGTATCATCTACGAATAATATTGTTCTTGCAGATTTAATGTAGTGTAGTAGATAGTTTATATATATCTGGAAAAGGATTGGTCCAATAGACGAATCATAGCTGAGTTTATTAATAACCTTAAATATAATAATATCCTTTATTGATCCTCAAATCACATAATATGTATAGGACAAGTTAAGGTTAACATAAAGTATATTCAAGAATAGAAAATAAAAGATTCTAACAGCCTTGAAAATAATTTTGAAATTCTACTGAATCATAAAAGGCTTCCTTAATAGTGGTTTGTTTGAGCCTTCTTTTAAACTTTGTTAAGGTCATTCCAGAAAGTATTTCCAGAGGTAATAAATTAAAATAGTAACATCCTGCATAATCTGGTGTTTTCTTATGCGATTGGTATGCGAATCTGCTCAATTTTAACTGATTCCGGTTTCTTGTATCATAGCTATGTACATCTCCAACCTTCTCAATATGGTTTCTGCTATTATTTATATAACAGAGAACTTTCAGGATATATATATATATATATATATATATATATATATATATATATATATATATATATATATATATATATATATATATATACAAGTCATAATCTTTTGCTCTCTGAAAGTTGGTCTGCAAGACTCCGGGGGATCCAAGTCAAACATTAGACGGATAAATATTTTTTTATTTTCTGAGGCTCTGCCGTAAGCGATGATATTGTAGCTCATTACTGAATATATTAACGCGTAGTATGGGGCAATCCATAAATTACGTCACACGTTAAGGGGGAGGGAGGGGGTCGACGAGGTGTGACATTGTGTGACAAGGGGGTGGGAGGGGTCCTAAATTTTGTGATGTCACAATTCAAAATCTATGCGAATTGGTAAGCAAATCATGTGCGTGAATCTCAATATTCATTACAAATAGTAAAATGCGAGGTTGTCCCATGTTGTGGTGTACGAGGATCCAGTCTTTGGGGACTATTGCGAGAGGGGTTCTTACCCCGAAGGTAAATTTGCTCCTCTATATTACTTCAGTTAGCTTTGGATCTCTTCAGTTAGTTTGTATCTTTAATTGATATAATTCTTTTAATATTTTTTATTTTGTTAATTTCTTTAATTAACATAGCCAATCGTTTTTCGTTTTGTTAATTTCTTTAATTCATATAATTAATTGCTTTTTGTTTTCTTGATTTGATGTTAATTTTATTGAAAAATAATTTAAAGGTAAATAAAACTGATTTCGGAACTGCTGTTTTCATTCAATAATTTGTAAATGTAAATTTGCAAAATATGTGACGTCACACTAGGGAGGGGGGAGTCTCAAAAATGTGACCAGCTGTGACAAGGACGGGGGGAGGGGCAAAAAATCATGAAATTCATGTGACGTAATTTATGGATGACCCCTATGCGCTGAGGAGGCCTCTTGATTGACAGCATTTTTTAGTGAAATATATTTATCAAATAGTTTATTAATTGCTTGTAGTATTTCTTGCCCTGAGTCCTCTTGAAGGTCGAACCAAATATTAAGTAATATGATTAAAAATAAGCCTTCTCAAGCGAACGTTTGGTTTAACCAAAACGAACCAAAATACCAACCAAGCTGTCCAAGCGAGCTTTGGTACTAACCGTGACGTCATTATTTTATGTCAAATGAAGTCACTGGTTGAACCGAAGTGAACCTACCTCAGGAGTTGGGTACACTTTGGTTGACAGTTGTTTGTGTGTTTTCCATGTGTTAATTTTTAGGTTATTGACTATTTAAATTTCTAAATTTTTAAATTCTTTCTGAAACAAAAAGTAAAGCTTATAAACACTTACCTAAATATATGATAAAATAAAGTTAGTTCTAAAAAGAACTGATTTTATGGAAAAATTAAAATAATTTAATTTTAATATAACAACAGAGCAGTAGTAATTAAAATTATTAAAAACCAAGGTATTAATTTAAAAGGAAAATAACAAAACATGTGCAGTGTAAAGGTTATGTTCTACGTTTTTGGTTAAACCAACATATCCAAGCGACTAAACGAACCGTGACGTCACAGCCTGAACCTAAGGTGAACCAGTGGTTAAACCAAAAGTCTCGCTTGGGAAGGCTTAATGCTCCCACTTTTTAAAGATCAACAAGCCGGCCAACCTGAAATATAACATGCTTCAAAAATCTTGAATGCACCTCCTCCGTTATAATCTTTTAGTCATTTGATGTGGATCAGTTTTAACTTAATAATTTAAGTATACAATTATTATTATGTAGAAAATAATGATTTTCAGGTGAAAAAGGGGGTGAAAAGAAAGGCCGATACTACAACTCCCTCGGCGACAGCTTACGACTACAACCCGGCCCTAGACGCGACCCCCGCCAAGGTAGCCACGAGAAGGGAATCGGGACGACAAATAAAAAAGCCAAGTCGACCAGAATTGGACGGTTTGGTGCCATATCACCAAGCCAATATGGCACCCATCATAAGTAATACTACTACGCCTCAGATTGCCGCGCATAAGGCGGCTAGAGGCAAGCTGACGGAGTCGTTGAAGGCCTGCAATGAAATTCTCAAGGAATTGTTTTCGAAGAAGCACTCGGTAAGCATCTATTTTTTTCATTCTTACTGGATTTTACTGCCCCGATGAAAACGCATAATTTGAAATTTTGTCGCATTGCGATGAATACAAAAGCGTCAAGTTCTTTGCTTTACCGAACACATGGTAGGGAGGCCTTTCTTCGCACCATGTTCCGGTTTTCAGGAACAATATATTGATCCTTTATTTTTTGATTAGGTTGGTTAGTTTTAAAAATACTGACTACGATACTAAAATATTTAATGCGCTCGCACTGGAAAGGCAGATGACTGACGTTGTTTTGTATTGGCGTTACATAGTCATTATGGACGAATGAAATGGGTAAGGTAAATTTTTTATTTTATTTTATAATTTACTGTAATTAAGAAAATTTGGGAGGTTACATAAATACTTTTTCAATCACAAAATTCAATAAAGGAACGCGCAGAATTATAGTTTTATATACAGGATGTCCCGTAAAGACCACGTCAAACTGAAGGAGCATGTAGGTCGAATGTTACGCTACATTCTATGAAAAAATTTCTCCTATGAAAGTCCTTTCGTTTTTGAGATTTTTTTTTTATATAAAAATATAGAATTTGTGTCCCTCCCAGTAGTTTTTCTATGCTGTTGGTACAATTTTACACTTTTCTAATTCATTCCTTCAGTAAAATATTGTTGAATGATTATTCTAACTTCTACATTAAGAAAATGCTCGGAACATTATAGAGGAGGGGCTGTGAGAATTGTTTTCAATAGAAGTTTTAAGAGTATACTTTTTTTTCATGAAGTTTAACCCATCGTAGTGAAAACAAAATGTTCTGGGCTACTGCTGCATATTACATTATTGAATTGCCTATTTCATGGAAATTTCAAAATGGTATGACACAATAGATTATTTATTGGAAATTTGAACATTATCGCAATTTTTTTCAAAAAGGGGACTTTTCTGACATAATCTGTTTCGCCAATTTTCGTCATCATATATTTTATTCTGCCTTATCTAATGAAACACTCAATATTTCACGTGAGAAAATGATAGTTGCATAATTATTTACCTCAATAATCACAATTATTCATTAAATGCGACCATTTTTGGGTCTTTTTTTATCCATCTAGCTTAGGCAGAAGAGAAATTTCATAAAAACTTAACAAAGGCAGCTGTGTATTCGTTTGACATCAACTTGTCATTTAATTCCTTTAGTATGTTACTTAGCTCGTGCCTCGTTGTCCCTTCTTGGTTATCGTTCACGCACAAATAATTAATAATTATTTGTAACCATCCCTTTATTTACCCCTTCTACACAATTTGTCATCTCTTTATTTCTTGTCTTCGATATAACAGAAAATATTTAGTTTGCCATTAGCATCTGAAGAAGGTGAAGTTCCACCGAAACGTGCGTCATGCGTTATTTTTTAAAATAAATGTATAAATTGTTATTATTAACCATTGTTTTGATATTGATAATTTTGCATAGCTGGCAAATCGTAAATCCACACGAGAAGAGAGAAGACAGATCACAATATCGATCTAAGGTCAATTTATGGTCGGGAATATTTAAACAATTATTTGGAATTTTTAACCGACCAGCTGCCCATTCTATTGGAAGATGTGCCACTGGAGCTGAGGCGTACTCTGTGCGCCCAGTAACCGCATATTTAAATCGAACTTATCCCCACCGGTGGATCGGAAGAGGTGGTGAAATTTTGTGGCGCCCTCGTTCACCAGACCTAAATCTACTGGATTTTTATTATTGGAGTTGCTTGAAGGACAAAGTCTATTCAAAAGCCATAAGAAATGAAGCCGAGTTGTGGGAGGGCATCCGAGTTGCTGCAGCGGAAATAACAGAGACTAGTTTGAGGGCATTGAAAAGGTCTTTTCTCGGTCGATGCAGGGCCTGTATACGCGAAAGAGGTCGTCATTTTGAACATTGACTATAATGATTGTAAATAGTGAAAATATCAATAATGTTTAAAAAGTAATTAAATAAAAACCGTCAAATTAAGTTTTGTAAGAAACGTCCCCTTTTTGAGAAAAATTGCGTTAATTTTCAGTTTTCCAATAAAAAATCTATTGTGTCATACCATTTTAAAATCTCCATGAAATAGGCAATTTAATAATGTAATGTGCAGCAGTAGCCCAAAACATTTTTTTTTCACAACGATGGGTTAAACTTCATGAAAAAAAGTATATTCTTAAAACTTCTATTGAAAACATTCCTTACAGCCCCCCATCTATAATATTCCGAACATTCTCTCACTGTTTAAGTAAGAATTATCATTCAACAATATTTTACTGAAGGAATGAATTAGAAAAATGTAAAATTGTACCAACAGCATAGAAAAACTACTGGGAGGGACATAAATTCTATATTTTTATATAAAAAAATATATCTCGAAAGCGGAAGGACTTTCATAGGAGAAATTTTTTCATAGAATGTAGGGTAACATTCGACCTACATGCTCCTTCAGTTTGACGTGGTCTTTACGGGACACCCTGTATTTATGCGATGCGATATTTTTTGATAGAGTAGATGTATGTTATTGATATACATACATCTGTTTAATATGTCAAATAAATGGAATCACTTGAAGAGTTATAGTATGAATGAATGATTTCGCAAATGTACAGATTGATACAATGAATATCATAATAAAATATTAAGATATATCTCATTAGAATCTTCTACAGTCTACCTGAAAGTATAAAAAGCATTACGCAACTTAAAAAATTTAAGCAACATTTAATTGAATATTTGATTTCTGTAGAGTCATATACATTCAAGGATTTATCATTTTTATCATTTCAATTTTATATACAAGCTTTTACCCGCAGCTTCGCTCGAGTTGATGTCCTTAAATAACTGTCAAAGATTATTGAAAAATTAAAATAAATAAATTAACGGGATCAAAACCAAATGTAAAAACTTTAATTTTTATTTTATTCAAATTGCTTTTTATTGATTGAGCTCTTATTTGTTAAGTTTATTATTTTTAAAAGTAATTACATCCGAAACAGCTGATGCTATACTCAATTGGATAGCGCGCTGACCGCCGGTATTTTCTTATTGGAACGCAAGGTGGCGTTAAACGCCATTCACATGGAACGTCAGATGGCGTTAAACGTCATTCAAACGCAACGCTAGGTGGCGTTGAATTCCAATTGCTCAAACTTTTCATCGGATCATCAATTGTTTCTATAAATAGTGTCCTAAGTCGTTTAAAATATTCTTGAATATGTACAAAATTTCTTTGAAGTTGAAGCGTGAAAGCGTAACAAACAAACTCACATTCGCATGTATAACATTAGTTAGGAATTAATTTTTTTTTGTTTGAAATGATTCAATTTCCTTTTTCCGACACAATTTTCACTCAAATCATGAGTTCGATGTATTTTACGTATGTTTTCAGGAATGTATTTCAAAATGAACGTCATTATTATAATAATTAATTGATGAATTACCTAAAACTAATTGGTAAATGAAGTATAATGGAAACTCGCGTGTAATGAACTAATTTTGAAGCTGCGAATTAAACATGTAAAACCTTGAAAAAGATTGCCTTGTTTATATTCGACCTTCTATTAAAATCTCGAACTTATTTCGCAGATCGATTATATAAAAAACAATGTTCTAAGTAAGATAACCGACTCTTTTCAGAAATAATGTTTTCTATACTAAATGATAGAAGAATATATGCTAAGATAATGAAAATATATCTATTTGATCTTATAAATACATACATATTTATTTATGTACATACCTGTTTAGCAATAAAATGAAGTTTTTTAATAAATTTGTTTCATTCCCATAAGATGGACACTTGGTCCATTATATGCGACTGCACTATATGTTGAATAACAAATTAAATGTATTAAGAGTAAAAATGTAAGTACCACATTGGAATAAAAGAGACATGGACATGAAGCTTGAACCATGAAAGTTTTTTAAGTGAAGATTCGCCAGGAATCATGTTTAAATTTCAGTAATTTTGATTCAAGAAGGGTCTTCACGATTCAAAATAATTTTTGAAGTAATGTGAAATGAATAATTTAATGATTTGACAAATTAATTTTCAATAAAAAATATTAGAATTTTAATCAATTACGTCGAAATGTGAAATTCATCTACGAAAAGGTTCCTCTGTAAAATTAAATAATATTTATTTTCTAAATTTTAGGCGCATTATATTCAAACCTTTACTGTAGGAAATAATACAAAATTGAAACATTGTTAATTATGAGAATATTATAATCATTTAAATATGCTGATAAGACGCATTCAGTTATTGGAATTTTAATTTTCGATAGATGTGTATCCGAATGAAAGCTTCTTAAATGTTACATCTTTACTATTTTGCCATCTCAGCGAAAAGAAATGACATGAAACTCCATATATCTTCGGAATTATACCCGTATTTTTAATTGAGAAATTAATCTAAGTATTATAACTTACCAACTTAATTTTTACTAATGATATGAATTTTTTTTCAACAAACATTCATTATCAATTTATGTCTTCGTTTTAAGAGAGCGAATTATTCAATACAAGCAAGGAAAAATAGCTTATAAGATGAAAAATAATTGATTTTTTCCCAGTAAACTCAAATAAGTTACTAGTTCTTCTTATATTTGGAGGTAAGGTAGAAATAATCCGTTGTTAGCCTCACGGACCTAAACTCTTATTACAATTTATGGTTCTCTTTGACTAAATCTTTCCAATAAACATTTTTTTCTTTTTGGTTTCATCATTCTGTACGATTTTAGCTTGCTCTTAGTAAGAAATTAACCTAAAAAATTTAAAAAAATAAAAATTTTTTTTTTTTTTTTTTTTTTATATAAAAAGTTTTTAAAAATTTTTTTCCTTTAAAAAAAAAAATTTTTTAAAAAAAAATTTTAAAAAAATTTTTTTTTTTTTAATAATTATTTAAAATTTTTTAAAAAAAAATTTTTTAAAAAAAAAAAAAAAAATTTTAATTTTTTAAAAAAAAATTTTTGGGAAAAAAATTTTAAAAAAAAAACCCAAAAAACCCCCCGGGGGTTTCCAAAAAAAATTTCCCCAAAAAGGGGGGGGGTTTTCCCCCCTTTTTTGGGGTTAACCCCCTTTTAAAAAATTTTTTATTTTAAAAAAAAAAAATTTTAAAAAGGGAACCCAAATTTTTTTAAAAAAAAATTTTAAAAAAATTTTTTTGGAATTTTCCCTTTTTTTTTGGGTTTTTAAAATTTTTTAAAAATTTTTTTTGGGGAAAAAAAAGTTTGGGAAAAAAAAAATTTTTTTGTTTGGCCCTTTAAAAAAAAAAAAAAAAAAAATTTTTTAAAAATTTTTTTTTTTAATATTTTTTTCTAAAAAAAAAAAAATTTTTTTTAAAAAGTAAAAAAATTTTTATAAAAAAAAATTTTTTTTCCCCGGGGGGAAAAAAAGGTTAAAGGCCTTTTGAAAATTTTTTTAAAAAAATTTTTAAAAAATTTTTTTTTTTTAAAATTTAAATTTTTTTTAAAAAAAAATTTTTTTTTAAAAATTTTTTAAAAATTTTTGAAAAAATTTAAAAATTTTTTTTTTATTTAAAATTTTTTTTTTAAATTTTTAAAAAAAAGGGGAAAAAACATTTTTAAAAAAAAAAAATTTTTGTTTTTTTTGGAAAAAAAAAAAAATATATTTTTATTTTTTTTTTTTTTCAAAAAAATTTTAAAAAAATTTTTTTTTTTAACCAAAAAAAAAAAACAAAAAAAAAATTTTTTTTTTTTTTTTAAAAAAATTTTTTTTTTTTTTTTTAAAAAAGGGGGAAAAAAAATTTTTTTTTAAATAAATAAATTTTTTAATTAAAATTAAAAACCCCTTTTTTGTTTTTTTTTTTAAATTTTTAAAAAAAAAGGGAAATTTGGGGGGTTTTTTTCCGGGAATTTTAAAAAATTTTTTAAAAATTTTAAAAATTTTTTTTTTTTTAAAAAAAAAATTTTTAAAAAAAAATTTTAAAAAATTTTAAAAAAATTTTTTAAAAAAAAAATTTTTGTTTTTTTGGAAAAAATTTTTTTTTTTTTTTTTCAAAATTTAAACTTAAAAATTCAAAATTTAAAAAAAATTTTTAAAAAAAAAAAAAAATTTTTTTTTAAAAATTTCAAAATTTTTTTGGGGGGAAAAAAAATTTTTTTAAAAAAACCAATTCCAAATTTTTTCCAAAAAAAAAAAATTTTTCCCCTTTTTTTTAAAAAAAAAAAAAGGGGGAAAAAAAAATTTTTTAAAAAAAATTTTTTTTTAAAAAAATTTTTTTTTTCCAAAAAAATTTTTTTTAATTTTTTTTTAAAAAAAAACCCCTTTTTTTTTTAAAAATTGGGATTTTAAAAAATTAAAAATTTTTAAAAAAATTTTTTTTTTTTAAGGAAAAAAAATAGGGGTTTTAAAAAATTTTTTTTTTTTAAAAAATTTTTTTCCCCAAAAAAGAAAATAAAATAAAAAAAATATTTTTTTTTTGGAAAAAAAAAATTTTTTTTTAAAAATTTTAAAAATTTTAAAAAAAACCCCAAAAATTTTAAACTTTTTTTTTAAAAAAAAATTTAAAAAATTTTTTAAAAAAAAAATTTATTAAAAAAAAAATTTTTAAAACATTGGAAAAATTTATTTTTAAAAATTTTTTAAAATTTTGGGGTTTTTTTTTTTAAAAAAAAACCAAAAAAATTTTAAAACTTTTTAAAAAATTTTTTAATTTTTTAAATTTAAAAAAACCCCAAAAAAAATTTTTTTTTTAAATTTTTTTTTTTAAAAAAAAGGGGGAAAAAAAATTAAAAAAAAAAATTTTTTAAAAAAATTTTTCAAAAAAAATTTTTTTTTTCCCTTTTTTTTTTTTTTTTTGGGGGAAAAAAAATTAAAAAATTTTTTTAAAGTTTAAAAAAATTTTTTTTTCCCCAAAAAGCCCAAAAACTTAACCCCGGGGGTTTTTTAAAAAAAAAAAAAAAAAAAAAAGGGAAAAAAAGGGGTTTTTTTTTTTTTAAATTTTCAAATTTTTAAAAAAAAAAAATTTTTAAAAACCTTTTTTTTTTTCCCCCAAAAAAATTTTTTTAAATTTTTTTTTAATTTTTTTTTTAAAAAAAATTTGGGAAATTTTTTTTTTAAAAAATTTTTCCCTTTTTTTTTTATTTTTTTTTTTTAAAAGGGGGGAATTTTTTGGTTTTTTTTTTTTTAAAAAAAAAAATTTTTTTTGAAATTAAAAAAAAAAAATTTTTTTTTTTTTTTTAAAAAAAAAAAAATTTTTTTATTATTAAATTTTTTTTTTAAAATTTTTAAATTTTTTTAAAAAAAAAAAAAAAATTAAAAAAAATTTTTAAAAAAAAAATTTTTATTTTTTTTTTTTTAAAAAAAAATTTTTTTTTTAAAAAAAAAAAAATTTTTTTTTTTTTTTTAAAAAAAAAATTTTTTTTTAATTTTTGGTATAAAAAATTTTAAAATTTTAAAATTTTTTTAAAAAATTTTAAAAAAAAACCCCCCCCCTTTTTTTTAAAAAAAAATTTTTTTGGGGTTTTGGGGGGTTTTTTTGGGGGGTTTTTTTTTTTTCAAAAAAGGGTTTTTTTTTTTTTTTAAAAAGGAATTTTAAAAATTAAAAAATTTTTTTTTTTTCCCTTTTTAAAAAAGGGGGGGTTTTTTTCCCTTTTTTTTGGCCCGGGGTTTTTTTTTAAAATTTTTTTTTTTAAATTTTCCCTTTTTTTTTTTAAAAATTTTTTTTTTTAAAAAAAATTTTCCTTTTTTTAAAAAAAATTTTTTTTTTTTTGGCCCCTTTTTTTTTTTTTTTTTTATGGTTTAAAAAATTTTTCCTTTTAAAAAAAAGGGGGAAAAAAAAAATTAAAATTTTAAAAAAAAAATTTTTAAAAAATTTTTAAAAAAAAGTTTTTTTCAAAAAAAATTTCCAAAAAAAAATTTTCCCTTTAAAATTTTCCAAATTTTTTCCCCAAAAAAATTTTTTTAACAATTTTTTTTTTAAATTTAAAATTTTTTAAAAAAAAATAAAATTAAAAAAAATTTTAAAAAAAAAAAATTTTTTTTTTTTATATTTTAA
Organism: Cynegetis impunctata; assembly: GCA_030704885.1. Taxonomy (NCBI): domain Eukaryota; kingdom Metazoa; phylum Arthropoda; class Insecta; order Coleoptera; family Coccinellidae; genus Cynegetis; species Cynegetis impunctata. Next base: position 1,384,690 of record JARQZK010000002.1, read on the forward strand.
AAAAATTTTTAAAAAAATTTTTTTTATAAATTTTTGGGAAAAAATTTTTTTAAAACCGGGGGAAAAAAAATTTTTTAAAAAATTTTTTTTTTGGAAAAAAAAAAATTTGGAAAAACATATCGCTGCACAATTCTTTTGATTTTTATGTACTTTTATGTCTACTTTACTATTATTTGATGTGTCCCAAACTACTTTAACTTACTGCCAAATATCATAAAGAAATATCAAGCAGCATTAAAGTAATGAATAAAATTAATTTTTAATAATCTGAATTAAACACCCTGTATATCAGTAAGAAGAAATATTTTGTATAAGCAAATTGGGTTAGATCTTCAAATTTTGAGCTCAAAATTTTCCCGTTGAAATATTTACACATATTAATGAATCACCCTGTATATGTTTATATATATATTATTTGAGAAAATCCAATGGTGTTCATATATCTCTGTGTATGATGATAAAATAGATCTGGATACATAATTTTATATTGAACATGAACACATTCATTACAATCGTAAATAGAGAGCAGGTTCCAAAAATGGCAAAATACTTTCAATCCTCTAGCTAGCCGATGATGCCAGTTTTCTGGGAAGTGAAAGAATGCTCCCAAATTGTGAACTGTAACAACCAAAGTGACATTTAATGAGTTATTAACAACTTCTGTTGGTATCAACTTAGTTGACGAAACGTCGGGTGTTATAATATCGTTTCTGTAAAGTGATAGAAAGTAGATCTGCTGTAGTGTCCCACCTGAGAAAATTTATAAATAAACTGATATATAGTACTTTTACGTATATAATGCTAAAATTTTGGACTAAGTACTAGGAATTCATCCATTTCTTAAAGAACGATCGGGCAAACGTTATTGAGATTTGATATTGCGCTTCATAATAATTTTTTTTGTTAAAAACTACAATTTCTATAGAAATGTGGTTACTATCGACGGCATCTTTTTCTGACGCAATTTCAATCGAGTCATGCATTCAAGAATGTATCTGGAAATAAAAACTGCTGTTATTATTATCGCCTTGGAACATGTACTTCACGTCGTTCAGAAATAATTGACTTTATGCGTATTGAGACACTTGAGAATTTTAATTAAAATTGAGAACGTCCAAGGAAATGTTTCGCTATTTTGGAAACGTTTTATCGCAGTTACAGTGTGCAATTAATCGCTTTAAGTTCAGCATATAATGCGTTGAAATGTGAAATAATTTCCATGATGAGCATATCTGTCCATAATAATAATGTTGGCAAACAACACGAGCTTTTTAACACTGATTTTGATTGATGTCTATACGTTTTGTGTTTAGTTTTGATGTTTTATTATACGTGAATTTCTTCTTTACTTCAGAGTTACGCTTGGCCCTTCTACAAACCGGTGATGCCGAATTGTTGGGCCTTCATGGTTATCATCAGATTATTAAGAAACCTATGGATCTGGGTACTGTAGTACAAAAAAATGGACAACCGAGAATACAGAACGGCGCAAGAATTTGCCGGAGACGAATTTCTACAAATATGAGGATCATGACGTTGTCGCCATGGCGAGAGTATTTCGAGAATTATTTGAAACAAAGTGAGTATTTTTTCTCTCAATTTGGTTTTTATAGTCTGTCCAGTCTAAGTTGGCGTGTACGTCACAGTCATGCGCAAATAACGACGCAAGGCTGCCTACCCAAATAAATAAAATTCGAAATGGTCAAAATTCATATCTGTCGTAAGTAATTTTCTGAAAAAGTAGTTATATGGTGATAGTGACCGGATCATCCATTTCGACAAATATTCTGTTCTTAACATATCAAATCGTATGTATCTCTCAAGAAAAACTAACATGCCGAGTAATCATTTAATTGAAAAATTTGCAATGTTGTCGGACCCTCTCGACCAACGCCGGTAATCGGCATTTCACGTTTGACAGTCGCCGAGTAACCTAGAAGATTTTGTAATTAAGTTTGATTTATCGATCGATGAATATGGATTCCATATAGATAGACACTTCTGCTAGGGAATAATGGTCACTTTGAATTTACCGCTAAAAATCCCCGCCATGTCAAACATGCAAGATATCTCATTTTGTTGAAAATTGGGTTAGCTATTTAGATTTAAGATTATTTATTACGTCTGGCAACAGTGTTCACGATCGACGTCATATACAATTAGTGACGTACACGCCAACGGTCGCTGGACAGACTATATCATATAATTTTCTATTTGGAAAAGCTTTTATAATTTATACGATATGAACTTCTACACTATCTGTTTTTGATTGTTGTCAATTTGATTTAGTTTATTTTTGAAGAACCTTAAAATCTTTGTAAAAATCAAGAACACTGTAATACTCTTCACATGATGAAAGTTATAATTACCAGAAAAGACGAATGTTGATAACAAAATACGAGCTTTTTAACACTGATTCAGTTCTAATCACTTTATTAACGATTTTCAATCTTATTATTGTTCTCATACGTATTTTCGAATCTTCCAAGGTTTGCCAAAATTCCAGACGAACCTGTAAATAGGATAGGTATGATACCTAAATCAGAATCTAGTTCGTCCGGATCTGGTACAGAGTCTTCCAGTGATACAGACGATTCTGAAGAAGATCGAAGGAAAAAACTCAAATTATTAGAAAAACAGGTGAGTGTTAGCTTTAGTAGAACAACATATAATTAGACTAAAAAAGGAAATCTGAGTAGAAATATAAAGGTGTAGAATACAAAATATTAAATTCCAAAATTAGCAAATAACTTGAGATTAGTTTTTTTTAAAATTAATAATGCTTTATTTTTCTTTCTCTAATCGATATACATCGATGGACAATCAAATTAAAATACACTAAAATTTCCATTATAGTATAGGCACAATAAGAGGAAAAAACAGAAATAATCACTTGTAAACAAAATTGTGAACAACTACAAGAGTATCATACTAAATTGAAAAATTCTTCCACATTTATAAACGTGTATTCATTCAAGAACTTTGTAATGATGTATTCGTTTTTCTTAGTTCTGATTGTGTTAGTTATATTTTTATGCTATTCTCCAATATGCCACTGAACTTATTGAAACTTTTAATTCCTATATATTCTTTTGAATTCTGGCTAACTCCAAAACAAGAATATTGTTACTGAATTAAGGTTTTTTGGATTGTTTTGTTTGAATGAAATTTTTGTTTTCATTATTATCTAAGCTAAGCAAGCTATTAGAACAGCCAAAATAACTTCAAATAATAACTTAATTTCAAATTCTTCTAACCCGGTCAAGCGTATGTGCGATATACTTAATAAACAAATAGGCAAACCAGGTAAACAACAAATCAAATCAGATATTTCTCCAGACCAATTCAATGAGTTTTTTGTGAATATAGCTTTAACATTACAGAGCCAGATTGAACCAATTAACACAGATCCCATAGAGAACATTCCCATTTATCTAAACAACACATTGTCTATAAAAGAGATAACATTCATTGAAATTAGGGATGTTATAAGCAAACTCAAGAACAAAAAGACTAGGGATCCTTCTGGACTTACAGTGGACTTAATAAAAAATGTGCAAAATCTCATTATTAGCCCACTCACTAGGCTGATCAACAGCTGCATACGAGGAAACACATTTCCAACTGTTTTAAAATATGCAAGGGTAGCTCCAATTTTCAAAAAGGGAGATGCAAATGACATTTCTAATTACCGCCCCATATCAATTTTACCCATTTTCTCGAAAATTTTTGAGAAGTGTATCGCATCCCAGGTTTCAGAATATTTTGAATCAAATAACCTCTTCTCCAAACAACAATTTGGTTTTCGTGGGGGACTCAGTACCTCACTTGGAATTTTGGATTTGGTTGCCTTTATATATGAAGCTTTTGAGAACCGCCAGTTGTTTCTGTGACCTGAGTAAGGCATTTGACTGTGTTCCCCATGATTTACTCTTGCAAAAACTTAAGAGGTACGGTGTAGCTGATGTGTGCATTGCTCTTTTCCAGAGCTATCTCTCTGGTCGGCAGCAAGTGGTGCAGGTGAATGGGGTGACATCAGCGAAAAGAGGTGTGCAGATTGGAGTACCTCAAGGATCAGTACTGGGGCCACTGCTTTTCCTAATTTATATAAATGGTCTACCTAGGATAGGTCCCCAGGCAAATTTTACTCTTTTTGCTGATGACACCACAATTTCATGCTGGGGCCATGAGCAGTCTGATGCAATGGAGGATGCAGGTGAAGCACTGTTGGAGGCCAAACAATGGTTTACAGCAATCCAAAACACAGTCGATGGTTTTTGCAACTAGAAATGTCTCTGATTATGGGGGAGAGTCGAGTGTTAAATTTCTGGGTGTTCATCTAGATCAAGATATGCACTGGAATGTGCATTCAGATGAACTCATTAAAAAGCTAGCATCAAACATTTTTCTTCTCCGTGGGCTGGCTGATTGTGTCTCAACATCAGTTCTAAGACAGGCATACCTTCGTTTGTGTCATTCTCATATATCATATGCCATCATTGTGTGGGGTCACAGTCCAGGTGCCAAGAGGGTTTTTGTTCTTCAGCGTCAAGCAGTTCGCATACTTGCGGGTCTATCTTACAGGGAGGACTGTAAGCAATCTTTTATTGACCTCCAAATAATGACTCTACCATCACTGTTTATTTATGAGAATCTTCTTTACATTAAAAAAAATCTAAGCTCATATCAGACACTTGAACAGGTGCATACCCATAATACTAGACAACGATGTCGTTTGGTTCCTAGATCCCAGCGACTCGAGAGATGCAGGAATGGTCCGGGCTGCCTATGCATTAGATTCTATAACAAGCTTCCTGACAACTTAAAGAGTCTCTCATTTAATATATACAAAGAAAGAATAAGGGACTTTCTTACCAGTCATGAGGAGTTTTTGGAGTATGTTTTTTGAATTTCAAATTATGTGTTTTTTTTCTTATTTTTTATCTTTTTGTGACTGTACAGTCATTTTATCCCATTTTAATCTCTAAGTATGATTATTGTTACTTTAATGTGTTTCTTTAACTATGTATTTCTCGTATGTTACTTCAATAACTTTTCTCAATTGTCTAGTATTTTAGTGTTTAGATTATAAAAAAAAAAATTTTATTTATTTTCTTCATATATTGACCTGTGTAAATACATTCTGTATATTGGCACTCATAAATTATACTACTAAATACTAAATCTTTTATATACATCAATAACTGCAAAATAAACAAGCCAAGCACGATTAAGAACTCAGATTTTTTATAAAGAGACTTTCATGTTGTTGTTGATACATGTATTAGTCCAAGATCCCAGAGCCGCCAGACGTTACTTATTTTCTCAGCAATAATATCTATGGGGTAAAGTAGTGTTCTTATGTACTTTCAGTGTATGGATACCTGCTACCTTGTGCCGACGGCCAATTTCCAGGTATCAGGTGCTAAAGATGGAAAAAACTCAACTCACTTTTCTTATTTTCTCAGTCTTGATTTTTCTATATGATACTTAGGGAACTATTTCAATACCTTATGCAAGCAGCCAGACCGATCGTATGGCCAAAAAAATGTCATGACAGTAAGTATAGAAGCGAGATCGAAGAGCATCGATAAACACTCTTGCGCTTAAATGAGCATATCATGACATTTTGCTCATACAGTTATTCTCATAGGGACACTTTATTTGTGTCCGGTGGCATGTTTGGCCCATACGAGCGGTCTGGCTGCTTGCATAAGGTATTGAAATAGTTCCTTAAGTATCATATATAAAAATCAAAACTGAGAAAGTAAGAAAAGTGAGTTGAGTTTTTTTCCATCTTTAGCATCTGATACCTGAAAATTGGCCGTCAGCACAAGGTAGCAGGTATACATCCACTGAAAGTGCATAAGAACACTACTTCATCCCATACATATTATTGCTGAGAAAATAAGTAATGTCTGGCGGCTCTGGGATCTTGCTCTATATGGTCCTGAAACATTTTCTTAATATATCCATTTCAAAATGTGAATGTGCGCCCAAAATATCAGCGCATACTGCAGAGTCGCCTGAATTAAGAATTATAGGTTTTTATAACTTTATAAAGAAATAAAAAAGACTAACTTTTCACAGGTTGAAATAAAAATCTATTGAGTAAACGCGTTTCGTCATAACATTGACTTCATCTCGTACTAAACTATGGTATTACAAAACAATCTATTTATACGAAAATTCAATATAACAGAGGGGTTCCTAGAGAAACTAAATAACAATTTTATTTATTCGTGTCAGAAGCATCATAAATTATATAATAAGTATACTAAAGCTAAACATTTTTTGCCCAGAATCGGGCGACGTCAGTTGCGTTCGGTTTCGCTGCCATAAGGTCCTCTATGGTACATCTAGCAGGGCACAGTGGGCAAGTGTACATATGTTGCGTGGTTTGCATGTCTCCACAATCGCAGAGTTTGGAGTCCACAGGGTAGCCCCACTTATTTAGGGTATCTCTCGATCTCGCCGTGTCCGTCCGCAGTCTGTTTAGCGCCTTCCAGATTTCCCAGTTTTCACTGCCTCCTGGTGCCAGTTCTTCATTCGGCTTCATCCAATGTTGGTTTGAGGTCTTCCCCCGAAGGTCCACTCTGGTTTTAGGTTCCAGGTAATCTTCTGTCGATCTCAGGAAGCTTCGCCTTGATTTTAGTCGCTGAGGGGCCGGTTGGAGACCGTGTAGGGGGTGGCGTTCAGATTCTGTTACTTTGGATCGTTCTTTGAGTGCAGCTGCTTATAACAATAAGCAATTCATTCAGAGCTATTAGTAGGTTACATTGAACAGATTAAGGAGAGGAGAAGGGTTTACTTCAATCTGGTCATTAACTAAATTTCCAGAATTTTTATATTTATTGATGTATAGGGATTCCCAACAGTTGGTTTTATGGAGACTATTTTCAAATTGTAATATATTATAATTGTGATTAAGAAAACCATACCTTTAATCACAATTATGATATATTACAATTTGAAAATAGTCTCCATAAAACCAATTGTTGGGAATCCCTATACATCAATAAATATAAAAATTCTGGAAATTTAATTAGCGACCAGATTGAAGTAAACCCTTCTCCTCTCCTTAATCTGTTCAATGTACCTACCAATAACTCTGAATGAATTGGTCATTGTTATTTAGTTTCTCTAGGAATCCCTCTGTTATATTGAATTTTAGTATAAATAGCTTGTTTTGTAATACCATAGTTGTACTAGATGAAGTCAATGTTATGACGAAACGCGTTTACTCAATAGATTTTTATTTCAACCTGTGAAAAGTTAGTTTTTTTATTTCTTTATAGAGTTATGAATATGAAAAAATCTACTCAGATTGTTGAATTTTTTTCAAATAAATAAGTTCGATGTGTATTCAAGTCTACATTGATATTGCAGTTGTCTTATTCATGGCTCATTTTTAATTCCAGGTGCAAGCAATTCAGGACAAAATAAAAACTCTAGAGGAGGAAAGTCTGAAAAAGAAGAAAGAAAAGAAGAAGGCTAAAGAGAAGCCGAAAAAATTATTACCAAATAGCATCGGCATGGGTAAGCCGGCATCGCACGCGCTAAACAAGTCCAATTTGATAATGTCGGATAGCGTCGACGACAGTATAGCCAGCGTCGTGTCGGGAGCAGATCTCAAGATGGCGGGCGACGGTCATCACACCACCGGCGGTAAATCCTTGAACATGCACCACAACGCTGCGCCGGCGTCAAACGCCAACGCTAAACCACCGAAAAGTAAAGGTATGTGCGAAGGCGATTTTTCACAGTTCTACGACTGATTTAATTTTATTTCATTGAAATAAGTTAAGAAAAACACTTGGCTTGATTCCACTAAAAAAGATATATTTATAGATAGATAGACTTTATTTCATGATAAGCATCAATTAACAGTTTTTACATTCGTCCAAAAAATTCTTGAATCCAAGGCTAAAACTAAGTCAACAGCTAACAAAATATTAATGAAAAGAAAAGGAAAAACTTACTGATTAAAAATTATCTAAAATCGGAGACGTTAATACTACATACAATGAAATTAAAATAGTTAAAAGCGATTATGACATACAATAAAATTAAAACAATTAAAAATCTGAAACATCACAGCTTAAAAAATCTTTAAGATTGTAGAACACTTTCTTTAGCAAATATGCTTTTATCACAGCCTTATATTGTTTAATTGGCAATTCTAGCTGGTAGCTTATTAAAAAAAGCGGGTGCATAGTGTAATGTGGCATTCCATGATCTCTTCAGTCTCAAAAAATCAATACGCAGGTCTGTGCATGACCTATCTATGTTCTGTCGAACAAAAAGTAGAGACTCAAGAATGTATTGAGAAGGCAGAGTAAGAATCTCGAACTTCTCAAAGCCAGGTCTTGCCTCCTCCCCATAACCAATTCCGGCCAGGACTCTGACTGCCCTCCTCTGGATACCAAACACCCTTGCAGCGTGAGACGAGTGTCCCCAAGCCAAGAGGCCATAGGCACAAACAGAGTGCACGAGAGCGTGGTAAGCAGTGAGGCAAACCTTAGAATCGACAATCTTTGCCAGGTTTCTGAGTACAAAAACTCCGGAAGCTGCTTTCTTGGAGATGTTATCCACATGTTGTTCAAAAGTTAGCTTGGGGTCAAGAGTAATACCAAGGAATTTCACGTACTCATGTTTATCCTGATTATTATCATGCCGCAGGGAGAACATAACATTTTTTGTTATATCCTTGTTAAGATTAAGCTTATTTGCTATGAACCAGTCACCCACACTCTCACCACACTCAGCCACCCTTTCATTCAGATCCTCATACTCTCTGGCCCTCAGCAAAAAGCTCGTATCATCCGCGTAAAGTGTGACCTTACAGTGCTGCAGGGAGGACGTTATATCGTTGATATATATGAGAAACAGCAACGGTCCCAATATAGAGCCCTGAGGAACTCCATGCGTCATAACCCTTTCCCTGGAAAATAGTCCCCTACAGTAAGTCACCTGACGTCTATCCGTGAGATAACTCCGAATCAACTGACTGCTGCCCAAAGTCAAGCCATAGAATTTTAGCTTGTCTATTAGGATGTCGTGAGAAACACAGTCAAACGCCTTGGACAGATCGCAGAAAGTAGCCCCCACAAACTCCCCCGCCTCAAAGCCCTCAACTATGCCCTCACATAATCTATTTATGGCCATTACGGTTGATCGACCCTTCCTAAAGCCAAACTGTTCATTGCACAGCAAGCCATTGGACCCAAAATAGTCACACAACTGCTCGTAAAGTAGAACTTCGAAAATTTTTGAAAAAACAGGTATTAAGGATATTGGTCTATAGTTGTTAGGTGAGTTAGGGTCCCCTCGATACACTAATTGAACAACTTGGTCAGAGGGAAAATCATGACATTTTTTACCAACTTTATCAAAACTATATTTAAGTCATATATATCTTTACTGTGCTTTTTTTTTTATTACATCTATTGCTGCTCTAACCTCATTAAAGGTTACAGAACGAAATGAAAAAGAAATTTGATTTTTGTGCCCGCCACGTTCCAAATACTGCTCAAAAGAAACACTAGCCTGCGGTAATGCTGATACTAATCGATTATAATCGATATACGTTTCGGGCTACTAGCTCATTTTCAAGAATTATCAAACTAAAATTGAAATTGTAACAATCTAAAAATTTAAGAAACAGATTAAATAAGTGGGGATATTCTGAGGTTCAGTTGATCTTTCTTGATAGGTAAGTTCTTGCAGTTGACCAACATAATTTCTAAAGCTTCTAAAAGGTCCATCTTCTTTCCTTTGTTTGGTAAGTGTAATATCTCCGGGTTATCTAAATCTATGTAATGGTTGTTCTGAATACAATTGTTGAAAATTTCAGTGACGTTATGATATTTAGATAACCCAAAGATATTACTAGTCTAGTCAACAAGTGCTTTTTTTTTCAACTTGTTTGAGCGGTCTCCAAAAATATGAGCAAGGTGTCATTCGATTCGGAATAGAATGTAGATATTTTTTGAGAAAAGTACAGTTCCGCTCGGGAAAATTGTAAAAGTTATATCAATTCACTAAAAATATCTCGAAACCCAATTTAGATTTTTGAGATATGAAAAAATATTCTAAAAGACCCCTTGAAAATTTACTCCTTTGAGAAAATTACAATTATTATTGATCCTACAGTTCCGGCAGTTGAAACCTTCTTTTAGGAAATTTCCTTCTCTTTTCGAATCTTTTTTTTAGATATCAAAAATCTCAATTGGTTTTCGAGATACTTGCTAAAAACAAAACCCGTCTTTTTTCTTTCAGTCGATTGTTTATAACTTTTAAAATTTTCGCGAGCGGAACTTAATTTTTTTCAAAAAATATCTACGTTCTATTCCGAATCGCATGACACTTTGCTCATATCATTTCCGAGACTGCTCAAAAAAGTTGAATAAAAAAGCACTTGTTGACTAGACTATACACTCATTAGACAAAGGAAAGAAGATAGAACTTTTAGAAGCTTTAGAACTTATGTCAACCAACCTCAAGAACTTAACTATCACGAACTATCAACTGGACCTCAGAATATCCCCACTTATTAAATCTGTTTCTTAAATATTTAGATTGTTGCAATTTTAATTTCAGATTTTTAACTCTTAAGAATGGGCTAGTAACACGAAACATATGTCTAGTATAAATATTTCTTTTTTAGTGGAATCAAGCCAAGTGTTTTTCTTATCTTATTTTAATTTTTACTATGTTCCACCAAGTGTTAAGCGAGCAGTCAACTGATGTTATTAAGAATTTTATTTCTTTTTGTGTTGAATTGCGTACTTGTAGTTTTGTCAAGTATGTTCAGTTAAAGTTGAAACACTCTCGATTTCAAAAACAGATGTTCCAAACCATTGAACGAAAACTATTCTTTTCATAAGTTTACTGAACGAAATTAAAAAGTTAAAGGTAATACTAAAAATATACCGTAGAATTTTATAAAATCGGCAAATGCAGACAGTCGAATTATGTGACTTTGTACTAGATTGTTGAGCTCAAACATTATTATATTATATTTACTTGCATTGTGCTGCCCATTCGAAGCATAATTAATTTTATGGTTTTCCTTTCTTCTCCCATAGGATTGAGAGGTGCCAAACCTGCTGCCACTCCTAACGCACCTAATAAGAGAACAAAGGCTAACAACAAGGCAGGTGCTGGCAGAAAGAAGAATGCAGTTCCAGCGGCCGCTTTACCCTTCGACTCGGAGGATGAAGATAATGCCAAACCCATGTCCTATGACGAGAAACGTCAGCTATCTTTAGATATTAATAAACTACCAGGTGAGTGCTTGTGTACGCCCTTTTCTAGATATAGGGAAAACATAATAAGCGATACGCCCCCTACCGGTGTCGAATATTACTAGAGCATGGGAGATAGATTGCTTTGTTTACATCTGTTTACGTGTATTTTATATGAGAAGTTGTTGAGTTTTAATTGTATTTTGGATCGTTTACAAACGTTTAGAAGAGATGAATCACTATTGTTGTGTATCCTATTGTTCATCTTGGGCAAAAAAAACCCGAATATAGCTTACATACCTTTCCGAAAGCTGGACAATTCAAAGTTGGGAAACAAGGAAATGATGGACAGAAGAAAGGTGTGGATTCATAACTTGAAGATTGAAAAAAAATGTCTGAACTTAAGAGAGTTGTTCTTTACAGTTTACTGAGAATAATTATTTTCCCTGCAGTAAGTTTGTGGATTTTTCCATATAGAATTATACCAACTAATGATGTGCAATTTTCAGCTAACCGAAAACGTAGAGTTTTGTCTTCCACTTTTATCGGAATCTGAACCTGGGCCATCATCCAGAGATTCTAGATTATTGTATTTTCTTTCATGTAGCAACCAGAGATACTATTAAAATAATAATAACAAATGATGTTTATTTGCACAACCAAAATAACAGTTTATCATAACATCAAGAATATGAAATAAATCTGGACTCTATAGCTAGGTGAAAACTAAAATATTCAATTATATAATCAGGAAAACAGAGATTCTATCAAAAAAACCAGACTCTCAGAAGGCCACCGTACTTTTAGGATAGCTGTTATAAGTCAGGAAAATTCAAAAAATATAATAACTTATTACGTTCAAACCATTCAAGCAGAGTATTCATATTAATTCTTCTTTTATTTCATGTTGTTTCTTTCAGTTTTGCTGGTAAGTACTTAGTTTTGTTCATTATACTCTAAAATTCTTCAGTTCGTAATGAAAGTAGACATGTCAGAGATGTTTTCTTGAATCTTTTAAAAGTTTTTTCATTTTTTAAATAAATAGGTGTTCTATCATACAGCCTTTTCATGAGGTATACATAGTTCCTTTTCATGTTCAATGATAAAAACTCAGTGTAAATTTCAACTTGATGTAGGTACAAAGTAGTACAAAGTCCAAAAAAACACATAAATTACGACGATAAACGTTCGAAAACTCAAAACGAAATGAACGTAAATACCATTACAACCAATGTAAACAAACAGCTAATCTCCCATGCTCTAGTACCGATATTAGCCGTTCCGGCGCTACGATCTTAATTTCGGACGCCTATAGCGTAAAACGAAGCCAACTTATATGCAGATTTATGTCTTCGATTATTTGAATTTTAAACTGATAATATTTGTTTTCAACATTTATTTTTTTTAAAAATATTTGTATCTACTATATTGTGTAATCTTATTATTAATTTTATTAGCATTTCTATATAAATTTGTGAGTTTGAGGAGGTATAACTTTTCACCATAATTTTTTTACTTAATTTTTTTTTGCGTTTCAAAATGTAAACGTACTGAAGGATGGCTAAAACGATAACTTGGACAAAAACATTCACTGACTTCTCTTATATTTTCAACGTTATACTCATAGCTTTGCTTGTACTTAACTCGTTTAATATTTCTTCACATGTTTTCTTTCAGAATTAGTCAAAATTTAGTTTTATCTTTCACTCCAATAAATATTTTAGGTGATATTCTTCTTTCAAGTTCTCAGTATTATCTTAACGGTTTTTTTATTGAAGAAATTTGAACTTCTTTCAGAAACTAATTCATTAATAGGCTTTTACACCGTATATTATTAAACTAAGTTTAATGATAAACCCAGTTTAATTTGACATTTTCGCTTGCACCAAAATATAAACGGCATTGAAGCCGTATTAAACCCCGCATAAACCAAGTTTGGTTAAACGACGTTTTATAATAAAATGGTGCAAGAACCTGTAAGAGTGTTGAACAATACTCTATAGTGATGTGATATTTTTTTTTTGTAATTATTTTCCATGAAAATGTCTTATAGAAGATTGTTCATTAATTTATTCGTTGAGGTTATTATCTGAACAGAAAATCAGAAGAAGACTTTATTGTTTCAGGTGACAAATTAGGAAGAGTTGTACATATAATTCAGTCAAGAGAGCCTTCACTTCGGGACTCAAATCCCGATGAAATTGAAATAGATTTTGAGACGCTGAAACCGTCTACCCTTAGAGAGCTGGAGAGCTACGTCGCTTCATGCCTGCGTAAAAAGCCACGTAAGCCCTACTGTAAGTTCCGTTACTCAACGTCTACGGTTGGCTAGTGCACCAGACCACCGAAAAATAGTAGATCCCTAGATTAGCTTTCTCAATAATTAAAAAAAAAGACTAGGATCTACTATGTGGCGTATGTAATTGGAACTACACACATTTTTAAGCATGGTAGACATTGCTGGGTTTTTTGGCTTGGTTATAAGTTAGTGGCTATTTCGATGTTTTTTTCATTATTATTCGTGACTTTTCGATAATGTTATCCGTAAATTGATTTTGTCGGAGAAATGGCATGAAATTTTTACAGTGAAAGAAGTAATTGTTAGGAAACATTATTATTAATAACTAAATGAATCATCATATATATTATTTCTAAAAGGTGTTTCTTCCTGGAGAGCCTAGATCTTTTAAATAACTAAAAATAATAATGCATATACCATTTTAAAGCTTATATTTCCTGCTTTTCGGCTAGTATTAATGATGAGTGTATAGTTTTTAAATTGTTTATGTATAATTCAGATATAAGATTGTCGAAATTGTTTCTCATTCCAACAAGAAAAATATTAGTTTGATACGTGAAAAAAGAATTATTGAAATTTTAATTCATTATTGGTACTGAAAATTTTACTCGAGATATCTGTTGTTCAATTTCTGTAATATATAAAAGAGAATGGATATTTAAAATGTTATATAAATATACAACGAAAAATATGTTTGAGTGGTTGATTTTATAATTCTCTCTTTTCTCAAGCTTGAAATTGAATATTGTGAGTACATGGTATGTGTGTGTGTATGTGGATATATATATATATATATATATATATATATATATATATATATATATATATATATATATATATATATATATATATATATATATATATATATATATATATATATATATGTATATATATATATATGTATATTTTTTTTTTTTTTTTGAAGAGTGTTCTGTTCTGTCAAATGTTCAAAATGGGCTTCGAAAGGGGAAGAGTACTACAAGGGCAATATATCAGGCAATGGCTACTATACTGGAGTCATTAAACAATCAAAAGCATACATCAGCACTCTGTATTGATTTATCTAAAGCTTTTGACTCAGTAGACCATCAAATCCTTAGTAACAAGCTTGAAACATACGGAATTAGAGGGATTAGTCTGAGTCTTATGCAATCCTATCTTGCTGCTCGTATTCAGTGTGCCGTTGAGCTTGAGGGCAGGGGGGTCATTAATCAGATCCGAACCAGAGAAAATCATTTGAGGTGTGCCACAGGGCTCTATACTGGGGCCACTACTCTATATTATATATGTAAATGAGCTTCCTAAAATAATATCTCAGGACATGGTTCTTTATGCTGATGACACTTCTGTCATCTTTAGTGAGATGTCTGGAGTGGAGTGTGAGGTTAGTGTAGGGGAGACGTTGAGCATTCTGGAAGAATGGTTCAAGCAAAACAATCTGATGCTTAGTGTGGAAAAGACTCGGATCATATCTTTCGGTCAACAGGGCGAAGAGTTTAGTCTAACATATAAGTCTAAAATTCTCAGGGCACAGCAACACGTTTCATTCTTGGGTGTCAGGGTTGACAGCAGGCTCGACTGGAGAGTGCACATTGCTGATCTCTCAAAAAGCCTTTCTTAGTACATTTTCGCCCTGAGAGTATTGTCAATGAGCGTGGACCATAAAACTGCAATGATTGCATATCATGCATATATGCAGGCGAGAATTTCTTACGGCATTATTTTCTGGGGGGGTATATATATATATATATATATATATATATATATATATATATATATATATATATATATATATATATATATATATATATTTATATTTATATATATATATATATGTATATATATATATATATATATATATATATATATATATATATATATATATATATATATATTTATATAGATGTATTTATATAGATGTATAATTTTAAATTCTTCATCAATATGATCGAAACTTTCTCCAGCTTATTGAAGTTATTATTTTTTCAGCTCATTTTTCGATGTCATGTTCATATAACCATTTTTCAATTTCCTGTATTATTGTTGGTGATGGAGACATTTTATTTTTCGCATTTCAAGAATTTTAATGAATAATTTTCCCATTGTCTGATCTTAATTAAAGAAAAATATTTTTATATGGACATACGGATATTTGTAAAATCCCATCTTTGTAATCTAATATTTATTGAAATAATCACGATGTTAAGATGTATAGACATTTTTTCATTATGTGATCATAATATTTTGTTACTATTCAATTGAAGATAGTTGCAAGTTATCACGTTAATTTCTTCAATATATAAAGAATTTTATTCCAGCTGTAATTTCCCTAGAACAATCGATTAGAGTTAAATTTCTACAATCGAATTTTCCGAATGCCATGAGGAAAAAATTACAAGTATTCCATTTCTTGATTGAAACTTATTTATGTGTATGTGCGACTGTAGGAATTTTAGTGTCATCTAACAAAAAACTTCCGTCACTGTCAAGCAGCATGCTCTACCATTACGGGTGTAATTCTAATGCTATTTGAGAAATGCTAAATTGGTGGTTGGGCTTAGATATTAAGATTTTCATGAAACTGTCTTTCGCTGGTTTGTATGAGGTAATAGCCTTTGTTTCTCAGAAACAGCTTGTCGGGTTATAATATGAGAGCATTCTTTAGGCGAATGTTTCCCAAGCTGCTTATATGAGGTGATGTAATGATTATATTCATCAAGTAGTAATATTATTTTGCAGATAAAAAGATGCCTGGTAAATCAAAAGATGAACAAATGGCAGAAAAAAAGCAGGAACTAGAGAAAAGACTGCTGGATGTTAATGATAAGATTGGAAATTCCAAAAAGGGAGGTAAGAAAGGTGAGTTCATTATGTTTCCTTTCTATAATTATTCTATAAACATTGTTTAATCTTTCAGTTGGCAATAAATATGAAGTCGTGATCAATGTATAATTTTAATAAATCAGTTCAATGAAAATCTATTCCTTGATCTGAGACTAGACAAAACATTTCGTCACTGTGTTGAGACTTTCTAACACGCGTGGCTGAATAGAGAATATAGAACAAACATATTTAGATCATTTTTATATTCTTGGAGTTAATAAAGCTGTTTAAAAAATAAAACGTGTGGCACTCGGGGACTGCCGCGGTAAAGCTATTGCATAGCATTTTTTTTATCAACTGATGCAATTATAATTATTTATTTATTTTTCATTTATGCAGTTTTTTTTTCTTTTTCTTTGATATTAATTCAAGTTTTTTGTTTGATAATAATTCAAGTTACACTTTTTGAGCGTGGTGACCGATAAGAAAACAATTTTTTTTCTTTTATATCGAATAAATGAGAAGTTAATATCGTTTAAAATATTTTTATTATCTTACAATACATGTAGGTTATTCAGGAATTTTTATCATTGAAACTAGGTTTATGGTAACTGAAACAAGAAACATAAGTTTGAGACTTGATATCCTCTAAATATCTGGAAAATACCGCGTCAATGGTGGTCCCATATTTTCTTGTGGATTATTATTCATTTTCAAACTCACAACAGCTGCTTACGTATTCGTCCGATTCCGGAGCAGCTCGTCTCGATCCGTGCGAGCTTCGTACAGTCGTACCATATACATACACGTTAAGCGAACGCTAGGCCGAGCTACATGGTAGGCGGAGTGGGGGGTGTTAGGTTTTATTTTCGTTACGGAATTTCTTGATTCGGTCGCTGCGCTCAAAGCCCGCGATGAAAGCTATGCAATAGCTTAAAACCAAAAAAGACATAAAAAAATTAAACATCAAGTAACTGTTAAGTGGTGTTTTGACATAAAAATTTGAAATTTGAATGATTTGTTTGATATTTATATTATACTAGCTGACCCAGCAAACGTTGTTCTGCCATTTAAATTATTTTTATCTTTCTATCTAACAATCTATCTATCTAGATAGTTATCTATCTTTCTATCTATCGTTCTATCTATCAATCCATCTGACCCGGCAAACGTTGTTCTGCCATATATAAATTACTTTTATCTATCTTTCTATCTATTCATCTATCTGCCGATGTATCTCTATCTATCTATCTATTTATCTAGATAGTTATCTATACTATATATTTATCTATCTAACTATCTATCATTATATCTATCTATCTATTAATCTATCTGAACCGGCAAACGTTTAAATTATTAAAACGGCTATTAAAAAATATAGGTTGTTGATAGAAGGGTGAAAATTTAGAGTTTTATGTATTTTTTAATGCAGCATCATAAAAAAATAAAAATAAAAATTTTGTCCAAAAAATTTATAAAAATGTTTGGGGTGGGCCACCATACCACTAATCACTTAGGGGTATGAACAATATATTACGACCTATTCTCGGACCGACTATTGTTATTTTCGATTGCCATCTTGCAATCCTATTGCGGATCTGTGGATCTGTGAAGTTTTTAATTAGCAAATGAAAAATAGGGGTTGATCGTAGATGGGTGGAAATTTAGGGTTGTATGTATTTTTGGATGCTGTATCATTAAAAAACGGATGAAAAATATATGTTGGCCGATTCTCAGACCTAGCCGATATGCATACAAAATTTCATGAGAATCGGTCGAGCCATTTCGGAGGAATTTAACAAATAAAAAATAGGGGTTGATCGTAGAGGGGTGAAAATTTAGGGTTGTATGTATTTTTGATTGCTGTATCATAAAAAAATAGAACAGAAAATTTTGTTTGAAAAATAGAAAAATTTAATTTAAGGGGTGGACCACTCTTTAACATTTAGGGGGATGAAAAATAGATGTTAGCCGATTCTCAGACCTACCTAATATGCTCACAAAATTTCATGAGAATCGGTCGAGCCATTTCGGAGGAGTTTAACTTCTAACACCGCGACACGAGAATTTTATAACTTTTTACAGTTCTTTCATGAATGTTTCAAATTGTTGAAGTTGACGAGAAACCGTTATAAAGTTACAACTAGTTTTAAGGGTCATCACTTGAGGTATACTAGTAGTTGATAAATAAATCTCTTCAGCTCCTCCTTCTTGACTTATTATTATTGGGTTATTAGTTTGTATGTAAAAAGAACAAATTTGCTAGTTGATTTGATCGCAATGCTGCTCATTTACTTTTCATAAGCGTGCGTCCTAACACTGTTCTTTAATAATAATAAGCTTTGTTTTTCCAAATATTATATCTTAAACAACAGAATAGTATACAGTTCGTGACTTGAATGGAAATTGTGTCACTCACAAGAAAAAATTCAATCAAATATATAAAATCAAAATAAAATTAACTACAATAAATATTCTCTCAACGTATACGGTTCCAGCTCTATAGGATATTGGATTACATTTTTAATAACCTACCAGAAGATATTAAAAACCTAGAAAAATTAAATTTATTTATGAAAAAAGTCAAATTACATCTTAAAAGCTGATATATACCTACTCTCCATATTATAATAATGCGTTCACACATATTTTATTTTGTAATGAATATTCTACGGTAACATCGACTTGATCGATGATTTGTAGTCTTATTTTATAATAAATAAATTAATTAATTAATTAATTTTCTTGAATTGAACTGTACCCCTGACGGTCAGAGTCTTTTTTTGTAAAGTCTAATACTCATATACCGTGGGCTAATTTCATAAAAGACATTAAACGTTTTGGATAAACATAACTCATAAGTCTAATTTGGTAACTATGTTTGAAAGCAGAAGCATCATACAAATTCTACCTACAGAAATGAACTAACACCTCGTAAATAAATAAATAAAGCAGGTAGAGTGAGAATATTGCATCTTCTAGAAGCTCCCTTGCATGATTCTCTGAATTACTTACCCGTTACAATTCTTAAAACTCTTCAAAATAAAAATCTTTTTTATATATTTATCGGTGTATATTTTCTTAAATTGATCCGTTTCTCGCTTTTTTCTAGAAGAAGCTGGAAAAATGGACGCTTCTGGCGCTGGCGGTCCATCGGGAAGACTGTCGTCCAGCTCCAGCAGTTCAGACACCGACAGTAGCAGCTCCAGTTTGTCCAGCAGTTCTAGCGATTCAAGTGACAGCGAAGCAGGTTAGCTTTCAATTAGGTTCAAATAGCGGTTTATAGAACTCTCTCTCGCCCGATAAGTTTGTAGATGACATTCTGCATTCTGATGGTATAAATTATATCAGAAAAAGTTCCACTTACATAAATGAAAATAATTTCGATTCGGCAAAGACTTCACATGTTCCAGATCGACAGTTTGGATCTTAGGGAAAATCTATGTGTGCCATGGCATTCGAGCTTACCGATTTAAAATCGAATAGATTCGATAATGTCTTTGCAACAAAAAAATTCATTACAGAGATTATTTTGATTAAATTATTGAATGTAGAAATAGAATTCATTGTATATATTAATACAAAAGTGCATTACAAGTAGTTAAGTTTTTAATGAAGCCATGGGTGAAGAATTAAAGAGTGCTTGATTTCCTAAAATGACATCTATCCAGTTTTGCATTCTCCTATGTTGTGATTTTCTTTCACTTGAATAAAATCTATTGTACAGATTTTTTCGATAAATATTGAAATATTTAATGAGGAATGTCGTGAACAGGCAAATCATTCATGTATATATATATATATATATATATATATATATATATATATATATATATATATATATATATATATATATATATATATATATATATACAGGGTGTTAAAAAAAATGGCGCCGTTGCTAGGATAGATAGAACACTGCAAAATAAGTTGAGTTTGCTCAATGAAAAATTTTCGTAACGGCATCCATTTTCATGATTGAAAAAGAGTTTATACACATTTCTTACGATTATGTCGAAACTACGGCAACATTGCAATGAAATTTTGTACGAATATGTTTGGGAAGCTGACAAATTGCGTACATTTGTTTTTATACCTGCCTCTCGTAGATGGCGCTAGTTATACGGTTTGTACCGATAACTTTTGATTACTTCATCATTTTCCAATTTAAATATCTCGAAATCGGTACACAGTATCGAATTTTATCAAGAGTACCTTTTTGGTGTAAAATTGAAAGATGTTCAACATTTGTTCACATAAAATTTGTACTAGAAAAAGTTATATACAAAAGTATTTGGTACCAACCTTGTAACTAGCGCCCTCTATGAGAGGCAAATATAAGAACAAATGTAAAAACCTAATCGTACAAAATTTCATTACAATGTTGCCAGTAGTTTCGACATAATCGTAAGAATCGTGTTTAATTTCATTTTTTTCAATACACAGGGTATTGAAAAAAATTAAATTAAACACATTTCTTGAAAACAGATGCCGTTGAAAATTTTTTACTGAGCAAACTCTACTTGTTTTGCAGGGTTTAACCTATCATAGCAACTGGGTCTCCTGTTTTGAAACACCCTGTATATATATATATATATATATATATATATAAATATAATATATATATATATATATATATATATATATATATATATATATTATATATATATATATATAAAAATATAAATATATATATATATATATATATATATATATATATATATATATAAATTATAAGAGTGTTTAAAGTGAAAATGATTGAGAAGTGGACTCAGTATTTTAAATATGAGAATAGAATATAAATTGTATATAGTGAAATTATTAACAGTTTACAATGTAATTGTTTTTAGATAATTTACAAGTCAAAAACCCTTAGAATTCTACAAAACATATTTTTTATCTCTTAAATGACTGGAATGTTTCAATGACCTGAAAAACAGTAGGAGTATGGACATATTGCAATTCTATATATTTTTTTTCCTTGAAAATATTAATTTAATGGGAAAACTTCTCGGAAATTAATCATATATTGGACATATTGCAGTTCTATATATTTGTTTTCCTTAAAAATATTGATTTAATGGGAAAACTTTTATTATTTATAGAATTCATAGCTGAATACTTCTTATAGGGATTGATAACAAATAAATTTTAATATGTAAACCCCATTTCATTGGAATTACTTCAAGTACTAATGCAATATATTGCAATAAAACGAAAGAATGTATTGACAGATTAGTTCAGCTACTACAGAATTTTTTTAACTCAACTGCACAGTTGACGTATCGTATTTGGTATGTCTTAAATATGTGCTGTGATTTACTGACATCATTTACGATATAGAATGTTAATTTCTGTTTCTCATGTTGTAGCAGTTGTTTTTGAATTCTATTGCCAACTTTATTTATTTCAAATTCTAGGAGTTGTAAAATTGTTTAAATGCATTGTAATTTTTCATGTCTTTCATTCTTGAAAATTGCAATATGAATCCATACTCCACCCGAAAAAATTTCTTAAAATTAACATAAAGAAAAATATATTTTACAGTTCGAAATAAATTGCGATTTGCCTTCGCCATGCCATATTGTTTTCGAGGCATGTTTGTTATTTGATTGATTATTAATTGCGCCTAATATTTTCTACTGTTCTTCAATATTTTTCCTTATCAAAACCGCTTTGAACAAATAATAAGCAAAACAATTCTTTTATACGTTTTTATGTGTGTATGTATATTATTTGTTTTATGCGGAAAATGTGTTCAGTATTTTGGCCTTGAGTGCAGCGTTTTGTGTGGAGTCTGCCAGCAGCGGACCAACCATACACGGGGTCTTACCACACCACTAAATAATTGTTTTAATCGTTAGTTTTAATAGCTGTGAAATATAACGTAGTGTTATAGGAGAAGCGCTACTACATTTGATGCAGACAATGTGTGTGGTGGCTGATTAGTCCTCATTCATCGCATTTTACTCTTAGACGACCATATTGAAGGGCTCTTACAATTTTCGTGCGAAGTCTTCGTTAAATGCGTTCTCATTTGATTTTATTCCATACCTGCATAAGTAGAGAAATGTTTTTATATGTGTATAAGTTTAAATTCGTATTTTGTTTGGAAGATCGTTTCGAAGGTGGGTGCAGGCAAGCGTTAATTTACTCGTGGGTAGTAAATACTTTTGCTGCAAGTCAATTACTGAATTGTTGTGAAACGTATACCACATTCGATCAACTAGTTATAGTACATACTTAATCACTAATCAAAAGTTGTACTTCGATTGTTATACAGTTAAAGAACGAATCGTATCATTTGAAAATAAAAAACGTACCTTTTAGTTTTCCTAAACCGAATGCAACTGGAGTAAATTAGTTCAGGTAGGTAATTATGTTTTTGATCTTGTGGTTTATTCAAATTCGCTCAGCACACAATTAATTGACAGTCTAAATATACGTTTGGCAGCTTAATTTCTGTCAGAACTCTAATACATAATGTATACGAACAAAATTATATAATAATCGTAGAGTTTGAGTTTCGTTCAAAGTTACTATGTATGTAGTTGTTTTGTTATTGTCATGATCTTAATTTTCGTTTAAAGAATTTATATATTATATTTTGAACTTGGGTATGTCATTTATGGACCGGAGGGGATACGCACCTTTGTTGCTTTTTGTATATCTGATTGTATATTGGTCTTTAATTACGATTATTGTCAATCTTTTTAATGAAGTTATTATAATGAGTATTATACATCATTATGAGACTTTTACGACTACAGAATATTAGTAGTTATAATTTTTTAATCTATTACAACAGGCAGCCCTTGAAAACTTGAAAGGTTAATAGTTCGCTTGACCAAGCAGTATTTATATGTCTTTGATTAGAAGTTCTGAAAAAAATCTTTGAACGTTGCAAAATACAATGGAAAACATTGAAGTATTTCTGAATCTATCTTTTATTATATTGAATAACAAAAATTTCCATTCAGAAAGGCTTCAGTTAAATGTAATCCGGTTCGAAAGTTTCGAAGTCCTGGAAATTATTTTATGGTATGGTATTGTATGGTTCGTTATTGGTCTCGGTTGAAATCGCTGGCCTCCATCCACATTGTTTGCACTCAGGGGTGAATGACAAGTATTTTGAATTATGTAAGGCAGGCAACTCATTTTAGAGGCAAGTCATGTTAGGTCTCAATAAAAATAAATTGGGAGATCAAAGTTATCTCCAATAATTGTGATTTCCAATGTAAATACATATTCACAAAGAAAACTGATATTTTTGAGAGATGTATGATTTTATCATTTACTTAACGGCCAAATTTTGGCTATATTGGTACTTTTAGTTGTTTTATGGTATGGTTTTACATACCAGCACTCAATACAAATTATATTTTGCACCGTCTAAGTTGAATATTTGTTCGAGTTTTATGATATATATGTTTTTGTTTTTTGTAATTTGCATAATTCTAATATATATTTTTTAGCATTTCAGTTTATTTATTTACTTCTAAATAACACTTCTACCTTTGATAAAAGGCATTTTTAATTATTTTGAATGCCGACAAGGTTGGAAGAGTGACGATATGTAAATATTTATGCACAAAGGCTAACTAAGAATGTAAATAAGAATTCACAAATCGTTTTGTTCAGTACCCGCGTGAATATAATAATTTTGTCTTGCCTCTCTGTAGTTGGTGTCGCCCTGTTTTCTCTTCATTTATTTTTCACATTTGCTGTAAAACTTTCATCAAAGTATTATGATGTTAGTATAACTACTGATGTCAAAATAAATTGAATATGAATTAATTGTAGTTAGTTGTTATTCAATTGGTAAGACCCCTTCCTGACAGAGATGCACTCAAGGCTAAATATTTTCGTTAAATATCGGCCTCTTAGTGTGAAGTTTTTATAGGAGGCGCACCAAATAGACCTCCAAAAAAGAGAAATAAGAAGTCGCCAAACCCATCGGCAGGAAATATCACTTCGCTGGTAAGTTTAATGTCTAATAGTAGATTAATATTTAGAGGTACCATGTTTTTTTCATTCGAATCAGAATTGGTATCAGACCAACATCATTCGAAACTTAATTTTCAAATTATTAATTATGATTAAGATATTTTCAAGAATCACTTTAAATGAGCGGAGATAGATAAAACCTTTATATATATATATATATATATATATATATATATATATATATATATATATATATATATATATATATATGTGGTTGGAAGATTTTTATATTCGTGAATGAAACAAAACGTAATTATTATAACAGAGATTTACTGCTTAGGTATTTTAAATAAATTCTTGTGCGCAAAGTTATATTCAGAGAATACGTAGTGAAATACGTAAAGGAAATTGTATTATTCGACATAATTGTGAGTTGCAGTGCTGTAGGTCATAAATAATTCGGGACTCGATTTGAGTTGAAAAAATGTTAGGTATGGCATTTTTTGAAAGCTAAGGGTACCAACAAACGGCATAATAACTTACAAATTTTTTTGTTTTTCTTTGTTATATTAGAACATCGTGAAACCTCAACCAACGCCGGTTGTACCATCTACAACAAATGAAAATTCCGTTAGTGCCCAAGCTGCTGCAGTGTCGAACCAAGCCAACGGTAAAACCAATACTGAGTTATCATCTAGTCGCAGTCATTCGATCGTAAACGATAAACCGGCAGTATCTACGGTAACAAATGTTCCAGTGCAAAATACAATGTCGACAGCAGCGCCACAAGCTCCTAAAACAATAACTCCTCCAACGCCTTCTCCCGACAAACCAAAAATGGTTATGGATCCCATACCAAATGCTTTTACCGATCCCTTAGAGCAATCTCTAGCTAGTCTAGAACACGATATCATTAATACCGTTCCTGTAGCTAATATTGCGACAAATGTGGCGCAAATTCCGCCTTCTCCCATGATAAAACAAAATCTATCACAAGTTCCTAATCCTCCTGTTTTGCAGCAACCAGTTGCACTTGAACCAAAACCTAACATGAGCAATATAATGTATCCAATGTCTCAAAATATTCACGATCCTCTACAATCCGATATACCTCCCGTCGTCCATTCAAATACCTCACAACCCAACATGATGCACGCTAGTAATAATGGTTATGGCATGAAACACGAGTACGACATGTCGACAAATAATAACGGCCTGACGTCGATGGGCATCCCCATGAACATGTCTATTCCTTCTATGTTCGACCCCCTACCCCAACCAAACAACATTCCACTGAAGAGAGAAACGATTCAGGTAAAGCACGACGAATTCGTCGACATGCCTGTCTCGAACGTCATGGACAAGAAATCGATGGAGCCAAAGTCCCAATCGTACACTTCTGGATATAAATCGAAACAAGAACAGAACATTAAAAATGCAAGTTCTTGGTGTAGTTTAGCCAAAGTTAATTCACCACACAATGCCGCCGGTAACAGTAAACAGCAAGTTATGGATAGTTTTAAGGCGTTCCAAAATAAAGCCAAAGAAAAAGCAGACAGGGAAAAACAACGACTGGAAACTCTGGAATTGAAAAAGCAACAAAAGGAACAAGCGGAGAAGGAAAGAATGAGAGCCGAATTTGAGAGGCGGAAAGAAAGAGAAGAAGAGGATGCGTTAGAAAAAGCAAGGTGAGTCTTAATCGGTCCAATGCGTAGGAAAGAATTTTATTAATGAACCCACTTCCTAATTATATATGGAAGGCGGGACACTAATTTCAAAACGTGATACAAAGTATGTTTTATACGTCTACACCCGGACACTCCGTATGAGCGTATTTGTTTTGTTGTGCTGATCTAACTCATATTTCATATCAGGAACTTAGATTTGATCAAAACGAATTTTGATTTATAAGTCACTTTTGCAATAGGAATTAATTAGAAATGTTGGAGTAAAAATGATAAATGAGGTAAATAATCGAAAAAGTATTTGTAATATGGGATTTTGTTCAAGAACTGTTACAATAGAGTGAAAGTATCGGTAATTAATTATATGGAATTTAAATAATAAAACAACATTGATTTCAATCTTCACATATTTTGTTAAAAATACATAACGCGCGTCTGGAAGTACTACTTCGTCAGATGTTGGTTAAACAATAGTATAATTCTAGAGGTGGTTATATACAATCACATTTATCTAGAAGCTTCTATTAAATTTGTAGGTATTTGAAATCGAATCACTATAAATATTGATTCTCGGTTTAAAGCAAAAAAATTGAAGGAGAATACAATACTGTAGCAGGCAAAAGATTCAAAAATTCTCGGCCTTAAATATGCGAAGCACTAAGGACCGATACTGTTATTCGATGAAATAGTCTTTATTTTAGAGGCCCCAATGTCTCTCGTGTAATATCCGTGGCAAATCACTTGATTTTTAATGATCTAGATCAGAGGTTCCCAAACTTTTTCTTCTCATTGACCACTTTAAAAATTTTGCTGGTTCCGGTGGGCCCCCTGCAGCTACATTTCTACCATATTCCCAAAACTCGACAAATAATGTGAAGATTGGATCTAACTATGGACATTTGCGTTGCGGCTGAGTTCCAACCACGAATTAACAGTTTTCGAAAAAAAAAGTGAGAATTGATTGTTTAATTAATTAATTGATTGTGCTGTGATATATGAAGTCAAGCCAATATTTTAGTTATTCACTATCGAAACCAGATAAGTTTTCGTGGACCCCCGCTTACGAATAATTGTGAACACTCATTTTTTTTGTCACGCCAACGTAGAACCCTGTCGAGCCTCCCGTGAACCCCCGGGGGTCCACTTGGATCACTTTGGGAATCAATGATCTAGAATCTAAATTATGTTCCATATTTTCGAATATTTCACGTTCAATGTTGATTTTTAATACTTCATAAATTCTTCTTCTTTCAATGCCATGCAGATTCCTGCGTAAAGCGTCCTCCGTTTCTCTCATCATATAATTCTATTTATGGCGGCTTCTTGGAGCGACTGAAAGTCGTTTATTCCCGTCCACTGGCGTATGTTTCTAAGCCAGAATAATTTCCTCCTTCCAATGCCTCGTCTTCCACCATCGATCTTTCCCTGTAGTATCAGGCGTTGGAATTCATATCGCTCTCCCCGTATAATGTGTCCCAGGTAAGAGATCTTCCGTTTCTTAATGTGTTCGAAGAGTCCTCGGTCTTCCAAACCAGCCATCCTGAGCACATCATCGTTTCTGACGTGTTCCGTCCACGATATTTTTAGCATCCGTCTCAGAATCCACATTTCGAATGCTTCAATTCGGTTGATAGAAACAGCTTTAAGCGTGCACGCTCCGTATAGGAGAACCGACCAGACATAACATTTAACCATTCTGTACCTCAGTTGGAAGTTTATATTCCGTTGTTCTTGCTTGTACTATCCTGCACCTAATTTCAAGTGCCGGGTTCCACTTGTCGTCAATCACAGATCCCAAGTATTTAAACTTATTGACCCGCTCTATTTGCTCTCCATTGAGTTGTAAATTTACGTTGGGTAATATATCTCTAGATACGACCATAAACTTCGTTTTAGCGATGTTAATCTTTAGGCCCCTCTGTTGACTTGCCTCATTGACAGTATTCAGTAGGGTTTGCAGATCGTTGGCATTATCGGCTATTATAAATTAATTAACTAATATTTGACAAAATTATCAATTTTTGTTACCACGCGTCTCATCCGCTAATCAACTAAATGCAATGACGTTTCGGGTTTTTCTACAGGAAAGCTGTAGCTGAACAGCCCATAGCAACGCCAAGAATCGAAGAACTAAGGTCATCATCATCGCCTGCTGATGGAAGCTTGTCACCGAGCTCACAAAGTTCGATTTCAGGAAATTTGGACAGGGAACGACAGAGAATGTTGGAACAAGAGAGGCGTAGGAGGGAAGTTGTAAGTACCACTAACTACGGCTCACTTAACCTCAATGTATTTCATGTCAAAATCATAATCACTGGTATAAATATGACAATTCCTTATTTGATGAAATCTATAAATTAAAAAAAAGGAATTGCGGAATAATTGAATTAAAGTATAATTCAAAGAAAATGATGTCTTTTTTGTATCGGATGAATAACTCCATGTAAGAAGTTGATGCCAACTACACAAAAATCTGTATTTGTGGAATTCTGGACTTCCATTGTCTATAAAAAATATATCTGAAACAAAAAATAAAAGAAAAGAAAATTTGATTAGTAAATGGCAAGAAAAGAAAATAGCTGAAAAAAATTAAATTCAATGAATTAGTAGTATCTGAAAAAAGAAATGAAATGAGATTAGTAAATAATAAGTTGGAAAATGGTGAAAAAATAAAATTATACAATTAATATACACGACGTTTCGGTTAGTTGGGTATCTCTAACCGTTCTCAAGTGTAAACTCTAGACGGTTAGAGGTTAGAGATACCCAACTAACCGAAACGTCGTGTATATTAATTGTATAATTTTATTTTTTTACCATTTTCCAACTTATTATTTACTAATCTCATTTCATTTCTTTTTTCAGATACTACTAATTCATTGAATTTAATTTTTTTCAGCTATTTTCTTCTCTTGCCATTTACTAATCAAATTTTCTTTTCTTTTATTTTTTGTTTCAGATATATTTTTATAGACAATGGAAGTCCAGAATTCCACAAATACAGAAGAAACATTGTCGAAACCATTCAAACTAATACACAAAAATCCCTAATTTCGAATAATAGCATACTTGTTTTCAAAATATAAAATCACACATGGTGACTTCGTATATACTAATCATGACTGCATATAGTAAGTTGAAATAAATTCAATGCTCCTTTAAAGTTGAATAACGCAAAACGGCTGAACCAAATATGAACTTAGATAGTATAATTGAAATCAGAAAAGAGAGACTTTCATTTTTGCCAAAAATATATAGGGCATTCTATTACTAAAATAGTTTTTGTCGCCCCGTATACATATATGCAAAGAAACTCGAAAAGCATATTTAGAAAGATAAAAATTTTCCCTGTATGTTATTTTTTTAATTTTTCCAGTACAATAAGAAATAAAGTTGAGGAGGGTGCTAGTTTGTACTAAGTCACCCGGTACATGCACCAAGAGACATTTCAATATGAAATAGATTGGTAGTTGTTCTTCCTAATTTACATAAGAGGCAAAATGTCTGACAATGGTGAAATCAATTTCGAATACTGCCATATAGAACCTTTTATACTGAAGATTAACACAGGAAATTAAGAAATATTGATATATTATTTTACTCTAATTTATTCAATGTATACATTTTTTCTGTCACTGGTATTATTGATATGCAGTAGAGAAATTGAAACCAAAACCTCTATAACCTTGAAATACAACGTTCAAAATTTATGTCGAAGAATCTTGCTGAGAAGATTTTTTAATGTACAATTTTATAAAAGAAATATTTATGAAGATATTTTGGGCAATAAATATTTCATTAAAATCGCTTATAATAAGGTTATCTTTCAATTATTGTTTTCCAATATATGTATTTTTTCTTTCAGATGGCAAATAAAATAGATATGAACATGCAAAGTGATTTGATGGCTGCATTTGAAGGTTCGTTATAATAAAAATTTAGTGTGAATGTGTTAGAAGAAACTTCAACGAAGGATGAAAAACTATTAATAAATGTGTTTATATTGAATTTTATCGAGAAATCATCAATTACCAACAGTTTACATCGCTCAAAAAGAAAAAAACTCCATTTATGCTTCCAGCATGAGGTCTGCAGTTAAACATGTCTAGTAAATGTATTGTAGCTCATGTTTTAAAGAGGTTTTTATAATATTATAATTCTTTAATTTAAGGACTTGTATATAGATATTGTAGATGATTATTTTGTACATAAAATATTGATCTAGTTCTGATAAGTTTTTTATCACAGGAATAGCTAATTTTCCTGGAACCTTTTTTCTTAATTGAATCAGTCCTACATTGGCTTGATAAGCTGTCACTTTTAATTACCTGTTTATTTTTAGAAAAATTGAAGAGCTCATTGATGGTATAGTCAGGTTTTACCTGAGTATTTAGCTGATAATTCTGACGAGTAAATTAGCAATTCTGAAATTACAAAAATTTTGAAATCAATTGTTGCATGCTAGAAAATTTTTTTTTATAATCCAATTAAATATTTATCCTGGAATTGAAATGTCTACTTTCTCTTTGTAGAATTAATAAAAATTAATTAACTTGAAGGTACATTCTTATTTATATGAATATCATTTTGGAAATCAACTTAATAGGCAATTTTCGAAAGCAATCTTTTAACTTCATTGAATCAAATTTTACTCGTATATTTTTTGATGTTGGGTGAAATATTTTTCTCTAAGTATTTTCACAGAAAAATAGTTTACCATATAGATTTTCCAAATACTCAGCAGATTTAATAAATTACCAAGATTTGAGTGATATATAAATAAACTAATATTTTAGAAGGTAATGTTTTGGGTATTAATATAGAAGATCAAATTATTTATTTCTGATTAATTAATTTTATACATTGTTCTTTTATATGTAAAAAAATATTAACCAACCAATCGTAATATCTCCAATGTGCTTTGATATTATTAAATTCATAAGTTTTTCAATTTTTGATTTTGAGTATCAATGATACATCAGATTGGTTTCTAATAACTTTTAGTTGGAATTAGTTCACTAGTATGTTGATTCTTATTAATTATTGTAAATTTATAATGTATAGATATTTATAAAATTATATAAATTGTACAAAACAAGTTGTGTGTATTTCATAAAATGGAATAATTTTTATATTGAAGTAATATTATGTATAGACTTATTAAGTTTAATTGTTTTCACCAAAATAAATTGTATATTGATAATTTTGATTTTGTTTTACTCTCATTTTAACTTTTATGACTTTCTAAAATAAGAATAGTAAAGTTAAAATGGTATATTCTTCAGAAGAAGAAGTAGCAAAATTTTTGGTCAATATTTCAGTTAATTTAACAATTTCTTTCTTCAGCATATTTCATTCATTGAGTATTCAAATGTTAAAACTAATCAAAAAAAACCTGAATACAGTTGCTATTAAGTTGAATTTGCGGAACTTTAGTGAAAGTCGTCAGAAACGGAGGACTAATTTTTTGACTAAAAATAAATAAAAATGAAACTGCTTAACCCTCTCGGTCACGAATTAAAACTATTGGAGCGAGAATCTGAAATTTACAGTAATGCAACTTATGATTTTTAGAAAATTTTTGATGTTAAATTCAGATTTTGAAAATGCTCCGTTTGGGCACTATGACATGTCTCCAATTGAGGACATCATGAGCTGATGGAGGGAAAAAAATCAGAAATATTTTAAAAATGGTAAAATATCAATATGTTTCATTGTTTATTTTATTAAACATATTCATATTATTTTTGCATCCATTTTCGAAGTACTGAAGTGTATAAAATTCAACTTTTGCAGAATTAAAATAAAAGTGCTGTTTTATTCACCCAGATGTTGCCTTTACCTCTAGTTCACAATGTCCTCAAACTAGTACGCCACACTTTCAAAAATCGCTGATTACAATATGCACAAAAATCACCTACCGCAATTGCTTTGGAACAAGTCTACACTTATTTTGAACGTAAACAAACAGTTTTCAAACACATGGTCTAACGAATATAGCCAACAAAAAAATAAACAGTAGAGCGCTACACTGCTGTCATAGCTACCCTACGGAAACCTATATTTCAAATGCATGAATATTTTTTTCATCAGCTTGTAGATGGCAGCATATATATTCATTTGGAAGAATATGATGTCCACAACTGAGGACAATATGACAGAGAAGTAAGAGCAAGCGGTACTTCATAGGAAAAAATCCAAAGTAGGTTGTCCTCAACTGAGGACAAGGTGAGCGAGAGGGTTTAAATAATTAAAAAATAACTTCTCTGAAATTATTGAATATATTTATTCCAAAAGACTACTTTGTTTCATGCTTTTAGATTATTTGTAAGATGCACTTTCAAAACTATATCGACAATAGTGAAAATATCAGAAAAACGAGTTTTAGTAAATACTCATGCCAGTTTTATTATGCGCAGCAAACAATGCAGAAGAGAATAGTTCAAATAAAATAGAAATTAAAAGAAGAGATTACGTATTTTTATGCTACTGGCAAACTATGGTATTTTTGCAATTGCAGGTTTTGTTGGAAACATATTAGTACTTTATGACTTCGAGATGAATTGTTTCAAATAAAATCAAAATAATTACAATGACAAATTAATAATTGAGTCTAAAATAAAACTAATTCAACAAAAATTTTCGCTTGAACTATATTGCGTACGTAAAAAGAGAAGTTGGTGGAAATTTTTATATAATTATTGACCAATGATAGTCAAAAATAACGACAAACAAATTCTTTTTGCAAATTAGAAATTTAATGGGCGAAACAAGTCCTCCATGGGAGAAACAGCTTGAGCATAGTTCCTCGGTTAAATTTTTTTCAGTATCAAACATTTTTTTGTAGTAACATGTGAATACTAAATAATTTTAATGAGTAAAATCGAAGAAATTGGAAATTCACTGAATTCATTAATGTTTTCATTTCCGATATCAATTTACTTTTCACACTTTCATTTTATATCACAATAAATAATTTAGGAGATTAATGTAAAACATGCAAATTTATCCTCTTTTTCTCCTGATTTATTTTTGTTGTATGCAAGAAATACACTATTTGAAGTTTTTAGTTTTTTATTATTCAATTTTGTCTAATCCGTCCTATTCTACATAGAAATTCATAGTAGATGATGAATAAAATGATAGTCAGAAGTTTTATAATTCGTAGCAATTTAGACAATGAACTCGCCGACTAGTATGTAATCTGAAGATAAGTTTTGAGGCATTATTATGTCGTTGAATGCCAAAGACCTGTATGTCCATGCTGAGCAAAGTGTGGGCAATACAACAAAAGTATTTTGATCCAATTAATTATAATATTGTGCATTATATTTAGGCTCTTCTTCAAGTTATTAATGAACATACCTAACATGAGTGGAAAATAATGTGAAAGTTACGGATAAAGCTTCAAAATCAGTTTTGGACGTGCTAGAAATTGATGTTTACCAACGAGGTCTAACGGAGTTTGAAAAATATTTTAGCTTCATTCTGGGCTTTGTCAGTTTTAGATTTTAATACAGAATTTTTCTGTGCTTCATCCGGATATATACTACATATATATCTAAATTATTAATTCTGTACTTTCCAATTAAATTCGATAAAAAAACACTGAAGAAACGCACTATACTAAAAAAAATTAATAATGAAAATAACAGCGATATTAGACGCCATGCTTTGATTTGATTGGTTGGTTTAGACGTGCTTGAGTTTGACATACAACCGGCACACACGTACCCAAAATATGAACAAATTATTGCATGTTTTTATAAAGTTACCTTAACTTGAATAAGGATGCAATCAAGTTTTAATGTAAAATTTGCCATTCATTTCTTATTTTGAGTTAGAGGTGTGACTTAACGGAATATCGCTAAATATCAAATTTAGCGAGACAATTGACATTATCTTTCATATAAAATTTGTCAGTCTTTGATGTGTGTTATAAATATCAAATTTTCAAAGCGTAAACAATTGGCGTTCTTCATAAGTTGATAACTTCCTTTCTGAATTTTTACTGATAAAAAAACTAAAACCTAAGTGAAACAAAAATATAAATTGTTTTGTCTAAATATAATTATAGTGAGGCTACGAAATTTCTTGAAGAAGGTGTATAAAATAGGTCATTGTAATTTTGTAATAGTTTTTAAGGAATGCGTGAGTAAAACTTCGTCAGCTAGACTCAGAAGTAATAAATAACGGTATATAAACAATCAAACAAAGGTTGTGACAATTGATACCAATAGAATAATTTATATGAGATCAGTTTCTATAATAAGTTGCAGGTCTCTTCAGTGGAAGGTTAAATAAAATACCTACTTGTATTCATATAAAAACTATTCACATTAAAATTTCTGAACAAAGAAAGAACGAACTAAATAGGTATTCCCAAAGATTAAAAATATATTGATAAATTACTGAAATCTTAATTTAACTGTATGCAAATTTAAAAGTATTTTTTTTCTTAATTTGATAACTGAAAAAAATCCTATCCACAATCACTGCCTTGTCTTGGTTCAGATGAAAATATATTATGCCGAATAACTGGTTTTCATAAATATTCTTTTACTTAAATATTAACATATATTTAAATAAATCATAATAGCTAATAAAAACGCGGAAATATTTTTCACAAAAAAATCTTGAGTTGTACTCCAAATATTTAATTATCTGAGAAACTATAACTGTATAATTAGTTTAGTTTAAGTGATGAAGTAACTTAGTCTGCCTTACTTTCTCATTTTGATTTCAAGATTTGTGATATATTTCTTTAACTGAAAATTATTCATTTCATCAACTGAAAACTGTTCATTTCTTCAACCGAAAACTATTTAATTCATTAACTGAAAACCATTAATTTCATTAACTGAAAACTATTAGCTTGTTCAACATAAAACCATTCAATTAATTAACTGAAAACCATTTATTTCATTAACTGAAAACTATTCAGTTATTCAACCGAAAACTATTCAGTAACTGAAACCATTCATTTCATTAACTGAAAAATATTCATTTTATTAATTGCAAACTATTCATTTGATCGACCGAAAACTATTAAATTTATTAACTGAAAGCCATTCATTTCATTAACTGAAAACTATTCTTTTGATCGACTGAAAACTATTCATTTATTTAACCGAAAACGAATCAATTCATTAACTGAAAACCATTCATTTCATTAACTGAAAACTTTTCATTTCATTTACTGAAAACTATTCATTTCATAAACTGAAAATATTCATTTAATCGACTGAAAACTATTCAATTCATCAACTGAAAACCATTAGTTTCATTAACTGAAAACTACTAATTTTATAAACTGAAAATATTCATTTGATCAACTGAAAACTATTCATTTAATTAACCGAAAACTATTTATTTCATTAACTACATAATTATTTTTTTCAAAATATCATATCTCCAGGCTAAAGAATTGTGTCGAATATTATCATGTCATCAGTTTAATATTACCTATCAAAGAAGGTATGTCAGTTTAAAATATAATTGCGATTTTCACAAAATATTCACGCTATATAATTATAACTACTATTCAAACTACCCTCGAATCTACTTTTGTTTCAGTATTTTTGGTATCTCCATAACAAGGTGGTAGAAATATATACTTTTAAAAATGTTCTACCTTATATATCAACCCATTTTCATGCATGTTGATAAATGAGAAGACTTTGAGAAGACTAATAGTTACAATCCGTTTGACATCGTAAATTATGTACTTGTTTATTGTCAAAGCTTTTTTATTTTTATTTTTTTAATGTTTTGCGCAGAATATCTATGTTTTTTCATAGGTCAATGCTCTTAAAATTTCTTTAAATTGGAATAACAAAACATAAGCAGTTTATAGCTTTGACAGGTCAAAATATAATTGAATTACATCCATCTTTTATATATTTATTATATAATTTCCCTATATAAAAGGGCCTAAAAATTAACATGTATTTCCCAAAATGGAACCACCATAACGTTTTAATACTAAAGAGATTACAAGCTAAAGAGGTTATGATGATTTAAAACAATTTTTATTATTTAATCTTCCACTAGTTTCAATAAATAGTGAAAATCATATTTATTACTATTTTAGGTTGAAGTGATGATGATTAACACAAGTCATAGAAAAGATTCAAAATAAAAAAATTACTTTAGGCAATATTTTTATAAAAAATGTATTTAGTATAATCTTGATTTAGTACTTATTTAATTGATGTTTCAAGTGTAAGATTGTTTAAATATAATTCAAAATTTAAATGTTTATACTAATATTTTGTATATTATGTTGTTCATAGTTTGGATTGGAATTTATAATAATTTCACATAAGCTGCAAATAGTTTCCATCATTGCAATTTATACTAATACCATATTACACTATTATATATTTTTAATAATTTGTGGAATGTTATGAATTAAAGAAATGAAATAATATTTTCTCCTTTATGTCAAGTTATTTAATCCTTTGATAAAATACAAAATGAAGCATAACCAGAGTATAAAAAAAGCTGATAAATATATATAATAAGAAAAGTAGAAAAGGCTAGCTCAAAACTGCATCAAAGAATATATCGCTTCATATTTTAGTATACTATAGTTTACCTGCAAAATTTTAAGTAGTTAACACTAAATCATTTGAGATGAATCTGATATCAAGCTATCAGAAAGTTCAGTTTCAATAAACTTGGAATTACTGCTAATTGGCACTTGAATTTATTGGTGGTTTTTCCACATACAAAATGATGTGAATAAATACACATACAAGATTATCTGATAACTTATCAATGTAAAAGGATTACATTGATATTGTAATATTTTTTAAACCAATTTTATTACTACATGTACAGTGAAAAATACAGTTTACAAACTTAAATTACAAAATTTCTTATTTAATCCTCCTTTTAAGGCTTACAAGAGAAGGAGCAAACATTTTAATATCACCTAAAATGTTCACAGAACGACACATCCTTAAGGAGTAAATTCTAACCCGAATTAGTCCTGAAGAAATCCATCCCCAAACAATTGAACGCTTATTGTCATTCTCGGTGGAACATGAAAATTAACTACCCAATATGGATGAATCATCCAGTAGATTATTCGAGATCTTATATAAGAATACCAAATCAGAACTAACTCAGCTGATTCTAGTCTTCGGATACCATATTTTGCCCTGATTACATCACTTTCATACAACTGCTGGGTTCGCTAGGAATCGTAGAAACTTTTCCTGTATATGTTCCAATCTTACGATGTTAACTTTACGGAAGCTAAGCCTGCTATAAATAATAATATGATATGAAGTAGATAGACTATGCTATCAGCACAGCTGGCAGTATCATCCACACCCAAAAATATTTATTTGAGCTGATCAGTATCGAAAGAAATATAGTTCAGAGTCAACAAAAGAATAATCAAGAACCAATAGCAACGAAAGCGATGGCTCATAGATGCTTATGGAGTAATTCAAAAAAACGAGATTTGCTATATCTTGTTGCCTCATCATCCTCATAGTACACGGAAATTAAAAAGAATTCTTTTTAATGGAAAATTAATTCCAGATCTTAAAATTAGTAGGAATATCCGATTCTATTGAAGAAATATACGATTTGTAGTAATTCAGTAACTAGTCCTTAGCCATAAAATGTGCAACTCCTTAAACTTACCATAATCATTAACCATGTACAATGACCTTGTATTATATGTTATTTAATTATACTCTGTGAAAATAGAAGCAAATAAGAGTTTGAATAATTTCATTTTATTTAACAGTAACTCACAATTTCTACTATAATATATCATAAAACTCCCCAAGCATCTTCAAATGAGGAACACAGTTTTGTACATGTTATAGCTGCAGACAGAGGATAATTACTGATTGAATAAGATTCTTCAGTATAATCAAGATCTAGCTTTCCTCTTGCCATTGCTCCAACTACTATAACTATAGGCTCTTCATTCTGTGGCACTAACTCTTTGCAATTTTTGATATCTCCTGCAGAAAATGACATTGCAATTTTTCTCACACCTACAGGTAAGTGATCCGTTACTGGATTTTTTATGACTTTTATAAGTTTGGGTCCCCCTTCAGCTCTAACTGAAAACTTATGGAGAAGTTGTACTGCAAAAAAATTGAATTTTAGCTTAAAAGATAAATTATAATGAATCAATGATTTTAGGAATGCAGATTTTCACATCTTATATATGTTTACTCAATTTGAATTTATAGTAATAGAAAATGTAATCTATTCATTAATTATCAGACTTACAATATGAAATTATTGATTCCTCATTTTTCAGTAAAACAATTTGTTTCAAGACTAACAGAAAATTAAGAAATTTTACAGAACCT
This sequence comes from Cynegetis impunctata, assembly GCA_030704885.1. Taxonomy (NCBI): domain Eukaryota; kingdom Metazoa; phylum Arthropoda; class Insecta; order Coleoptera; family Coccinellidae; genus Cynegetis; species Cynegetis impunctata. The sequence goes on from JARQZK010000002.1 coordinate 1,423,040, forward strand.
ACATGATTTATTGGGTTCAAGGGGATGTAAGGCAGTGGTGAAATTAAATATTGTTTCTTAATTTTAAATATTTTGTTATTTAGTTACTTACCCATAAGCCCAGCAAATCTCTTAAATGTTCTAGGAATCCGAGTCTGAGGATTGAATTCTATTAACACATTTTTATTGGTCCGTACATACACTTGTAACAAACCAGCTCTATTCAGAGGGCTGTCAAATAACATTAACAAACATTGATGTGTTATATCAGGTCTACAGGAACCTACATCACGATTATCTTTCTTCAGAATGTAAGTATGATCATCGCAATTGAGAAGTTCAAATTTCTTTCCCACCTAAAATGAAAATTAGTAATAATAATAATGTTCATTTAAAAGTTATACAAAGTCAAACAATAGATTAGAGACCATTAACAGATCAGTTTCTAATTGAATAATTTTATATTCATAAAATAGAACTAAATAGATTTATATGTATGAACCAACCTTCACAGTTTCTAATTGTGCATTCTCTAAAATAATAATCAAACGCTTCTCTTGGTTCTTCAAATGCGCTGTTACAAGATGTTTCGGAACTGGATCAAATTCGAATTCATCACTTTTATCAAGTTTTCTTTTTTTGCCCATAATTTTCTATTATTATAGTGTTATGATGTACTTAATTTTATATATAAAACGTTTGTATGGTTCAACTTAACCCTACTTCTATTTATAATCACAAAGGAACTAAAAGAACTACTATTATAACCATAAAACCTAGAGATAACAGAAGAGCAAAAGAGCATGTGAATCAGTAATCAGTGTTGTCAACAGTTAAACTGTCACCAGATTCAATTTATGAAACCATTAAAGAAAATGAGGCTCACTGAATTTACCACTAAACAAAGGTTTGATTATTACGAGAGAAAATAATTCTGAGATTGGTCAAGATAACTTGATTCCCAAGTTGTGTATTATATTTTTTTCTACTCCAGTTCTCCAAAATTGAAAAAAAGATTCTCAAGTTTGAGCAATCCAACTGACACTGATGGAAAATGACTCTAGGATTTTAAATCTATAATATACACAGAGTATTTAACTTACCTCTCTAGGAAGTTAAGTGAAACTTCCTACCTTCAAATCAGTTTCATAATGGAGTACTTACCGAGTAGGGAGGGAGTAGAACAAAAATATTTCTCCAAGAAAAGCGGGATCGAAACTACTAGGTTCAGTAGCAAATCCACTAATGATTTTTGAGTCCCATATTGAAAATACTTACTCACGGTCAGGGCCTATTTGATCGTGGTTGTAGTGTGGTAACTTCAGTTGAACAAAAATTTCCACAATTTTTAGGAGACAGTTTATTATGGTCGCCAGAAGTTTTTCCTTGTTAAATACGGAGAGTATTCTTAGGAGTTCGGATATGTTGGGTTCTGCGATATTTTCGTCCGTGGTTTGTTTCTCGGTGATTGGAATTGTGGATGGCGCCGTGGTTTGGGTTATATAGTCGACAACCATAGAGTTATGTAGTTTTGATCATATTTTGTGTAGGTAGGCAAATACACGTAGTTCACAGTTTACACAATAAGCGTAACATTTCCCTTCACGTTCGTTTTATATCCATAGCAATCTTATTATATAATACCCCAACATCAATAGACCTTTTCATCAAATGACAAGCGCATGCGCAGCCGCCATGTTGAAAGAGCGGGAATTTAAAAGTTTCGTACTGTTTTATACCCTAATGACTGGGCTAGCTATATTATCTTCGAAAATCTATCGATCATTGAAATTAATTATTGATGGTACTGTACTTTTTCACAATTCGGTTGAAACATATCATTGTGATCAATTAAAAAGGTGGCTTAAGTGCCACGGACGTACTCAAAAAGGCAAAAAAGTGAACTGGTTGAAAGGTTAACAACGAGAACAATATTATATTAATTCAAATATTAAACTAACAAATTAATTTTGTCAGGGTTAAGAATTCTATACGAAATGAAGTACCTGTTGACAGAGGAAAATGGTTGGACGTTTTGAAGAAAAGAAATGTGAACCATAACATCTCAAGCCATTAATTATCTGCAAGTTTGGCAACCATTTCCTTCAAATGATGTGCCAAAAAACTTTAATTTTGGATGTATTCATCATTATTTAGTAACATCGTGTATAAATCAAGATGATGATGAAAGTGATATTGAAAATGTGAACAATAATTAACACTCAAATGAAAATTATAGCACATCTAAGCTTAAATATTTGGATGCCAGTGAAAAAGATAGCTTACCCTGTACCAGCAAATTATGCATTAAATGCTTCAAAAAACTATTAAAATTTCTAGAACAAAAAAATAAAAATAGATGATAATAGTAAGCTTTTATTTTCAATACAATAACAAAAAAATTATCAAAGTTGATATATGTATAAGTGCATTAATAGAGTTAATAAATGACTTTATTGTCATTTATTTATATATACAAATATTTATAAGTTCAATGGAACTTTTATATACCTATGGTACAGAAAATGTTTGATAATTTCTATTAACTATTTGTTTTGTTTTTCAATTTACACAATTATTACATTCTTTTGTATTTATCAGTCAAAGACTACAGGATTTTGAAAGTTAACCACACATGCATAAACAAATATAATTTGTGACATCATGGTATGCATATTCAATGATAAAACCGTTTGAAGAAGTCAAGTACTACTTCTCCAGGTTGCAAAAAGTCTGCAAGTTTCAATCCTTTAAATATTTCAGGATCCGATATTGATCCTTCATAAGAATCAGATACAAATCTAACTCAGCCATTTGGAGTATTGTAAGCTAAATCTTCAATCAAAAATCCCATGCGCAATCTCAATGATACCAAAATTAACTAGGTATTGCATTGATTGTTTAGATTTTTAAATACCCAATACTATAAGTCTTCACAAGCTGGACTCAAAAATCTTGTGAAGCTATAGAATTCAGACATTTTTCCATGGCTGAACTTTTCGGTTGATTAACCTGAATAATTTTATTACATATTTTCACGAAATCGGTTTTACTTTCTCTGCTTCCAGTAGTTTTGATGGTTTCTTCACTGATTTCACTTCTTCCAAGTACAGTCATCTCTGAAGATAAGGAATTATCTGGAAATTGTGAATTGAAACACAAATTTTTATCAATAATACTGTGAACCTCTTCATGAACCGTTGATGTCTATAATAATAGAAAAGAGTTTTAATTTTAATCTATAGACTTTTACATTTAAACTTTACCTGCTTAGTAATGGCAGTGTCCTTTATTTTTGTTGGTAGAGATCCATTTGTTTCTTCCATATCAACTCTTTTCTATTTGTTTAATAAACTGGTTCTTGCTTTCAGGGCCTACAAACAAGATAGATGTTATAACCATAAACATCTTACTCATTGAATAACAATACCTTAATTGATCAATCAATTTGTTGAAATTCTCGATAGCTCAGAAGATTGGGATTTTCTTCAGTTGGACTTTTTCCATGAAAATGTAGTGAACAGATATAAGTATCTTTAGTAACAACATCAATCGTTCGAAAACCTCTGTCACTTCGACCACATTTTTTCACCCATATATCACATTTTGAACATGTTTTGATATGTATTTTGCCTGATGATTTGATAATTTTTTTTTGATATTGTAGGCAAGGTTTTGGAAAATTTATGAAGTAATAAGTATTGGCTTTGAATGCCTTATACCGTGTATCACTCTCACATACTTCATAAGAACACCGTTTTGTTGTTTCTTTTCGTACAGATAACACAACTATAGGTGACTTGAAAAATTTATTTTGTAATTAACACACTTCTTGTTTAATTTTTCTGTTACTTTACTGCAATTTATTTCATGTATTTAATAGTTGTTGATTTAAATTGTCTGAGCACAGGTATTTTAACATGCTTGTTATGGAGGGTAGAGGTACTTCTACCCTCCATAATGCTTGTTTACTAAAAACAGTACGAAAAAGATGGCGGAAACTGACGCATGCGCACAAAAAAATTCTGTGATGAAAAGGCCTATTGGATCGACGTTTATATTAGCTACATTCCTTAACATCTACTCTATTCCTTTCACCACGGTATATGCAGTTTATAAAGTTTAGCATCTTTTTCATGATTCTAACATCTTACTTTTCTGGATAATGTTTCTCAATATGACCATATCTTAAATATTTCATACACTGTAGAACTGGAGGAACATATAAAGATATAGCTAATTTATTATTGAATAGATCAAAGAATTTTGTAAGGGTAGTGCCGTTAAAGGTTAATAAACATGTATTTGTTTGGACAAAATTGATTCCCAATTTTTATTTTCCATTTATTCTTCCGACATCCATTACCACTCAGGAATAATACCATTATTGATAACATTCAAAATTAATTTCAATGGATCATGAAAAAATTCGTACTCAGAACAATATTGTTACGAATTCGGGTTCGCTAGGATAATTTCCAATAACTAAATTTAATTAATAAACAAATCGGTATTTATTTACAAAACTTACTTCGAATTAAGAGGGCGGTTACTTCAACGTTCATCGAATATTCCAGAGAACACAGAGTCGGTTTTAGACATTTTCGTAACAATGTTAGAGAGATTTTAAGCCCCTTATTTATTCACCTTTCTTCCGTTATGGTTATTGTGAGCATGCCCAATGAATTCTTGCTTGTTCGTTAACGTTATTAACGATAACCGATTCCGTTACTTACGGAAAAATAAAGATCCATGTTATGGTTATGTTTATCGTTATGCGTTACAGCACCGTTGCCTTACCTTCCAGCTTTTCTAGCATTAAATACATTTGACATAGGAGACGTACGTGCTCATTAAAATATATAACATAAAAGTATCAACAAAAAGCCCCAAACCTAGTGAGAATTTGTTATAATTTTTGTATTATATCGTTATATTGTTCAGAGTTCAAATACAAAGCCTGTTATTTTTGCGATGTCGTGATTGTAAAATTTTAATTGAGTATCTGGCAACGTGTAAAAAGTAAACAAATCATCCTCCATTTCAAAAATTATATATAAAATAAACTAAACACCAGATATTTTGAGGTTAGGAAAACCAAAACAAAATAAGATTCACCGCTCCGTCACCTGTCAATATATGAAGCTTAAAGTAGGGGTTTAAAATAACTTAGTTTAATCGTCGTGGTTATGGTTAGCAAAAATAACCATAACATCGCCGTAATAAGAAGATTTTTTAAGGGGCTTAAAATCTCTCTATTGATCCTCTATATTTCAATAAACCTTATAAATCCATCCGATAGAGTGATCTTAGTGATCCAATATCCATAGAAATATTTAATAGTGTAGTGTGTAGTTGTACTAATTTGTTTGACACATGTGAAATACCCACAGAGAAATACCACGTGATACTGAGATTGCCTTTCGACTGTCTTCGACTTCTGCCGTTGTGTTTTGTGTTCCAGCTCCGAAGACAACAGGAAGTAAGATAAAAGCCGGTATTTAGTTTTTAGTATTAACTGCAAATAACTCACGCATAGTTAATCTGGTGCTATTCTTTAATTCATATAAATAACATCTTCTCATTTATAATTCTTAGATAAAATATTATCAATATGCAGAAGCCGAAAGTTTTAATTCTTGGAGGTAGGTGTTGTACAAATAATATATAAAAAATATTAATGATGGCAACAATCGCAGGATGTGGTTTTATCGGACGGAATTTGGTATCGTATTTGGTATCAGAGGAGTTGACCAGTGCCATCAGGATAGTTGATAAGGTTCCTCCACAAGTTGCATGGCTAAATTTTATGCATAAGCAGTTTCTCAATAGTCCCATTGTTGAATTTAAAAGTGCTAATTTAATTAACCCAGGTAAGCAGAGATTTATATTTGCAGTATTTTTTGTTTGAGATTAAAGCCTCATCTTGAAAAAAATTATTAATTTTGGGTGTATTTGAAATTATGCATATTATTTTTGTAGCATTATTTTTGGTAATTTTTCAGGTCAAATTATGCTAAAATTCGAAATTTCAAGAAAATTGGGGGAGTCTGTTGTAAAGTCAATAATTACCTTATTTTTTCAATGAACCAAAGTTCAAAACATCAAATTTTTCAGACAATTTTCCATGAACATTTAATCACTGTGGGTAATAGTAATAACAAATCTTTATTTCAAATCAAAAGTTAGAATAATACCTTTTTACTATAAATGAAGTAAAATAGTGTCAATAAAAAAAAAGGGAACACACGTGTTTCATTCCTCCCTGAAGTATGTGTCAGGGAGGCGGGCAGCTTTAGTTTGGGATTAACTCCTTCAGCCAGATCAGAGGATACACTTGTATGTACAAGTGCATTAAGGATAGGTGAGACGGGATATTTATGGAACATAGGGAGTGTGGGTAGGGTTCAGAGGATTAATACTGGCCCAGCATTCGCCTTATAAGTTTGCAAGCAGTGACTTACATTACCATGAGGAAACCTCTGAGTAAAACTCATGGCAGACCAGTCGGCCCCGGGGTTTGAACCCGAGACCTCCCAAATACTAGCCAGCGTACCTAACATACTTGACTAACTAGCTTGGTTAGTGTCAATATAAGTCAAAACATTTAAATATTTCTTATCGTCAAGGCAGCGTTCGTGAAAAAAATTCATTCGCTACACGATTTTTCGTCAACTTCAGTTGTAAAATTGTTCGCCACGAAAAACCCTTTTATTTTATCTCAATATTATTATTATTATATTATTTGTAATAATATACAGTCTATTGCACTCTGAAAGTCCATTCTAAGTTGCATTTAATTTCCTCAAGTAAGCACGATTAATATAATTCTTGTTCACTTTATGTGAATATATATATATATATATATATATATATATATATATATATATATATATATATATATATATATATATATATATATATATATATATATATATATATACATATATATATATATATATATATATATATATATATATATATATATATAAATATATACTATATATATATATAATATATATATATATATATATATATATATATATATATATATATATATATATACTATATATATATATATATATATATATATATATATATATATATATCTTTATATACAGTAATACAGTATGCCTGATTAAGTTCGCAAAATATGGAAAACTTTTTTATTATTAATTTTACGAGAAAAAGTTATTTTTATAAAAAGTTCTGCATGGTATCAAACCTTAAATGCAAACATCAGATATTAATTTTTTTCGGTCGTATACAAGGTTTTTCAAAAAATATGAATTTGCCTCAAGAGTAAAGTACCTTTATTATTGACATCGAAATCTTTTATGAAGAAAATTCTTTCAATGTTGTAAATTAGGTTGACATAATATACAATTATCTCTTTATTTGTTAAAAATTTGATAACCTTTACGTTTTTTAACCTCTATGTTGCATTATTTCGATGATGCATCAAAACAATTGATACACAACAAAATTATCCATTATTAATTTTCTTATTATTTCAATGCATCATCAAAACACTGCAACTTACTCTTGAGCCAAATTCATATTTATTTTTAAAAATCTCGTATACGACTGAGAAATATAAATATCTGATGGTTGCATTTTAGGATGTAGACCATAAGGAACTTTTTATAAAGAATTTTTTTCTGTAAAATTAATACAGACAAACTGCATATATATATTAAAACAATGGTTAAATATATATATATATATATATATATATATATATATATATATATATATATATATATATATATATATATATATATAAATGTATATATATATATATATATATATATATATATATATATATATATATATATATATATATATATATATATATATATATATATATATATATATATATATATATATAATATATATATATATATATATATATATATATATATATATACAGGGTGTCCCAAGTTCGATACACGATTTTTCGTCAACTTCAGTTGTAAAATTGTTCGCCACGAAAAACCCTTTTATTTTAACTTAATATTATTATTATATTATTTGTAATAATATACAGTCTATTGCACTCTGAAAGTACATTCTAAGTTGCATTTAATTTCCTCAAGTAAGCACGATTAAATATATATATATATATATATATATATATATATATATATATATATATATATATATATATATATATATATATATATATATATATATATATATATATATACAGGGTGTCCCAAGTTCGATTGCCTATTAGACGTTTCTGGAGAACTGGACATATTTGAAATCTGAAAATTGGGATTATGATATTGCTCGAAATTCTCTACAGAGCTAAAATATTTTCGGAGCTCAAGCACTTCCGGTTATACAGGGAGTGAAAATAAATTTCATGAAAATTTTTTTTTTCAAGTTTTCTGTTCCTGATATGATCAAGTATTCAATTCTGCGTACTTTTCTGTTGACACCATTACATTTGTTCGAATAATTTTCGAAATAACGGAAAAAACCCCAAAAAAAGTCAAATATGTGTAGTCAGTATTATGTTCATTATTCTTATTTCCAACATCCTAAGCGTAAACCGTTTTTACAACATCGAAGAGAAAGAATGTGAAAAGGTCATGCATCTCATGAATTTTGGAAATATCATCACAGGGTGTTTCAAATTTTGTGTCGAAAATTGTGATCAAAAATTGGCCATAACTTCTGTTTTTCAAATTAGAACCCTATTTTTTTATGTTTTCGTTGGATTCTGCGAAGAAAAATAATGATAGTTTTTTAACATGATAGTGCTCCTAAATTCAATAATTTATGAGTTATTTGAGATTTTCCGGATTTATGGTGTACGTAGAGTCAAATTCTTGTGAAACCATAGGAATATTCTGTAACCATAGAAGATAAATTATCTATTAATTATTCACAAGTTTCAGGTCTAATTGTTATTCGTTATCTTCATTTCTCGATTTAACAAAATGAATCGCTAGTCTTATAATGAAATTCTAGATCTATTTTTTATACATGGTGAGTGTGACAGAATTATTAGTAGAACCTGGCGGGCTTTCAACGAGAAGTATCCCCATTTACCTTCCATGACGGAGGAGATCTTCCGAAAATATATTTCAAAGTTTGGAAGTGTAAGAGCTCCTAAAGAATATAAAAGAAGTGTAGTTGATGATGAGGAGAATGAAATCATTGTTTTGACTTATTTCGAAGCGAATGAAAATGCATCTATTCGATGTGCAGCTCATGAAACCAATGTCAGCTGAAATTCAGTAAACCGAATTTTGAAGACACACAAAATGCATGACTATAAATATCAGAAAGTTCATACATTAGAACCAGGTGACTACATGAAAAGGCTAAATTTTTGTAGAATATTAGAAAAACTTGAAAATGATGAAAATTTTTTGAAAAAGATCATTTGGACAGACGAAGCTAAATTCAATAATGAAGGACTAATAGAAAAAATTGCCACATTTGGAAAAGTGAAAATCCACATGAAAAAAGAGACAGAGAAATCCCCAGAACAAATTTAGTTTTGATGTGTTCGCTCTTTTAATGAACAATAAAGTGTGGTACTACATTTATGAAGAAAATTTAAATACAGAAAAATGTTTGGAAATCCTGAGAACTTTTGTTTCTGATTTTTTGGATGAATTACCGTTGAGTAAGTCGAGTACCGCATTTTATCAATTGGATTGAGCTCTGGCACATAGTTCGCTCGAGGTTTCGGAAGAACTGAATGCAATGTTTGGTAATCGGTGGATTGGACGCCTTTCTTCACTGTCTTAACAATTAGACCTGACACTTGTGAATAATTAATAGATAATTTATCTTCTATGGTTACAGAATATTCCTATGGTTTCACAAGAATTTGACTCTATGTACACCATAGATCTGGAAAATCTCAAATAACTCATAAATTATTGAATTTAGAAGCACAATCATGTTAAAAAACTATCATTATTTTTCTTCGCAGAATCCAACGCAATCATAAGAAAATAGGGTTCTAATTTGAAAAACAGAAGTTATGGCCAATTTTTGATCACAATTTTCGACACAAAATTTGAAACACCCTGTGATGATATTTCCAAAATTCATGAGATGCATGACCTTTTCACATTCTTTCTCTTCGATGTTGTAAAAACGGTTTACGCTTAGGATGTTGGAAATAAGAATAATGAACATAATACTGACTACACATATTTGACTTTTTTGGGGATTTTTTCCGTTATTTCGAAAATTATTCGAACAAATGTAATGGTGTCAACAGAAAAGTACGCAGAATTGAATACTTGATCATATCAGGAACAGAAAACTTGAAAAAAAAAATTTTCATGAAATTTATTTTCACTCCCTGTATAACCGGAAGTGCTTGAGCTCCGAAAATATTTTAGCTCTGTAGAGAATTTCGAGCAATATCATAATCCCAATTTTCAGATTTCAAATATGTCCAGTTCTCCAGAAACGTCTAATAGGCAATCGAATCGAACTTGGGACACCCTGTATATATATATATATATATATATATATATATATATATATATATATATATATATATATATTTATATATATATATATATATATGAATATATATATATATATAGATAGTTAATCGTGCTGACTTGAGTAAAATAAATGCAACTAGGAATGGACTTTCAGAGTGCAATAGACTGTATATTATTACAAATAATATAATAATAATAATAATATTAAGTTAAAATAAAAGGGTTTTTCGTGGCGAACAATTTTACAACTGAAGTTGACGAAAAATCGTGTACCGAACTTGGGACACCCTGTATATATATATATATATATATATATACATTTATATATATATATATATATATATATATATATATATATATATACATTTATATATATATATATATATATATATATATATATATATATATATATATATATACATTTATATATATATATATATATATATATATATATATATATATATATATATATATATATATATATATATATATATATATATATATATATATATATATATATATATATATATTTAACCATTGTTTTAATATATATATGCAGTTTGTCTGTATTAATTTTACAGAAAAAATTCTTTATAAAAAGTTCCTTATGGTCTACATCCTAAAATGCAACCATCAGATATTTATATTTCTCAGTCGTATACGAGATTTTTAAAAATAAATATGAATTTGGCTCAAGAGTAAGTTGCAGTGTTTTGATGATGCATTGAAATAATAAGAAAATTAATAATGGATAATTTTGTTGTGTATCAATTGTTTTGATGCATCATCGAATTAATGCAACATAGAAGTTAAAAAACGTAAAGGTTATCAAATTTTTAACAAATAAAGAGATAATTGTATATTATGTCAACCTAATTTACAACATTGAAAGAATTTTCTTCATAAAAGATTTCGATGTCAAAAATAAAGGTACTTTACTCTTGAGGCAAATTCATATTTTTTGAAAAACCTTGTATACGACCGAAAAAAATTAATATCTGATGTTTGCATTTAAGGTTTGATACCATGCAGAACTTTTTATAAAAATAACTTTTTCTCGTAAAATTAATAATAAAAAAGTTTTCCATATTTTGCGAACTTAATCAGGCATACTGTATTACTGTATATAAAGATATATATATATATATATATATATATATATATATATATATATATATATATATATATATATATATATATATATATATATATATATATATATATATATATATATATATATATATATATATATATATATATATATATATATATATATATATATATATATATATATATATATATATATATATATATATATATATATATATATATATATATATATATATATATATATATATATATTCACATAAAGTGAACAAGAAAATTGTTATAATTTAAAACTTATTAAACAGCTTTCCTAGGCAGTTGGTTATACGTGTATTCCGCAATGCAAAATCTGATTGACAATCCAACGGTGAATTATAGAAATCGTCAAGTCACCCCGACTCAAAATCTGCATACAGCTGTTTCGATCTTATTAGATCTCATCAGTGCAGATTATTTGACTCGGTGAATTAGAATTTTGTTAATTAACTCCGATCAAGACATATGTTTTTCATGACTTGATTGATATATATATATATATATATATATATATATATATATATATATATATATATATATATATATATATATATTAATTAATTTATTTATATTTATTAATATATTTTTTCTCGTACATTTCGGTCACCGTCGGAAATCAGCTGAAATTTGGTCAAAAATCAGCCAAAATTTTAGTATTTTCAAACTTTGGGTAAGGCAGTTGCATAAGCGAAAATTTTTCAAACCAGTGGCAAAATATGTAAAAATTGATTATCTATCCAAAAGGATATGTCGTAGATAATTAATTTAATGCTTCTGGGGCTTTTTGGAGGATGCATGGTGCTTAAAAAACGGGTTTTGGAGGATTTTTTGCATCCACAAACCCCCTCCAATTTTAAGAGAGACATTTCTTTTTTTTGTGGTGTGAGCATTTGCACTCCTACACAGTCTATCAGATCGAGTTATTTGTTTCAAATTTCTCACGTAGATTTAGCTGATGTTAGGCAAGTGCACTTTTTTGTTCCCAACTATTTTCCTAGTCTCCGCCATTTTAACGTTAAGATTTCTTGTTTTTTCGCGCAACGCTTCTGATTCAGTTAAAAGTATGGAATCTAGTATGTGAATTGCGTTGATTTTATAGAATGTAGGTACGGTGGGGATTTCAATTGATTTTCCTTACCGCCACAATTTTTATTTTGAAATTCAGGAGTTGTTGAGGATTTTCGAGCATTGCACATCCCTACAACCACTTCAAATTCAGTTAGAAAGTTGAAAATTTGTACGTGACTCCGGTTGATGTTAGGGAGGCGCTATTATTATATATTATTATATATCACAATTTTTACGTGGAAATTCCAATGGTTTTTTGCCGGGAATTCAAGCTTTGTGCGGCTCCTCAAAATTGATGAGGGTTTTCGGATTTGTACGCGAAAAGAACAAAAATGACACATACGACATGGTTTTTTTAAATTCGTCAATAGAAGTAGATTACGATTTGAAGTTGACTGTTAAAAATTATGAAGTATGAATGCTCATTAATGAGAACCCAATACGTAGTACTTTATAAAATTCTTGTAATTTGTATGGTATAACTATTATTATATGTCATTGAAGGGTAATAAGATGAATTTTTTGAATTTTTATGCGCAAATCTTGGGAAAAGCAATAATAATAATAATATAAGTTTATTCAAAAATTTAAATGGGTTTACAAGAACACTATATAAAGTGAATAAAGTAGGTTAGCGATAAGTGTTTTTAGACTTGTTCCGCATAGTACAATTGAATTATATACAATAGAGTCGCTGCAATACAATTTGTTAAAAACTAATTAAACTCAATATAAACAAGAACATTAAAGATTATATATATATATATATATATATATATATATATATATATATATATATATATATATATATATATATGAGTTGAGTCAGGAATTTTAAGTTAAAATTAGGCCTAAATACCGTAGAAACTAAGCATATATAATCCATTTGAGTGAAGTGAATACAATGATGTTATAATGTTAATGTTATGAATGAACTCCAAACAATATGGGTGACCTACAATATTATCATAAAATAAAGTGCTATAAAATAATATTTATTTACCACTATTGGCGCCCGAAGTTAAGATCGTAGCGCCGGAACGGCTAATATCGGTACTAGAGCATGGGAGATTAGCTGTTTGTTTACATTGATTGGTAATGGTATTTACGCTCATTTCATTTTGAGTTTTCGAACGTTTAACTTCGTAATTTGTGTTTTTTTGGACTTCGTATTTTCTAGTGGTTTATTGTGTTTCGATTGAGGACAATATTATCTCTGTTCAACAGTAGATAACCTACCTACATCAAGTTGAAATTTACACTGAGTTTTTATCATTGAACATGAAAATCAATAATAAAATAAAGTAGAGGACGAATAAATTAATTGGTTGAAGAAACTATGTATACCTCATGAAAAAGCTGTATGATAAAACACTTATTTATTTAAAAAATAAAGAAACTTTCAAAAGTTTCAAGAAAACATCTCTGACATGTCTACTTTCATTACGAACTGAAGAATTTTTGAGTATAATGGACAAAACTAAGAACTTACCAGCTAAACTGAAAGAAACAACATGAAATAAAAGAAGAATTAATATGAATACTCTGCTTGAATGGTTTGAACGTAATAAGTTATTATATTTTTTGAATTTTCCTGACGTATAACAGCTATCCTAAAAGTACGGTCGACTTCTGAGAGTCTGGTTATTTTGATAGAATCTCTGTTTTGCTGATTATATAATTGAATATTTTAGTTTTTACCCAGCTATAGAGTCAAGATTTATTCCATATTCTTGATGTTATGATAAACTGTTATTTTGGCTGTGCAAATAAACATCATTTGTTATTATTATTTTAATAGTATCTCTGGTTGTTACATGAAAGAAAATTCAATAATCTAGAATCTCTGGATGATGACCCAGGTTCAGATTCCGATAAAAGTGGAACATTTTTCGTTGGAATAGCATTGAACTTCAAAAACTCGTTTTCGGTTAGCTGAAAACTGCACATCATTAGTTGGTATAATTCTATATGGAAAAATCCACAAACTTACTGCAGGGAAAATAATTATTCTCAGTAAACTGTAAAGAACAACTCTCTTATGTTCAGACATTTTTTTTTCAATCTTCAAGTTATGAATCCACACCTTTCTTCTGTCCATCATTTCCTTGTTTCCCAACTTTGTTTGGAATGCAACTTTGAATTGTCCAGCTATCGAAAAGGTATGTAAGCTATATTCGGGTTTTTTTTTGCCCAAGATGAACAATAGGATACACAACAATAGTGATTCATCTCTTCTGAACGTTTGTAAAGGATCCAAAATACAATTAAAACTCAACAACTTCTCATATAAAATAGATGTAAACAAAGCAATCTATCTCTCATGCTCTAGTAATATTCGACACCGGTAGGGGGCGTATCGGTTATTATGTTTTCCCAGTAGGACACATAGTACTATGGATATATTGGAATGTTAATCGGCTATAACAACAATTTTAGTATGGGTAGAAATATAAAAGATAAAATATATATATACAAAAGGTAAAATGTATTAAAATAATGTATGAAATACAATGGTTTGTAAGGCTTCTTAACCGCCCAGATATGATTTAAACTAATGGCTGTTTTTGTTGGATGTAAACCTCTGCAAGTTATAGTAAACCGAAAATACCTCTGAAGGTAGAGCGTTTTATAGGTGCGTGGTTCTGTTTAGAAACGCTGAATGTTAACGGCAAATTGGTGTGTATTACCTGCATACCTTGTGTAATGAGAGAATTGTACTCCTGCTGGAATCAATTGAACAATGAATGCAGAACATCTGACATGATATCTGTAAAAGAGATTTTAAGATATCAAAACAATGGTTTATAAAAACAATTTACACATTTATTTAATAATGTTTCGGCGAAACTTCACCTTCTCCACATGCTACATGCAAACTGAATATATTCCTCCGTTATATCTAATACAATAAATAAATAGATGACAAATCATGTAGAAAGGGTAAATAGAAGGATGGTTACAAATAATTTGAAAATAGGAAAAACCCATTCTTTACTGCCTAGTCAGGTATTTCGGTAGTTTGGAAAAGATTCAGAAGGGGGCTTGTTATGTCAATTTGGCCATTCAATAGGAGACCTGATTTGCATTTATTTATCTGTAATGATTCTAAAAAATTAAGTTCAATTCCCTTATTTTTTTCAGTTAATATTTTTTAAAGTCGAAATTGAATGTGTGATTTTCTTGGATTAAATAGTTTGCATAATGTGAATCCGACTTTTGATTAACAAAGCTACGTTTGTGTTCTGAACTTCTGGTCAGAAAGCTTCTGAAAGTTCTACCGATGTAAAACTTATCACAATCGCCACAATTAATCTTATAAATTCTTGATTTGTTGTTTTTGTGAACTTTAAATTTATTATTTTTAATATGATTGCCTAAGTTATTTCCGGTACGGTGATCAATGTTGATGATATGCTTAGATGAAAGTGATTTGAGATTTTGAATTTCCGATGAAAGTGAGGCTGTGATATTTGATATTATTTAGGGTAAGGGGGTACACCCAGAGGCGCCGACTTATGAAAAATATTGGGGGGGCCCATACTGAAGGTCTTGCCGCAGGAAATTTTCTAAATTTTAGATGAAAAATAGTGAGTTTTAAAATTTTTTAAAGCATTTTAGAGTCATATGGTCAACATTAGAACACCGAAACCTCAACTCTCGATAACTCGGCACTCCGGGAAACTAGAGAAGCCTGACACATTTTTTGGCATTGAAAAACGAAACAAAACATAAACACGCACGGTATTTCTTAAAATACAGAAATAATTATGCTTATAGACTATTACAGAGCAGTGAATACATAGCTCCGAAAACACTGAAATTATATTTGAATAAAGCCTCAACTATCAAGTTTAAAGTATAAAACATAAAATATTGCTGTCGCACAGTAATAGCACTTTGATTTAATAAGTGAAATAGCTAATTTCAGTTCACTTGGAATAAGGCTGAGGGTTCATTTAATGAAAACAATATCTCAAAGTTATTGCTTTGAAAACATTTAAGTATTATAATATAATAAATATAAACATATTTAAGTATTTGAAAATAACTAATACAGTGATATAGTAATACAGTACTAAACTAGTACTCATATTTTCAAAATGAAAATTTGACATTATTTATGTATTTAATTCTCTCTTTCATAAAGATTTTTTCTCTCTAAATACTAATACTAGGGCTAGAGTGTGTTTAGAAAGGTGCAAATGTCGAACGTCTGACTACATTACTGAATATTAAGTCGTTGATGACTGGTCGGATATCCGATTCATCCAAAACATCTCGGTGGGCATGAAGAACAGCCAAGTTGTTCAATCGCTTCTGTTCCATTGTTGATGGGAGATATGACTTCAGACGTCTAAGAATCCTAAATCATCGTTCTGCTGTTGCCGTCGTGATTGGAACTACTTGGAGAAGCTTAACGCACTTCACTAATTCACATAAAATTTCTCCAACTTCAGACTCTTGTGGAATGTTACATCGCGCATGTTTTTGTTTTTGTTTTTTATTAGCGATATCGGCTAACATATTCAAGTGTAAGCGCAGTCTCTCAATGTCTAGGTCGTTTTTGAAAACTCTGTTGATTTTTCAAACTTTGTTTCACCTCTGTTTACTAATAGCAAGTACTCTTGGTCAATTGCAATGCCCTGTGTGAGTCCAGTTGATGCAAACCGCTCAGTAATGCAAGATTGCACCTTTTCAAAAACTTCAATGTAAAGAGGTTTATAGTATTCCTTCGGGGTTTTGAAAGTGTGCGGAGAGCAGGCTTCGATGTTTTCATTCTTCTTTGGTATTATACTCGATTCCGAGGAAGCAAAGGATCACCATCTTATGAAGGGTTTTCTTTCAAACACAATTCCGAAATTTTTTTTCAGATCAGAAATATTTAGATGCGGGCATTAAATTTTTTCGTTTACATCCTCTACAGGGTTGATTGCATGGCAATAAAGACGTAAAAAGAAATAAGTCTTGAATTGTTACATTGACTCAAGGGTGCCTGCACATTTGTAACCCTCCATTGTTTTGTCCTCTGGAGAAAAGGAAAAATACCAACATCATTTTGCAATTTTACAAAGCATAATATAACTAATAATTTTCTTAAATTAGAGGGGGGGCTCCGCCCCTCCAAAAATTTTATTGAGGGGGCTCGGGCCCCCCCCCAAGCCCCATGGAGTCGACGCCTATGGGTACACCTGACTAATCGCATTTTTGAAAAACGTTTTATCTATCATATTGTGTATCATTATGGGATTTTAATTATTATTTACGGCAAATTGTTTAATTATATTTTTCCCGTTGTTAAAATTGATGTTTGAAAGCGGAAGAATTACTGAACGATGTACCATAATATTGAAAGCTGCCATGTTGTTGTATTCCTATTTTACTAATTATTTGTAACCATCCGTCTATTTACCCTTTCTACACAATTTTTCATCTATCTATTTCTTGTATTCGATATACTTAACGAAAAAATATATTTGGTTTGCATGTAGCATGTGAAGAAGGTGAAGTTTCACCTAAACGTGCGTCATGCGTATTTTATATATAATAAAAATGAAGGACACCCTACTGCGTAGCACTAGGAATGATAAAACCTCTCGGCGCATGTGCATGTCGTCAATATTTTTTGAATGTACCTATTATATAAATTAAATAACAATGAAAGTCGATTTTACGAATGAAATGAAGGAAAATTGCAATAAATGTATTAATAAGTCAATATTACGAATAAAATCCGTGAAAATTTAGCAAAAAAATTCATTGTTTGACTGTCGAATTTGAATATCCTATCCTGGCTCATTTTGCTGCAAATTATAAATCAAATTGATAAGATATCTCTATGGATGGGAAGCAGACACAGAATCAAGCTTAAGCTATCAACGTCGCTTGGTTACCGTGGCACACAGAGCACTTCGACGCATGTTTTGTAGGACTTCGTACATATCGACCTTGGCGCATGCGCATGTCGTAATGCCTATCTAAAAAACGCTATAATTGTTTATTCTTCGTTGGGAAAAAATTGGGAACAAAACTTCTCTGATGAAATCATATGTATTTTATCGATATCCGTTGGAATGTTTAAAATCGGACCAGATCCCAACTTTTTGTAGTGAGAATTTAGCTTCACCTCGGGGTAAAAACGCTATATTTTTTATTCTTCGTTGGGAATAAGTGGTAATTCAAATTCCCTAATGAAATCATATGTGTTTTATCGATATCCATTGGAATTTTTAAAATCGGGCCAGTTACCAACTTTTTGTCGTGAGACTATAACCCCTTTAGCTTCGCCTCGGGGTAATAAGTGTGTAAATTGTTTTTATAAACCATTGTTTTAATATGTTTATTAATTTACATCATGTATCTGCCCAATCAATCAGAAACAAGAGATGTTGAAGATAGACATGGGTTATACATACAACTGTAAATCCCTTAAATAAAAAATTGTATTGTAATGTATTGTATTTATTACCAGTTAAAAAAAAATATATATACAAAATACATAGCTTAAACACTAATATAAATAGTATATCCTCACAGAGGTAATCAATGTTACCTGTGCGTGAGGCCGGTAATTCAAACTAAACTAAAAAATAATATAATTAACTCTAAGTAACTTAAAAAACTAGGCTTTGAATATTTTCTAAAAATCTTCTTTAGTTTGTATTAGTTGTGGAACTTTGTTTAGAAACAACTGTATAAATCTTTATTATTATTTTCGCTTTACTTCATTGAATAACAAGCATTTGAAACTCAATATTATTTTGTTGAATCGATTTTTTTATATATTCCGTCTGTGTATGGCATTTTTACTATTCGTAAAATAGCAGATAATACATGCATTATATATTATTTCCGTATGGAATTTTTACTATTCATACATATTATTTCCAAGAATCTTGCAAGATCGCCTTCGCAACTGATGGAGCCTGGGATTTTGTTGTGAATTGTGCTGGAGAAACGAAAGGCTCTCAAACGGATCCTGTGTACAGTGAGGGAATTTTAAAACTTAGTTTGAATTGCGCAAAAGAAGCTGCTCTACAAAAGGTTAAACGTTATGTGGAGCTATCTAACGGAGACTTGTACTCTTCTGAAAAGATACCCCATAAAGAAGATGGACCACTGGAACCCGTAACTAACATAGCTAAATTTAAAGCACAGGTAAGATTCACAAATACCTGCGTTTATACTTCACGTATATATTTTCTTCAAATTTGGTGTAGTGATATAAAAAAATATTTTATATAACTATAATTAATCCAAAATGTTTCAAAATCAGTTTTCTGATTGGAATGGTTTCAAATAATATTATTTTCAAAATTACGTTGGCGTTCAGTTATTCTGTCTCCAAAATTTAAAGCCGATGGTATTTTTTTTTTCTGAATGCTTTAGTATATATCACTTCTAAGTAGTTTTTTTTATTCTGTCCACTTAGGTTGAGAAAGAATTGTTAAATATACCAGATTTGAAGTTCACTATCCTTCGGCTTCCAGTTGTATACGGATCAGGTGATAGAGGTTGCATGATGCAGAGAATTCTGGTTGCGGCTGTTTATAAAGAACTAGGAGAAACTATGAAATTATTGTGGACTGCAAATATGAAAGAGAACACAGTTCATGTCGAAGATGTTTGTAGGGCAATCTGGTTTTTGATTAATAGGGATGATACAATTGGTGAGGTAGGTCTTATAGTTAAATTTTGTCAACTAACGTATATGTAGTATAATAATAATAATAATAAACATCCTTTATCGCCAGCACAGTTACAAGGAACAAAGCAACGTCACAAAGTGTATATGACAATATAATACCAATAAATAATCAACAAAATTACATATAGATAAACATGAAGAAAAATGTCCAATTTTATAATGTAAGACGAGGATGTAAGCAAAAACAAAACAAAATATTTAAAATAATAAAACTAACTAGAATTGAAAGGCATAATAGCACTTCCCCTTTGCAAACAAAATCACGTCTTTCCTAAATTTTTTAATACTGTCAATGTCCCTTATTTCATCAGACAGTGAGCGATAGGCTTGAATTGCTCTATAGTATGAACTTGATTGATAAAATGCTGTTCTATGAGCCGGGACCCTTAGATCATTTCTTCCCCGTAACAATATTAATTTGAAAAATTATTGCGCTGGTTCATGTTTGAAGAATATATTATATTCTAAGTCTTTTTGTTTCAACTTTTAAGTGACATGTTAATTAGAAATGACTTTGAGAAAAATGGTTTTAGAATGTTATTAATTTTTAATCTCATTTATTTAATTTTAGATTTGGAAAAAACAATCTCATCTAAATTTAGCTGATCTCTGCATTTTATAGAGATCAGGAAGTGTTCTTAACTATTGCAAAATCTCTTTCGACAGATGGAATTATTGGATACTGTAAGATAGTATCACATGTAATGTTGATGATATAAAATAATTGTTCACAATATAATTATTGGCAAAAACAGATAACTGTGTTCTATTGGGAAAAATGTGCCTCTACGGCAGCGAAAAAATATTCTATTTTTATTAATTAGATTATGCGGAAAAGTTTTATTGAACCTCGATTAGGGCTGTATATTGTGAGTGTATGTAAATAGTATAATGCAATGATTGTTATTAGTATTTGAAGTGGATCGTCTAGTGGAACATATGTTGTGAAGTGAAAAAAAAACCAAATCACTATAAAATTATTGGAAAACCGCCATGGTTAATTTTATCGGTTACTACAAATTAATATATGAGGCGGCGTTTCACCACACGGTGGCTTCATCAGTAAGAATTCTGAAACCATATAAAAACAAATTATTCTATCAATCTATCCACATTTGGATACAATCACCATATGACAATTTATAGACACCTGGTTTGTGTTAAATGTTTTCTTTATTGAACTAAACAAATGGTTTCATTGTCATGTAGTTCATCCTATAACTAAGTTAAGTTTTAATTATAATAAACCTTATTATCTAATATCAAAATATTACATGTTTATAGTAAGATATACAAGTGAGAAAAGTATGTCTCAACAAGAGTAATATCAAATAAAGCGTTTTTTAATTTCTTGTTTAAAGCTTTAACACTTAAGATTTTTTAACCTATCTGGTAGGATATTATATATTGATGTACCTTTATGAAAAATTGAGTTTAATCCAAATCTGTTATTTGATTGGATAAGGTTAACGTTATTGTGATTACGTGTCATATGACTATGTTTTTGATTTCTTTTTTCAAATATTGTTGGAGTATGGTTTGTTTTGTTGAGAGATTGATTGATAAATGGGCATATTTGTATTCTATACATGTTTTCTAGTGATTTAATATACCTTTTATATAATAAATCTGTCGAGAATCTAACTGGCGATGAGTATAAATTTTTAATAGCTCGATTTTGCAGTGTCATAAGTGGCTTAATACACTTTTTACTAGTGGGAAACGATACTGCGGCTAAATATTGAAGATGACTGTGAACAAGTGAAAAGTACAGCGGCCTTATAAATGATTTAGGCATATAGTAGCAGAGTCTTTTTAAAATACCAACAGGAGCTCTTACTTTTTCTCTTAGATGTTCAATGTGACTTTTCCAGGAAAAAGTTTCATCCAAATTTAAACCTAAATATTTAATTGTTTTACTGTAATTAAGATAATCATTACCAATCTTTAGTGGTTCGCTCTGATTTAGTTTTTTACTAGATACAAACATATAGTTTGATTTTGCGACATTAAGACTTAGTTTATGAGAGTTGAGCCAGTATCTAATAGATTTTAAATCACTCATTATTTGAGTTTTTAGAGTTTCCACAGATAGATTAGCATAAACCAAAAGAGTGTCATCTGCATTTAACCTTAGAGAGGCAAACAGTTTTAGTTCAGAAATAGAGTTAATATATATAAGAAAAAGTGTTGGACCCAGAATAGAGCCTTGGGGTACGCCACAGGTTATATACTTCTGAGAACTCCTCTGGCCATCCATTACCACAAATTGTTTTCGTTTTTCTAAATAACTAACTATCCATTGATAAGTTTTTGGAGCTAAACCTAGCTTTTTTAGTTTTAAAAGAAGTATCCTATGATTAACTGTGTCAAACGCCTTTCGAAGGTCAAGAGACACAATAACTACTTTGTTCTTTGAATTAATATTTTTCTGTATATCACTTACTAGATCTATGGTAGCTGATGTAGTATCGCTTAAACCCCGAAAACCATATTGACCTGGATATAAAAAATTTATTCCATTAAGAAAACTTATAATCTGAGAGTTTGCAATCTTTTCCATAATTTTTGAGAGAACCGGTGAAACACTTACTGGCCTATAATTATTTTGACTCTCTTTATCACCTGATTTAAATAAAGGAGACACTTTTGCTACCTTCATATTTGCTGGCACAACACCTTGCTCAAATGACTGTTTAAACAATCTGCACAACACCTGACTCAACTCAGAACTACACTGCTTTACACTTTTCACTTCAACATCATCAAATCCAGATGCCTTATTTGGGTCAAGATCACTAATGATTTTTAAAATTTCTGTGGCACTTGTGGCTTCCAGCGACCAGTGTTTACTTGTTGACATTTCATTATTTAAATCCAATGGTACCGATGGAATTTTTGATTCTAACGAGGCTGCTATATCAATGAAATAATCATTCATCTTTTCAGATATAATTTTTTTGTTTGTAATTTTTCTATTATCTACTATAAGTGAAGTGATTGTCCTATCAGAAACACAGCAGTTACTATTTGAAATTATTTTATTAATTAATTTCCATTCTTTTCTTGGGTTGCCTTTGACTTTATTCAGCTCGTTTTCGTAATATTTCTTTTTTGCCTTGGAAATAACTTTATTTAAATTTTGTTTAGTGTGTATGTGTTTTTCCATTAAGTATGTGTTTTCTGGATACAACCTGGCTTTATTATAATAATAATTATTATTTTTAATAGCCTGTCGGACATCTGGAGTTTTGAGAATTTATCCGTTTTTGATTTATTGTTGTTAATATATTGGGTTAAAGAGTTGTTCGTACAGTATGCGATATTGATTTGATATTATAATTTGAAAAAATTTATGTCACTTTTTCACTAGATTTTCATGAACTCTTGAAATGTTGCAGATCTATAACGTAGTAGACAATGCAGAGTCTACTCAAGGTTCTATAACGGAGATTCTACAAGAATTGTTCGAAGTGAAGTTTGACTACTACGGTAACGTCGTGAGCGGCCTCGTCGACCTTCCTCACGCAGCAGATGAAGCTAATGATAAACATTTGAACCCGTGGGCCAAAGCTTGTCGCAAAGATGATGTTCAGAACACTCCACTCTCGCCACACATGGATGCTGAAGTACTCCTGAAAAAACATTTAAACCTAGACGGGACCAAACTTAGAAATCTAGGTTTCGAATTGAAGGTGCCTAGCCCAAATGCTAAAATATTTAAAACAATAATTGACGAGTATGTGGAAATGAAAGTATTCCCTGCATCTCTAGCTCCTCAGTAATCTATCATGAAAAGGCAATCATCATTGGAGAATTACAGTGCTTGATATAGAAGTTATATACTAGCAAGAGGTTGTCGAAATGATCAAAGCTTGTGTAAATAAGTACTTAACAGCCCATTTAATTGGCGAAATATCTCATTCTTGTACATAATTCGAAATAGGGTAAAGAAGAAGTGATATGGTTGAGAGGAATTTTTTGTTTAAGAGTTTTGAAGAATCGCGTAGATTCAAAACCTAAGAAAAAATCTCATGCACAATAGTTTTTGTTTCACTTAAACTTCACTTAATGTTTCTTTCTCGTTCAGAATATTTCATGGTAAACAAATGAACCTATTCACTTTTAGTTTATCTCTTAATATTGTGAAGGAGAAGAATTATATATTTTCAAAGTTCGTTGAATCTTCTACACTTGAATAACTAGAATTTACAAATTTTTTCTTCAGAAATATTTCATTGGATTTCTAATTTAAAATATATATATTCAGCTCTTGGATATATTTATTGAAGAAACAGTTAATAATTCGGTTATTCAAAAAAATATATTTCTTCAGTTTACTATATCTCTAGTATTCTGAAAAAGTACTTTGTTGTAATTTAATCCTTCAAATAATACCATGAAGACTTTCTGATCTGTGATTATTTGAATTAGGTTTATGAAAATTAATCATTTTTCCGAACAATAACTTTACTGAGTTATGCTTTCTAAAATTATGTGATAAAATTTACGAATTCATTGTTACCCAGCAAATTAGTCATTCAAAAAATTCGAAATCAAATTATCTCAGATTTTTTATGTAAATGTTACGTTTTAATTCATGTGCTCCAGATTTAGAATATTATCAATATTATTTTATATGATCTTTTTATATTTTGAAATTATATACCAAAAAAAATTGTGTTATCAAAATTAATTCTCTAAAAAACTAAGTAGTGAAAATATTAATTATACCAATAATAATTTTTTTGTAGTCCAAAATGGAAATGTTTAAGTCCATAGTTCCTATTGTGCCTTTCCCCAAATTTATTATTGTTTAGTATTTATTCATCAACTTGTGAGTGATCATTATTATTTCAAAGTTAGCAGGTTTTTGTTATCTCTGTTGACATTCTGAATATTCCCTCCTATTCTGTGATATATGTGTCATGTATAAAAGTATGTCAGTTTTTTTTAATCCAGACATTCAATTACTTCAAAATTTATATTACCTATTTTGAGTGTATTTCTACCTGACGACTGCTTTGTTATATCTATCATTTTTAGTCAAAAAAGTTTTTGTAATGTCTTTGGTTTTTATAGTCTAGAAGTTATTCATAAAATATCTATGTTCATTGATGGTTCTTTGCAATTGTTTATTTATACAACATTATGGGTGTTCTACAAGCTCTATGACAAACTTTGACAGAAGGTAGGTTGCTTGATTTTGAACATATTTTTTCTAATAAACATGTGTCCGATTCGTTTTTGTTTAGAAGTTACAAGCATTCAAACTTTATCAACAATTAATAATAAAAATTCAAATTAAATGATAATCACAAAACTAAAGACTATAAAAAATGTCCACCCTCAGCTTGAATGCGAGCCTCACATCGACGAACTGAAGATTCGGTCATTCGAAGAATGAGATTTGGATCATTTCTTATTTGGCTAGCTGCATACCCATATACAAATACAATATCTGCATATTCCTCAGTGGAGAATGAATGCCTACGTTTTTTTATTGAAGCAGGTGTATATTTTATAAGTGTGCATTGTTTAACATGCTAAGTGACTTTCTGTCACTTGTTTGACTGAAAAAATAACGATTCTTCAAATGCTTGTAACTTCTAAACAAAAACGAATCGGACCCATGTTTATTAGAAAAAAAATGTTTAAAATCAAGTGGCCTACCATCTGTCAAAGTTTGTCATAGAGCTTGTAGAACACCCTGTATATGTATATATACTGCATTAGGAAACAATGAAAATATTCCAGGGCTCTCAAGTCAAAACCTTTGAATCTAATTTTTCTCTAAATACATAACTTGTCTAAAATGTATTCAATTTTTTTTAACTATTTGTTGATATTCTTCACTAAATAACTCATCTGTGTGCAAATTTCAACATCATGAAATTTTTGAAATTCTAAATTATTTATAGAATTCAATAATGATAAAATTTTTCATGCTTCGTGGGACACATTTTATTTTATTTTGAATTCAAAAATATTCACTCAATTTAACGGAATAGGAATTTGTCAACAGAGTTATTTAATTATTTATGTATTAAAAGTCAAAAAAATGTTTTTTCAACTTAAAGCCTTATATTTTTACCTAATTCATTTCTTCAGTTATAACATATTTTCAAGCACTTTTTATCTGTATCGTTATATATACTTTATATTATACTTATTGGCTTTGCTATCTCCTTGCTTTTATTATGTTACTAAGGCTATGGTGATATATTAAGAAACATTCCTGTAATTTATTATTGTGATCACTAAGCACTGAAGGGTCAATTTTTGATATATATACATATTGCTCAATTATTTAAGAAATTTTTTGAATTATTTACTCATGAAATGAAATTGTTTAAGAATAAAGTCTAAGAATGCTTATAGTAATGTTTTATTTAAATACACTTTCTTTATCCAAAATTATAGTGTTTTCTTAACATTTAAATAATACTAAGTAGCTGTGTGAAGATAGTACTTAGATCTTTTACCACACACAAAGAATCTATAGAATTATGTTCACATGTCGTCGGCCTAATTCGTTAACCTGCTAAGTCCATTTTTTGGTCAATATTACTTTTTGAGCTAGTCATAAAGTTTAGACGATTACCTACCTTATGGCTTAAGGAATAAGGTCGATATCATTCAATGGGGTAGGAAAGCAGTGCACGAAAAGCTGCTTTGTACCCAAGAGCAAATCTACACAACGAAAACCTGCTAAATTCTATCGGGGCCTCACTTTTGAACTGAGAATGGTCCTGTTTTATTTGGAATTATATCTGATATTGCTCAAGATGAAAATATAACAATTATAATATACAGTGACGTTTGCACATACCAGAACAGGAATTGAATTTTATCCAACTCTCTTTCGAATATTTTTATAGAGCTCAAGAATATAAATATTGAATAAAACTTTTCAGAAGTAGGACACACCCAAATGGAGGTGGATTCTATGCCTTCCACTATAGAACAGCTTAAAAGTAAAGTCATAAACGTACCAGCTGAATACATAACTTTTGCGAAACATTCCCGAAAATTACCAGCGCCTTATATTGTGGAATATTTGGATCACTCCTACTTCAAAAAATTTGACAACATACCATTTTATAAGACTATTCGCCCTGGAAGATCCAAAGGTGACTAGTGATTTAACGCGATTGCACCAAAATCGACGTAAAATTACTCTCCGGAAGTTTGAGGACTCTTCCATCTGACTATCATAAATATTACGATGATTTATCTCATGAGTGGGTTATTTTTTGTGAACAATTTTTTTTGTGATATTTAATTTAGAGTGTTCAGAAGAATATTTTTAGTTCAGAATTCAAGTTTTTTCAGAAGTTTAGTTTTTGTTTACGAAATGTGATAGTTTTGTTTTCAGAATTTTTTGAATATACTAAGCTTTTAATTATTAACTTTGATTAACTTATATGACTGTGAATTTGTTTGTCAATATAATTCATGGCTGTCGTTATAATATAATAGTATAACTAGTAAACAATCCTTACATCATTCAAAATGATATCGGTTCAATCACATATTGTGTATAAACTAGTCTATAATACTGTTCCTTATTTGAAGACTGATTGTATGGATAATAAATATTTTGATATGAACTACTTGAATTGATCAAATTAAATTATAAACCTTAACTTAATACTACAATGAAATCTCCTTTCATGCTCATTTACTTAAATGAACAAATGTTATGTCCTCAATCAAATTCAAACTTCAAAACAAAAAACTGCTGAATAATCATTTTCTTAATTTTTTTGAACTGTGTTTAAGATATTCTACTATGAAAACTTACAATATATTTAGAATCATTATAGAAACTAAAGGGATTTTCAGAATCTTGATGTGTAAAAAAGAAAAGAAAACATTCAGTTTTTTCTCTCTCCTGTAAACTATGCTGAAATGGACTAAGCAGGTTAACGAATTAGACCGACGATGTACATTTTTATGGCTAATCAATAGTTTTTCTTATGTCAGATCTATATTATACAGCAGGTAGTTTATTACTTCAGAGGGTTTCTGCAATAAATGGCTATGGTTTTCCTATTAAACTGCCCAGGCTTTCAGATTTGAGAAGGGGTTTTTAATCTAAGTTCACATTCCTATTTAGGTTATCCAAGAAAAAGCAGATTTAATTTTATAGTTGCACTGTTTAATTATAGTTAAATAAATTAGATTAAAACTAGTACTTCTAATGGTATTCTAGTCAATATAAAATATGTAACTCCTGACTCCAAGATATACCCTTCATGTACACTAAATTTTCTGTCGTAATAAGTATCCAATATAACAATTATTTCAGCTGCTACACAAATAGCCCTCAATACAGTGAAGCCTTTACTCAATGTTGTTTCTCCCTTGGTTACCTCCCACAAGAAACTTTTTATTTTTAAGTAAGTTGCTACCTCCGTGTACTCTCACAAGATAGGACTCATTTAGTTCTGTGTAAAGAACTCAACACCTAAAAATTTAATACTCTTAGTCTTATCAAAACTTCAAATTACCTTTAGAAAAAATTGGATGGTACTATTGTGAGTTAAGGCAGCATTTTATACAACAGATGAACTTTCATGTTCGTGAGGATCACACATATTTTCATTCATTTTTTGCAAATGAAGTTTTTTAGATGTATATCTATATAGGAACATATAGATGATTAATAATTACAAATACATATTAAACCATGAAAAACGCTCTACACAAATTGTTAACAGTCAAAATATCAATAAACTAACCCTTATAGAATATCCAATTGTTCATTCAGTATTATTGTGTTAGATAATAACAACACAAAATTATTTATATTATTCAATGCAACTCGTTAACTGAACATTTATAGATCTTTCATGCCAATAATAAGAATTTGTGTGATGTGAACTTTTTTTACTGAGTAATTGAAATTTTTATATTATAGGTAGGTACATCAATTTCAACCAGATCAAATCAATACAGATAAAGAGCAAACACTACTGTTACACAGAAAATTGTATCATTCATAAATATATCACTAGTATACCCATCAGTTTCACAATCCCACACACATCTAACACCAGATTTCACTCCAGCTCCTTTTAACTCTCCTAGAATAACTTGGGCAATATGTTTATAACGACGCATTTTTAACTCTCTACACCTCGCATTTACTTCATTTGCAATTATAATAGTCCATTTTTTAGCGTTATCTGGTGAATAATTTTTGCCTGTCAATACTTCAGCTTGTACATTTCTTATAATTTCTTTTACTGGGGCAGCTTTGAATCTTTCTAGCAGACTAGGTTTTATTTGATAAGAGTGCAAAACAGGTATAGATTCATAACTACGCTTTTGTAATATTTCTGTTTCTTCTGAGACATTTTCTTTAGACAAATCTCCTCCTTCAACTGATATTGCATTATTAGCTTCGATTTCTTCACGTTCTCCCATACTTAAAGAAATTTATTTTCTAATAGCTAGACGATTAAGACCACATATATTAAATTTTAGGTTGACACTTATACTCAAAAAAAATCACTTAAAGCTAAATCACCATGACAACTGCACACAAACACAAAACATGTCAAGAGCATGTTTAGAAAATCGGGCACATGACGAGGGAAAGAATTTGAAGCGTTCCAAGATGGCTCAATTAACGCATTTATATATATATATATATATATATATATATATATATATATATATATATATATATATACATATAGCTCACTATTAAAAATAAAATTTTCCTCATTTGAAGGAATATTTTATAATTCTCATCATAGAGTTTAGAGATATACACAAATATATAATTAAATTGATACCAAAATAATCAAATTAACAGGAAAACACTTGCCATTGGCAAGAGGGGATCCTTACATAAACTTTCAAATTTGCATTAAATATTCAAAACATTGTGATTACAATGAAAGGAGTTAAATAGTTCATATTCTTTCAAAGTGTACCTAATAATAATTAAATAAACTTTTGAATATTTTATTCAGACCTCATGAAAATTGATCAGGTTTCTTAAATACTATTTAATGAAAACTCCGTAAATAGTAATTTAACAAACAACAAATTTATTACATCCTCATACATACATAATATGAAGGAAAAGTACCTCGGGCGCTGATTAAAATGTAGCGTTATTGCTGGATCTCGAATCCTGCATTTCTCTTCACAGAAAAAAATTATGAAAGGAAAGAAAAAATTAATTAACAGAGACATCCGGATTCCGGACAAGAAGACTATCCTTGATATACCGGGCTGGCTCTTTTCGATTGAATACTGGGCCTATGGTCGAGCAAGCGCAGTCTTGAACATAAAAAATAAGCAAACTGATTTATGTTGCTATAACCATAAAAACCTGTGAGGTTTGATAGTTGCTAGAAAATAAGACATTTATATTATGATAATTCATATTATCATATTTCATATGGGATATTTCAAATTGCCATTTTCGTATGTATTCTATCGTAGATATCAGCAGGTATTATAAATGTACAGCCAAGAAAACCGCTGCTTATTTTTGTTATAGTGAATATTGTTTACTATTTTAATGCATTGAAAGGATAATAAAATGGAAACTGAATTAGAGAAAGAAACAAAGCCTATACTTCCAACAAAGTCATCAATGGAAATTCTTTCAGAATTATTTAGTACATTTCATGCTGAACCACCAATTATAATCAAACAAGAAAAATCGAATGAGAACAAGAAGCATAAGAAGAAAAAAAAGCATAAAAGTAAAGACAAAAAAAATAAAAAGAAAAGCAAAAAAAGGAAACGAAGTGCAAGCAGTTGTAGTAGTACTAGTGATAGTTCTGTTGAATTGGATTTCGATTTAGCAAAACTTCTTGTAAAACAGGAAGAAGAGTCGGATGAAAAAAAAATCAAAATAGAAGGAACTGAATTGTCTCTCAGTTTAGATGAACTTAAAAAAATAACATCATCTGAAGAAAATATAAAGACAATTTTAAAATCCACAATTGACTCTGAAGAGCATAAGGTAGAAGATGGTGAGATTTCAGACCAAGAAGGAATAAAAAAGTTGAAAAAACATAAAAGTAAACACAAACATAGAAAGGATCGTTCTAGAGAAAGAGCTCAAAAATTGAAAGTCGAAGTAGTGGATAACTCTAGATATGAAATTAATATAAAACAACATCATAGAAATAGATCTATTGATCATCATAGATCCAAAGATACAGAGACTGATTTTTTTTATAAAAGAGATAAGGAAGAATATAGAAGTGATAGAAAGAGATCTCGGTCACCCCATAAATCTGATTTCAGAGTAAAAGATAAACAGGAAATAAGAAATCATAGAGAAGGTGAAAGGCATAGCAGATATTCATTTTATGATAGAGGTGATGACTTTTATAAACCTAGGGAGGGCGATAGAAGCTATAATAGGGATCTGAAAGATGATTTCTATAAACCAAGAAGTCGAAGTTCAGAAAGAAATAGAGAAGATAGGTGGTATTGTAGCAAAAGGTAAACTACTTAATGTACACATGTTTTATAACAAAATATTTTAATATATTGAGTATAGAAAATATGCTAGTAATTCATAAATGTGTTGGTGACATGAGTTCAGATGTGTTCAACTGATTATATTTAAAAGTTAAGTCTAATTAAAATTTATTCTAAATCAATATTTGAAAGGTAAAACAAATTGAATGTGTGTTTTTAAATTATGATTAATTTTGTAATATTTACGTACTTGTAAGAATTTTGTTTGAATATTTCATTATTCACTAGGAAGAAACTGTTTCAAGGATCCATATTTGTTTGGTGTAAAACTTTCTTTATTCATTAATTCTGCAAATCTTGATATGATTGTCATCAAGCAAGCACATTGAAAGAGTCGCCCAAAGAGTGTCAGCTGCATATTTTGGTTCTGATGTGGACTTTTTAGTGAAAGTTGGAACTTGATCCACATATTGTGCAGTAATTATACTTTGATATATTGACGCATATTTTCTCTTACGCGACTCTTTTTTGGGGTTAGCTTCAGAGTCGAGATACAGGAGACATGTCAAGTTTCCAGCGCCAGACTGTCATTAGCACAATTTGCTCCATCTTGATAGCTGCGCTGAAAAGTCTGTTGTGCTTAAAACTATTTAACATTTATGTGAAGACAGAGGTCATGAAGGTGTCTGCATGTGGCTAGATCAAG
Source organism: Cynegetis impunctata (assembly GCA_030704885.1). Classification (NCBI taxonomy): domain Eukaryota; kingdom Metazoa; phylum Arthropoda; class Insecta; order Coleoptera; family Coccinellidae; genus Cynegetis; species Cynegetis impunctata. The sequence goes on from JARQZK010000002.1 coordinate 1,455,594, forward strand.
GAAGGTATTAGAGTTTTGTCATGCTTTTTACATGTTAGCAACATGTAAAAGGCTTAAATCTGCTCTCTTCTTGAGGAACTATTCAGGTACAACAGTTCGCTTCTGATGGGTCATATTATGTTTTTGTCTCCAGCTGAAATACACAGTTGATTCCTGCGGATTTCTTAAGATGTGAGGGCATTTTCTACTTGAAAGATATCTGGACTATTGTCCAGAGTTCCGAAGTCAGGCATTTATGGTTCTGGTGCACGTTCTTCTTTCGCCCAGACTGAGATCTAATGCGTTCTAGATTATGTAACTGCAATCATATATATATATATATATATATATATATATATATATATATATATACACATATACAATATACAGGGTGTCCCAAGTTCGAGTGCCTTAGATTAGATGTCTCTGGAGAACTGGACATATTTGAAATCTGATAATTGGGATTATGATATTGCTCGAGATTCTCTACAGAGCTAAAATATTTTCGAAGCTCAAGCACTTCCAGCTATACAGGGAGTGAAAATAAATTTCTAAAAAAATTTTTTTTGCAAGTTTTTCGTTCCTGATATGATCAAGTATTCAATTCTGCGTACCTTTCTGTTGACACCATTGCATTTGTTCGAATAGTTTTCGAAATAACGGAAAAAACCCCAAAAACGTCAAATATGTGTAGTCAGTATTATGTTCATTATTCTTATTTCCAACATTCTAAGCGTAAACCGTTTTTACAACATCGAAGAGGAAGAATGTGGAAAGGTGATGCATCTCATGAATTTTGGAAATATCATCACAGGGTGTTTCAAATTTTGTGTCGAAAATTGTGATCAAAAATTAGCCATAACTTCTGTTTTTCAAATTAGAACCCTATTTTTTTATGATTGCGTTGGATTCTGCGAAGAAAAATAATGATAGTTTTTCAACATGATTGTGCTCCTAAATTCAATAATTCCTGAGTTATTTGAGATTTTCCGTATTTATGGTGTACGTAGAGTCAAATTCATCTAATCCAAGAAGATTCGATGAATATTCTTATGAAACCATAGGAATATTATGTAACCATAGAAGATTAATTATCTATTAATTCTTCACAAGTGTCAGGTCTAAATGTTATTCGTTACCTTCATTGTCGTACACCATAAATACGGAAAATCTCAAATAACTCAGAAATTATTGAATTTAGGAGCACAATAATGTTAGAAAACTTGAAACACCCTGTGATGATATTTCCAAAATTCATGAGATGCATGACCTTTCCACATTCTTCCTCTTCGATTTTGTGAAAACGGTTTACGCTTAGAATGTTGGAAATAAGAATAATGAACATAATACTGACTACACATATTTGACGTTTTTGGGGTTTTTTCCGTTATTTCGAAAACTATTCGAACAAATGCAATGGTGTCAACAGAAAGGTACGCAGAATTGAATACTTGATCATATCAGGAACGAAAAATTTGAAAAAAAAAATTTTTATGAAATTTATTTTCACTCCCTGTATAACTGGAAGTGCTCGAGCTTCGAAAATATTTTAGCTCTGTAGAGAATCTCGAGCAATATCATAATCCCAATTTTCAGATTTCAAATATGTCCAGTTCTCCAGAAACGTCTAATAGGCACTCGAACTTGGGACACCCTATATATATATATATATATATATATATATATATATATATATATATAAGCAAGTTGTACTTACATCTCTAAACAACAAAAAGGAGACTGTTGCACTGTGCTTGGACCTCTCCAAAGCATTCGACTCTGTGAACCATGATATACTTAAAGAAAAACTATACAGATGTGGAATAAGTGGTGTATCTCTGAACCTGATTGATAGCTACCTAAAAAATAGAAAACAACAAGTGGTCGAAAGGGACGTAAATGGGGTGCTTATTAAGTCGGGGGTGCTCACTGTTCATAAGGGTGTGCCACAGGGCTCGGTGTTGGGCCCTCTTTTCTATATTTTGTATGTAAACGAGTTGCCAAATATTATAAACCAGAACGTTGTACTCTACGCAGATGATACTTCAGTTATCATTAGCAAAGAAACCATACATGACTGTGAGCTGACAATAAACAAAAATCTGAGTGACCTAACGAATTGGTTCCAAATGAACAATCTGCAGCTAAACATAGACAAAACCCAGCTCATTAAATTTAATAGAAACAACCAAAATAATTTTGAATTTGAATATAATAATAAAAAAATACCTGTACAAAACTCAGTGTCCTTCCTTGGAGTAAAAATAGATAGCAGATTAGACTGGCAGGAGCACACTGAACAGTCATGCAAAATATTGGCTAAGTATAGCTTTGCACTTAGAATGCTGTCTCGGTGTGTGGATGAATCGGTTGCTTTGCTGGCATATCATGCATTTGTTCAGTCTCGCATATCCTATGGAGTAATTTTTTGGGGCCATGCGGCGCATGTAAATAGAGTTCTTATACTTCAGAAAAGATGCCTTAGAAATATATTTAAGATCAGTCCTAGGACAAGCTGCAGGGAAGTTTTTAAGAAACAAAAAGTTATGACGGTGGCTGGTCTGCGTGTCTTGGAGTCAGTAATGTTTATAAAAAAAAACCCAGATTTGTTTTTAGATTGTAACCTAAAGCATACTTATGACACTAGACATAAACAAAATCTACAATCTTCCTCAAACAAATTTACTTATTTACAAAAAAATATAGAGTTTTCCATAAAAAAAATTTTGAATAAGTTCCCTAGACAAGTCCGGGACTTGCAAGTGAATCCATTAAAACAAAAAATTAAAAGCTGGCTAATAGCTAAAGCCTTCTATTCTTTGGATGAGTTCTTTATCAACAATCTCAGTGATCTGTGATTTAAAACCCGTATAAAGGGAAAGAAGAAGGGAAGGAAGAGGGAGGGAAAGAGGAATGTTGTTTTGATTGGATGTTTTTTTTTTATTATTTGTAGATGGACATAGGTAAAATGTGATATTCTTGTTTTTATAAAATTGTAAGTTTTCCCAAAATGTATAGATTTATACTTAGGTTTGGATGTATATTGACGTGTTCTATATTCAACTGTGAATGTAAATGGAATAAATAAAACACTATTATTATATATATATATATATATATATATATATATATATATATCTAATTTGAATTAATGTTCATGATTTTCACCCTTGGTTGCAAAAGCAATAGATCTTGATAAGTTGTTGTGTCCAAGATTTAGATTAGAAAGAAAAATTACGGCATTTAGAGCCAGATATTATGTTATTAAATTGTTTCAATATATTTTTTAGGTCATGGGATCACAGCAAAGACAGAAAATATAGAGACCGATCACCAGAAAAACAATCATCCCATATAGATAAAAAAAAATTATTAGAAATAGCTCGGAAAAATGCTATACAAATGATGAAATCTGGTAGTTTACCTGGTGCACTAACTCTGGGACCTCAGGCTCAAGAAAAGGTTATCGCAGCAATAAAAGCTGGAGGAAAAACTATTGAAGAATTAACAGATTTTTGTAAGACTTTATCGAAGAAAGAAGATCTTGGAGAATTATCAGATATTGAGGAAGATAAAGGTGATGAAAGTGATAATGATAAACCATTCAATCATCCGTTCCAAATAAAGGATAGGCCTACTACGATCACCATGAATATCAAGGTATATCATAATATCTGATGAATCAAATTCTTCACTCAAATTTTTTGTTTGAATTGAAGAAAAAGTTTAGATTAATTTTGTGTTAAGTTGTAATCCAAATCCCAGAAAAATTAATAGTAGTATAATTTAGTACTGTTAGTTTATAAAAGTCAAACAAAAAATTATTTGTTGGATGACTATATGTCGTTAGATAGTTGTGATAAAAATATCCTTTAATTCCTGAATATTATAAATGAACAACCTTTTCCGTTTTCATATAGTACACATACATTCGTTTTTTCCTCGCAGAATTCAGTTCCGTTACCTATAAAATCGACTCAAGAGCGAACAACAGAACTAAGAATGCAGTTTCCAGTTAGTAGTGGTCAACATCATCGCAAGAACGAACATGAATGGATACCAGTTGAACCTAAAAAGGATGTGACATCTGCAACAAAACCTTCAATCATATTAACTAAAGAAGTGGTTCCAATAACGCCATTAGTACCTCCTGTTAACACTGCTCCATTATTGTCCACAATTTCTCTTCCACCATCTGCACCATCTATTCCAATTAAGGAGGTAAACCAAATTCAATAAAATTCACGTTTGTTTAGGTTTTCGTTTTTTAAAACGCTTTTGCTCTTGAGTGATTTTGGCTATCAATATTCTATTTTTTTGTTTTCAGCCTCAGTCTTCAATCGATATTAGTGCTATAGTTTCACAGAGATTAAGTGCCATGAGGAAATTGCAAGAAAACCCTCATGACGTTCAAGCACTATCCCAGATGTATAAATCTACTAAAGAAGTAAGTTTCTATAAAAATTCATAACGAAATTAAAAAATTTTTTTCCTCATAGGTGCAGTCTTGGGCAGAAAGTAAGCAGCAACCCGGTCAGTTTACAGGATCTATTGATGGAAATTTTCTATCTCAATCAGAATTATCTTCTGGGTATCAGGCTTGGGCTAAAAAGGTATATGACTTTTTTGGGGATCTTTTTTTACATAAATATCACTTTTTGTTACAACAACATTGGATTGTTGATAAAAAGTTCGTTTATGATGTTCTATTGTTTTTGTTGCAATGAGTGATATTTTTTCTCTTATTTTTAATTTCAATAGAAATAGTTCGTAATCTATACACTATTACATTCATAATTTCAAAACAAAAAGTAGCTTAATTAAACTTTCATTGATGAACGCTGATAACTCTTACGTTAGCAAAGACATTTTAGGAATGATAATTGATAAACAATGTAGGATTTGAAAACATTTCTTTACATTATTTAGAATAATCTCGGCCAAAAAATTGTTTTAAGGATCAATACTATTATTGCTCAATAATATTGTTATTAAACACGCATTATAATTCCCGAAGTATTTCTAAATTATTTTTTTTCCCTGATAGAACACTAAAAAACCGAACTGTCCAGGTGAAAACCGAACACCTGGTAACACTTATTTCTTTGTGTAAATATCCGGAGATATGGGTTCCTATTTCTTCAATTTTCAATTATTCTACAAAGAATTTATTTACTTTTATATTTGATTTCCGGCATCTGTATATATTTCCTTATATTATGCCCTGGCATTGGTTTTTTTTCGTTTAGAGCCACCATGTACAGGGTGAGTTATTTTGGTTGTCTTTGTAGGCTATATTAGAATCTAGAATAGATAGGCAAAAACTGATGGCGCACTGTCGATCTCTTTTTTTTCAACTTTAATCACTGGTTACATTTGATATTTTCTAGTTCGTTTTCTTTGGGAGATACGATGGTTAATTGAAAATTAGTCAATTTTAATAAATGGTCATATCTGCGTTATTAGGAGGTTTATCAAAAAAGTTTTCAAATATCTTTTTACATAAATTGAAAGAGGAAGACAGTGACGCACGCAATATTTTTTTAGGGTTTCAAAATTTGGAGTTATCATACATGACCAAATTTTTTTAAATGAAACACCCTGTATATTATTGCATCATTTTTAAACTTTGTTTCAACCATATTAGAAAATATATAAATTACTTACACTTTTCTGTTGGAATAACGATAATACAATACAAAGTAATTTATCAAGGAGATTTCTATATTTTCATTTCAATTAAAAAAAGACATCCAATATTATTGAGCGACGATAAGTCATTGATTATTTTTTCGTACTGAAATGTTTATATAGACCAAAAAATACAAAATTTTCATTAGCTGGATAGACGATGAAAGATCCTGTCAAAAGCAGAAAATTGCCAATAGGCGGGACCACAATAATCAAAATTTCATTTAATTTTGAATAGTCCGCCTGGTTTGATTTTATCGATAATTTTAATATACTATGGAATCAATGAAATTTTTGTAGCACTGTAAGTGTAGTGTAGAGCTTACGGACTCAATCCATTATTGTTCTGATGGAGCAAATTTTCAGGTTAGATTCATTGAATCTGAACAGGCACGGACCATTTCAGAGGGATGGAATCTGTGCCTGTTGAAAGATATGTTATTCAACTGTCCACTGTTACATTTTGCTAAATAACAAGCAAAGTACAAAAACGTCCTGCGCATGTGTCATGTTTGTAGGCCGTTAGGCTACGGTTATAGTGGATGCGTTTTCTGACGAACCACTATTCGGAGTAGTTCGGACGAACGCGTCAGAACTATTGGTCAGATATCGATGGTTATAGTAAATGCGTATTCTGTTCTGCATTTTTACCAATAATAATTTTTGAAAATATCAGTATGTAGAAAGTCCGTTATGAATATGTCAAAAAATTGTTTGTACCAAGACAAATTAACCGAGAATGTCATAAGTTTGAAGAATATTTTAGAATGTCTCCAGAAACCTTTCATTATATCCTTGATGGAATTTAAGGTATATTGTCTAAAAAATCCAATTCTGGTTCGTGTCCCACAAACATCTGTTTTCTCAAAAACTAATGATATTAATTTTTCAACATCCATTTTTCTGTTCGCATGAAAAATCAAATTCCTTTTATCGATTTGGTTTTTCTGACGACTTCGTACGATATCTGACTTAGGCTACGGTTATAGTGGATGCGTTTTCTGGCGAAACACTGTTCGGACGAACATGTCAGAACTGTTGGTTAGATATCGGTGGTTATAGTAAATGCCAATCGTCAGTGTACAGTTGAGTAACATTTACTGCAGGTATCAGCAGTTAAAGTATTTGTTTACTTTAACTGATGACCCTGTCACCTGAGAATTTGTTTCAGGAAAAAAGTGTCAGTTTATTGAGCCAAGGTTCCAAGAACAGGGCCATTACAGTGGAGGTTATTCTATGTGGTAAGTTAACAGATAGAAAAATTTAGAAATAAAATTTTTAAATCGTCATTTTGGAACTAACAAATATAAATATCTTTATCAATTATGTTGCTATTTCGTCAGTACCATGGAATCGCAATATGAACAAATGATTATCAGCATGTAAATCAAGATCTAAAATACATCCACTTTATATAAAATATTTCGGAGAAGTCGATTTTTCATGTGAGGGGAATTAATATAATTTTCGGGAAGTATATATGGTAATCAAATAATGTGAGTTTTTCCACATTGCTCTCATATGGATATTATTTATTATTAAAAGGGTGAGTGTATTAATGACATTTCCTCATTAATTCTGAAACAAAAATTTTCATAAATGTGATAATATGATGGAATTTGTTGAGAATAACTTTAACATCTCTACATTTGTCGAAATTAATACGTAGAGTGAATCTAGTGGATTATTAGGGAATTATTGGAAACGCTATAAGGTAAATGCCTTATTATGGTACTTCCGAAAATACGAGGTACGCATGCGCACTAGAAAAAAATTTGATAAGGGAACCATAATAAAATACTGCTTTCCCCTATTTACGACTAGATACCGTAAGTATTTAAGGTTTCCTTATTTCCCTAATTCACCAAACCTAACCTCTCAAAAAAAGTTTCTCAACTCAAGTAATCCGTCTGTATTTTCGGTTTGAATTTTGTTTTGGCTCGATTCAGTGCTGCAATTGTGTTTTTTTTTGAATAAATGTTCAAGTTTAAATTATGAAATATGAATGGGCCAATACGAAGCCTTGGTCAAGCATGCAGCACAAAAAAAAAACAGATTGAGGTTCACTTATAATGATGATTAACAACAAAAGACAAGACACAAGTAAAAGTAAAATTTTTCTTAGGTTAGAAATAAAACTATTGCTGTCCTAAGAACTGTCAATTTAAGGAGTGAGTTCCAATAACTCAATTTCTACCCTGACATTTAAGGTTTTGCTTTATGTAAATAAGGCTTAACTTTATTATGGCATTACCTTAAAGGACGATCTTCAATAATTCCCTATTATTTACCTTCAAATAGAAGTCGTGGTTTACTTTAAAATTATGCAATTTCATTTATACACTTGAGAGAGTATTATGTAATAATGAGGGTAATGTTGTCTGATACTTGTTACAATGATTATGGAAATAAATTGCTGTATTAGCACTATTGTTTTTATAACAAAAATTTGGGATAGACCCACATTTTTCTTCATTTTGTTAGGATCAATTACAAGTTGCTGCTCCAGTATCAGGGGGTATGGGGATGCATTTATTGCAAAAAATGGGTTGGAAGCCAGGTGAAGGTTTAGGCAAAGAGAAGACTGGAACCCTAGAGCCATTGCTTTTGGAGGTTAAATTGGACAAGAGAGGTTTAGTTGCGAACGAGGAAACTCAAAAGAAGAGGAAGCTTAAGCCTCAGCAATCCAATCAAAAAAACTTGCAAGGAAAGCATCCTGTTTCGTTATTGGGAGAATATGCTGTCAAGCATAAATTAGGTGCACCTACATACGAGCTATGTTTTGAATGTGGCCCAGATCATAGAAAAAACTTCTTATTCAAAGTAAGTAAAAATTAATAAGAAAGAACACTATTTTTTATCTGTTATGGTGTATTTCAATCTGATACTGCTCTTTTTTCTAATATAATTATTGTATGAAATTACTAGTACTATTGCTTTCAACTATTTATAAGAATGTTTCATTTTGTTTCAGGTTATATTGAATGGAAACGAATACAAACCAAATGTTGCTAGTCCGAATAAAAAAGAAGCAAAAGCAAATGCTGCAACACTTTGCCTAAAAGCATTAGGTATTAATAGTTAGTATTAGTTTTATTAGAATAAAGAAGATCCACATGAAGTTTTTTTTTCTTCTATCATTATACTCTATATATATATATATATATATATATATATATATATATATATATATATATATATATATTATATAAAGTATTTGGCCAGTGACATAGGACTATATATTGCATATATATATATATATATATATATATATATATATATATATGTATAATCAAATCAGTTTGTAACATGTATTGTCGCACTTTATCTGCCAGGTGCATGACCGTCGCTTCTGGGGTTTTATGATGATAACAAAATAATAAAACGAGCACCCGCTTCTTCCTTCTGAGGTACTTTTAAAACCATGTTGTTTGAAGTATACGTTAAAACACAACACTATAACACCAGGGATTTTGAAAATATTTGTAAAAAAGCTGACCATATGTTGAAGGTAGATAATTAATTTCCATATCTTTTGCGACCGTTTCAAAAAAATTCAGCTGAAGGTATACCTAAAAATATATATATATATAAATTATATATATATAATTAGTCTATTAATTTCAAGGGAAATACGACTAAAAATGAAATTAAGAATTGTTTTTGGGCATGGCGAGAAAGCAATCAAAAGGTTTCCTAAGTAAACTATGGAAATAAGTTAAAGAGCCTGAAGCGGAGACTTACTGTAATTAGAAGAGTACTTGAAATATTGCAGAACTATTTAAAAAAATTTATTTGAATAACAAATATACAATAATAACAATACAACATGTAAATAAATATAAGGAATGTTTGCAACAAATATATATTTTTAACTTTGTGAACAACCTCTAGTAAGTCTTTTGTAAAGTAAATATCAAGAATGTGGAGTTATTACTATCTGTAATTTCAACACATCTCTTTCTGTTCCAATTAAGTAAGGATTATCTTTTTCTCTTTGTGAAATATTTACAGCAGATGGATTCAGTTTATCAAAAGCAACAATATTATCGAAATTTATTATCCTGTTTTCCGAAGTGAATTGGTGGACAGTACTTTTTACATCCATAATATGTTCAACCCCTCCTTGTATACCGTGAACTAAAACGGAAACTTTCAATCTCATGATTGGTTTACTCATTTCTCGACAAGTGAGGGATAATCTAACAGTTGAAACGATTTCTTCTGGAACTTCAAGAGTGCCTTGCCAGACTAATAAATAGCACTGCCGGAACCAGACACCCTTAGGATACAAATCAACTACCCATTCATTAACTTTATCGCACTCATATTCAGCTGCTGACGAATTGCACGAGAATACAAATGTACTTGTGTGATAGAAAGGTATCGTTTTGAAATTTTCTATGCTAAGTATTGAACTATATGCATCTAAAGTATACAAGCGGGGAGTGAACAATAATATTCCATCTTTTTCCAAACTAATTGCGTGAATTCTGTCAGCGTGTCCAGAATGAAATGACATTCCTATTGACATTCGATCAACAAAAAACTCTTTATGTTGCTTGATTAAAGGTGAAAGTAATAAATCTGCGAGTTCCCTAGGTGTCATCATTGGAAAACGTATATAACTCATAACTAATTCTACTAAATACTTCATATAATCTTCAATATCAACTTCTGAATTTTCAGAAACAAGTTTGACTTTTTGTAGGTCTAACCATCTTACTACACAATTATAAAGCATCATTTCATTGTAAACTACAAGATCATTTTGTTTCAATAAGTATAATAACGTTTCAGGGTCAATATTACTAAAGTCGGGAGTGTTGGCAACTAATTGGAAGTTCCATTTAATATAATCTTGACATATTTTTGTTATGTCATTATGTCCACAAGATTGAGCATATTGGAGCCAAGTAAATAATTGGTTATGGGATGATGCATGTGGGACATGATTACACATGTATTGTAGGCAGATTCTAGATAATCCCTGAAATGAGAAGTAGTAAAAGTAAAGAAGGAAAATGTTGAATTGTATAGTTACTAACCTTAACAATATACTTGTCTGCTAGAGCTAATATTGGCATAACATTTGTATGAGTAATCAATAATTTTCCAGTATAAAAATATTCTAGAAATAAATGAAAAACGTTTTCACACTGTGGAAGTTCTTTGAGTTCTACTGTGCTTTCATGCCACTCGCTCCATTCTGGTTTCATCAGCATAACCTGCAAAAAAACAATTCTCACATTGGTAGAGAAGTACACCTCAGGGTAATTTGTTGAGCAATTTTGATATATTATAAATAGCTCAGTATAATTAAATGTTTTTTTTAATCAATGTCTACCAAAATATATTTATAGCATATTAAAAATTGTTTTAATAGACCACTGAAAAAGCCAATCTTCTAAATGTTCATATTCAACGTAGATTAGTTTGAAAATATACTCAGGGCATACTTGAAACACATCACTGGAACCACAAAGAATCAGTCTATGAGCACCATACTCTTTACCCGCTACTTTCAGGTAAACATCACACATTTGTTTCTCGTCATACAGTTTTTTTAAAACTTTTAATATATTGTCTGAGTTATCAACCTGAAATGAGAAATGAGACAAATAATCGGAAATATGAGATATTTACAAATATAACCATCATTTGGCAGGAATTGTCGTCAATCTCATGTGTATTACATGAACAATCGGAAGGAGATTGCTCAAAATTCGATAAATCGTTTAGATTTTTATCCATTGTTTATTTTTACTGACTGAAATTTTCGTAAATTTCCAAACTGTTAATTTTCTAACCTCCTTTGATGACATTTTTTGACAACTGATTATGTTATGTTTGTATTTTGACACTTCTAAAAGAAGAAGGAAATAATTTTGGACTAGCGTTAGCGTGTAACAACTAACAAATAAACTTCATTTTCAACAGGTGAATTTTTGTAGAATTTGAGTTAAGAGCAATTTTTTCAATACTCAGTTCAGAAAGGTGATCTTTCAGTAGATAAAGTGTTTCTTCAAGTAAAAATGTAACCTCAGTTCGGCTAGTCGAAATTTGTTAAAAGAGGATCAGAAAAATCTCATTTTTTTGAAGTATTTCTTTCGTTAATATTTTCGTTAATCATAATTGAATTGTGTTATATTATTCTATGAAGCATTTCAAAGTGGTGCACCTTTCATTTTCTTTATGCCATACACACAGATATATATATATATATATCTCTATATATATATATATATTTATATATATATATAATATATATATATATATATATATATATAAATATATATATATATATAAATATATATATATATATATATATATATATATATATATATATATATATATATACATATATATATAAATATATATATATATATATATATATATATATATATATATATATATATATATATATATATATATATATATATATATATATATATATATATATGTATATATATATAAATATATATATATATATATATATATACATATATATATATATATATATATATATATATATATATATATATATATATATATATATATATATATATATATATATATATATATATATATATATATATATATATATATAATATATATATATATATATATATATATATATATATATATATATATATATATATATATATATAGGCGTCCGAAATGAAGATCGTAGCGCCGGAACGGCTAATATCGGTACTAGAGCATGGGAGATTAGCTGTTTGTTTACATTGGTTGTAATGGTATTTACGTTAATTTCGTTTTGAGTTTTCGAACGTTTATCGTCGTAATTTGTGTTTTTTTGGACTTTGTATTTTCCTGTGATATATTGTGTTTGGATTGAGGACAATTTTATCTCTGTTCAACAGTAGATAACCTACCTACATCAAGTTGAAATTTACATTGAGTTTTTATCATTGAACATGAAAATCAATAATAAAATAAAGTAGAGGACGAATAAATTAATTGGTTGAAGGAACTATGTATACCTCATGAAGAGGGCTGTATGATAGAACACCTATTTATTTAAAAAATAAAAAAACTTTCAAAAGTTTCAAGAAAACATCTCTGACATGTCTACTTTCATTACGAACTGAAGAATTTTTGAGTATAATGGACAAAACTAAGTACTTACCAGCTAAACTGAAAGAAACAACATGAAATAAAAGAAGAATTAATATGAATACTCTGATTGAATGGTTTGAACGTAATAAGTTATTATATTTTTTGAATTTTCCTGACGTATAACAGCTATCCTAAAAGTACGGTGGACTTCTGAGAGTCTGGTTTTTTTGATAGAATCTCTGTTTTCCTGATTATATAATTGAATATTTTAGTTTTCACCTAGCTATAGAGTCCAGATTTATTTCATATTCTTGATGTTATGATAAACTGTTATTTTGGTTGTGCAAATAAACATCATTTGTTATTATTATTTTAATAGTATCTCTGGTTGTTACATGAAAGAAAATACAATAATCTAGAATCTCTGAATGATGGCCCAGGTTCAGATTCCGATAAAAGTGGAAGATTTTTCGTTGGAATAGCATTGGACTTCAAAAACTCTACGTTTTCGGTTAGCTGAAAATTGCACATCATTAGTTGGTATAATTCTATATGGAAAAATCAACAAACTTACTGCAGGGAAAATAATTATTCTCAGTAAACTGTAAAGAACAACTCTCTTATGTTCAGACATTTTTTTTCAATCCACACCTTTCTTCTGTCCATCATTTCCTTGTTTCCCAACTTTGTTTGGAATGCAACTTTGAATTGTCCAGCTTTCGGAAAGGTATGTAAGCTATATTCGGTTCTTTTTTGCCCAATATGAACAATAGAATACACAACAATAGTGATTCATCTCTTCTGAACGTTTGTAAACGATCCAAAATACAATTAAAACTCAACAACTTATCATATAAAATACACGTAAACAGATGTAAACAAAGCAATCTATCTCCCATGCTCTAGTAATATTCGACACCGGTAGGGGGCGTATCGCTTATTATGTTTTCCCATATATATATATATATATATATATATATATATATATATAAGATTTCTATGGCCGTACATTTGCAACATTGATTATTTGTGACTGTTAAGTTCCGAAAGCAGCAGTTTTGCTGCTTTCAAAATTTTATTAGGCATTTTATATATGTAGAGGCTGTATTGTAAGAAAAAAACCTTGTAAACGGTTTTTTTTTTAGTTATCTTATTCAATAATGTCGTATTTTTTCCTCTTTTTTTAAACGAAAAATGGTTAACTTCTAAAATATATAATTTGGAGGTGTGCAACACCTAAAACTATGGAATAAACAAAACCTCATTTGTTTAATTGTTTCCTTTCTTTGCATTTATTCAAGTTTCTGAGTTTTTGTACGCAAATTAATTAATAAATTAGTTTGATGTAGGTAATTGGGTTATCCTTCAATTAAATCACAATGGTTTGATATGTATAATTATTACACGTTACCAGTAAATCGGTAAAATATTGTTTACATTTCACAATAGATGTGTAATTTCAGTATGAAAATTCCTGAAATGGAGTTAATATTACGAAAATACACAGAAATAAACGATAACTTTTGCGGGATAGATACATCTATGAATAATGAACACACAATTGTACTTATCAATATTAAGTTGATATTATGAATTGATTTTTTATTTGATTACTGAGAATTGCCATGTTCCTCATCCATCATTAATGGCGAATAAAGAAACAAAATACATTTAAAATACTTCAGTATTTTCAGTTTTATCATTATCTGGCGTTGAGACTAAAGAAATGTCAATAGTTCTCCCGTCAGTGAAGTTATTTTTTCTTGATTTTTTCTTGCTTTTACCCGTGGGAATGAACCAACATAAAACTGCACCAAGAAGAACATTACCTGCAACTGCGAAAATAGGTATTTCACTATGATCGTCCATCAGCAAACCGAAGACAATATTGCTCGTCATGGCGCCCATCCTTCCAATGAACATAACCAAACAAATTGCTATGCCTCCGACATTTGTTGGAAATAGCTCTACTACAACACCACTGAGTGACATATTAGCAACAATAGTACTTGCTTGGAAAAAACATGCAACTACCACATTTTGCGTTGCCGATCTCAACCAATAAATGGATGCGGAAGACAACCCTCCAATGAGCATGCAGACGAAAGGAACCATTTTGATAGAGACTTTTGTCGATATATATCCGCTAAAACCACTGGTTACTAATGATGTTATTCCCATGTATACTGTATTTTGTATTACAGATATGTCGAAGGTTGCATCACAAGTCTGATTTTTCACTACTGATAAAGTGGCTAATTTTTTCACAGATATTGTCTCGTTCGGATGAAGTTCTGCGTATTGTTGAAATCGGATGAAAAGTTCAGGCAGCCATAAACCAAGGCCGAAAACTCTGTAAATAGAAGTACAGTGAGAATCAATGGAAACATAGTACTTATATATTTAAGGACGCATTTTAATATGGATTAACAGCTGTTTTCAAAACAGATCGGCATCTATCATCCAATAGCGATATATTACAAGCCTACTGATACAAAGAAAATTACTGTATGCACCTGAATTAGAGCAGCTAACATATATCTCCAAAAAATTAGAAAAAGAGAAGTGCCTCGAGATTTTTTGGTTTGTGTGAAGTAGGTATTTATATATTTACGTTTATTATCAGGCAATTAAAATCTGTAGTGGTAGTTGGGGCAGCATGAATAATGTAACTGATTAGATTTTCACTTGAATTTGTATTGTTGATCCTATAGTCATTTACAAGTGACCCCTGAACGTAGATGCCAGTACGACCTCTATTCAGAAGAAATTCAGTTGAAATAAATATTTTTCATGCAATTAATTTTTTTAACTTATTTTGTATTTAGAATGCGCACACGTTCCGTTCCCATCAGGACGGTCCGACAACATAACTCTACCTTTGGGTCGTTGCGTCTCTTTCTAGCGCATTGCGAAGATGAATAAGGCGGACGTGATGTATGTTGCGAGATAAAACAGAATAAAATTGACTAAAATTTGCGATTGTTTGGCGTTCTCTACTTTTAAAATTCGAGACGTCTAAACGGCAAAATTCTAATATGAAGGCGGCACGTAGAAATTCTTTGTCATTGAAAAAAAACTCGTCTTTTTTTAGCTTGAAAAAATGATACTTTTACTTCCACATCATAATGTAATGGGAAGTATATAGTAACGGTCCGAACATTTTGTTTTAAGCTAAATCGGACTGAAGTGTCTAAAAACGCGTGGAAAAACTAATTTCAACAAAAAAAATTCAGTCGGTCTGTTAGTTCCCTCGATAACTTTTGAAGGAATTGAGCTATCAGCTGTAAATTTGGTACAAAGGTAGGTATTCATATGAGAACGGTTAGGATTGCCCATTTGGTTCAGGGGAACGTGGTGAAATAGGGTGTTAATTAGCCAAAAAATGCAATTTTTCGAGGTATTTTCAGGTACCTATATCTACATATATGATAATTTAATACCAAATTATGAAGGGCGTGGAGGGGTAAAGAGGAAAGGAGGGGTAAAGAGGAAAGGAGGTACAATTAAAAATTGATGGAAAATTTTGAAAATGCCAGTTATGTGATGTGGAAGTAAAGATTCAATTTGAATTGTTTTTTTTAGGAATGCCGATTTCAATAATTTTCGAATCTATTTCAACCGAGTAAAAAGCGACGACAATCGCGTAATGAATGTAACTTTGTTTTAGTCCTCGCAGGTAATTCGACGTAATTTTCCAATATCCGAACGGCTCTCTTTACTGTGAAGAAATTGCTCACGTTAGTCGCACCGAATGCCAAGACACCGGCAAAAATTGACCAAAATCAAGAAAAAACTCCGGAGATTCTCAATTCGTCCTTCAAATTTCCAAGGTTCGTTTAGTATTTTAAATATTTGTTAATAGCCCAGGCCCAGAGAGATGATCACTATTATGGAATACTCGGGAGTACGTCAACTCAATTCCAGAAGCCGTCATGAGGAGTGTGACGAGAATCTAGGACTGCTGGAGACTCTAGGGAGTGAGTCCCTCTCCGATAGGTCAAACGAGTTTCGCGATTTGACGTTTTGCTGACGCCGTCTAAATATGCGTCTCCTAGTCGCAAAAGGGCAAAACTCCCATCAAAAACCGACCATGGAGGTTACCTATTCGCTATCGCGGAAGCGCTAGTTCTTAAAATTACCGACCCGTATTCTGATTATAGACATATACTCTTCGACAACATAACCCCAATACTAATTAAACTTTATGGTCGAATTTCGTCCACTGGGCGACCACTACCTAGTGCCTTTGAAACGATCACAATATTGGAAATACATTGACATCAGACTAGTATATCCACTTACCCGAACATATTTGTGAACATAATCGTACACGTCAAAAAACTTATGTATAAAAGTGGAGGACTGAAAAGACTTTTAATTTGAGTCCATACTTCTTGCAATATTCTCAAAGACTTTTCCATACTTCCTGTATCTTTAGTATACTCTTCAATTTCGATAGCTTCATTGGTATATAACTTTTTCACTGGGTAATCATTAGGGTCTCTTCCTTTGTTCGAGGCAAACATATTTTTCATAATATCCAGAGCTTCTTCTCCTTTACCCTTGGCTAACAGATATTTTGGGCTTTCTGGCAGACGCATGAACCAAAGCCCCAGAATTAATTCTGGGATTGCCAAGAAGATCAGATACAGTCTCCACGGTGAAATAATGAACCATGATCCAATCGTAAAATGGACGTTTAAGGGAAGTATACTCCACGCTAAAATTGGCAACAGGAGCCAGGACGAGGTAAAAAATAATCCTGCTCCACAAATAATTCCAGATCGTAGTTTTGGAGGCTGAAATTCTCCCACGTAGGAAAAAATTATGCTTCCTGGTGCACCTGTAAACAATATTAAAAGCAGTAGTTATTAACTTATTAAGAAAAGAAGAGTAAAAAATTCAAAGAGCTGTTTCAAAGACTTATTAGTATTCTTTTCAGCCAAAAAAGCTTATACATTTATATTTAATTTAATTTAGTAACTGCCCACAGAGATTAATAATAACTAGCCATTATTTAACTTCCATCAATTGCGAGAAGTTCTTTGTTTCCGAGAAAATCTCAAAAATTACTAATCTGCCCCTTGCCTACTAAACTAATTAGTTTAGTTTGTCATTAGCTCTAGATAATGGGTTAATAGCCTGAAAGATATGTCAAATAAATTAAACACTAATTTTAGTGGAATCAAGCCAGGCGTTTTATATATTAATTACAATATATTAAAAATCTGTAACTGTTCTCACCCATTAAGAATCCATTGAGGAATCGACATATTGTCAAGCATGCCATATGGTTGCAGACGGATAGCACTAGTGTGGCGATGGAGTCCAATAATAAACTGGACATCAGTACGTATTTCCTCCCTGAGGCATCAGCTAATATCCCCCAGAAGAAACTGCTGGCCATTCCACCAATCAAGAATGCTACATTCAGGAATCCCAACTGGGAAGATTCTAAACCTAATTCGCATTGTGCTGCTGGAAAAATGTAACTAGTAATTCCGTTTTGGAAACCTAACGTCACGACGCAAACCGCGCAGGCTATTAAGCATTCGTAATGAAATTTTCCGTAACCTGAAAGAGAACAGAGTGCATTATTATATGTCACCATACAAATACATCAGAAAAAATATTGCGCGTGTTTCATTCCTCCCTCAAGTATGTGTGAGGGAGGAGGGAATTGAGTTTTGGGGATATACTCAATTCAGCCAGATCAGAGGATACACTTGTATGTACAAGTGCAAAAAGGATGGGTGAGACAGGATATTTATGGATGCTAGGAAGTGGCTCCGTAGTTCAGTGGTCAGTGCGTTGGGCTACTGAATAGAAGGCCGGTGGATCGAATCCCGGCCTAACCAAGGTATTTATGCGGAGCTATCTCTCGGAAGGCAATGGCAAACCACCGAGAAGTATTCTGCCTAGTAAAGCCTCTCTGTGAAGACGTTCAGAACTGTCGTGAAACTGTAGGTCCCTTCTATTCGTGTATCACTGTATCACGTACACCACGAATAGTTCTAGAGAGGTCGCCTACGCCAGAAACCGAGTACGGCACCGGAAGAAGAAGGAAGTGTGTGTAGAGTTCAGAGGATATTACTGGTCAAGCATTCCTTGTAAGTTTGCAAGCAGTGACTTACTTTCTACCATGAGGAAACCTCTGAGAAAAACTCATGGTAAACGGGACCTCTCGAATACTAGCCAGCGTACCTAAGTAAGCTAGGAAGTTAACTAGCTCAGTAAAATATATCAGAAAAAAAGGAAACACATGTCTTTCATTCCTCCCTGAAGTGTGTGTCAGGGAGGCGGGCTTTGAGTTATGGGGATGAACTCCTTCAGCGAGATCAGAGGATACACTTATATACACAAGTGCTTAAGGATAGGTGGGATATGATATTTATGGAAGATATGAAGTGTAGGTTGGGTTCAAAGGATAATACTGGCCCAACATTCGCCTTGTAAGTATGCAAGCAGTGACTTACTTCATGCCATGAAGAAACCTCTGAGAAAAACTCATGGCAGAGCAGTCGATCCCTGGATTTGAACCCGGGACCATCCGAATACGCCAGCGTATCTTACTACTTGACTAACTAGCTTAGTTAAAATTACATTAGATGTTTTGTGTCAAATATACAGGGTAAAATGGGGGAATACCAGATGTTCGGGTTCTCCCACCTTAAAACAAATTTCAGAGCGAAGTCCCTATTCACGCATATCAAGAATTTCAACGGTAAGATTGTTTAGGAGCAATAAGCTATAAGAAATGGATGTTTTTCAGGCTGCATATTTCAATAAGGTTTAAGTTGTATAATATATTTTGATGTACAGGGTGGGCAAATTTCTATGTTTGTAACGAGTATCTCGGTAACTATATGAGATACAAAAAAATGGTGAGCGCATTCTCTTGCTATCGACTTTTGTTTTCAAGTTATAAACAAAAGTTTTTTGGACTTTTAGACAAGTGTGAATATCATGGTTGATTTACATTCTTAAGGCACTTTTTTCTGTGTAATACAGTGGCGTCCAGGAAATTTGAAAAAACAGTGTAATTTCGAGTTATGACCTAGAGATGTATTTTTTGAATGGGAATCATAGTTGACTGTGGTTTGGTTAGAACGGATTTTTCCCCCTTTCTAACGATGTATCATATGCCGGGTCCTTTTTGATGTGCAAGTCTTTAATACTATTTCCCTCGTCTTAATTTCCACCAATCACAAACGCGCTATTTTGAACTACAAATGGTTTCTAGATGAAAAAACTGTATGGCAGCACCTGTCAGCAGTTTTTTCGAGTTTAACCACGTCAAAACTTGACAGCTGTTACCCATGAAATAGTCTTGTCAAATACCATTCGAGCATCTAATTTTTTCTGTGACAAAAAATCGAAAAAACACAATGCAAAGTAATATTTTTTCTACAGAATGCATTCGTGCAGGAGAAAAAATCCGAGACCCAGCACTCATGCTTCTTGTTAAAATATTACTTAGCAAGGTGTATTTTCGATATTTTTCAGAAAAATTAGATACCTACTTATGAAAATAATATTCTACTACATTTAATCGTAAAAGTCAGGATGTTGTACGATAATTACGGGAAATGTGATATGTTAGAAAGCTTTATTCAAAGCAATAACAGTTGTTTTTTTTTTTTTAGTTAAAAAGAGGTGGGACGTGTGCCCTCTCACACGCGCCCGACCTCCGTACAATTTTGGCTTCGTTAACTTGAACATTTAGCCATCAATTCACTATAATGAGGGAAACAACTTAAATCCGGACGGATACAAACACCCAGGAACACGGTGGGAATCCAACCCACCAACTCCGTCAACGAAGACGGCATAGCGCGGCATAGCCTCTCCGCCACCGGAGCTCCTAATAACAGTTGTGATATTGCATCTGAGATATATTTCAATCGAAGAAGACAACCTTATAAAGCTATTTTCAAGAGATTAAAAGAAAATCTTATTAATTGCGGGTAATTTAACAAAATATAGCAAATTTTTTCGACAGTTAATTTGTCTCGAAAAGAGAGATCGAGAATGCACCCTCCTTTTTTTGTATCTCCTACATACAACATAGAAATTTTCCCACCCTGTAAGGTGACGTTCAGTTTGTTTCATTTTGTGAGAAGTTGGAGATAACACAAGGGAAAAGTGGACAGTTTTACACTTATCTGTTATAGTTTTAAGTGCCAGAGAGAGTTAAAAAGCATAATTCAGAAGGAATTTAAAATTTTTATTTTAATTAGATCTTTAAAGACCGACACTCCCCACAAAACTTCATTAATCCGCCACTGGTACGAACAGAAAAACGTGGATGTTAAGAAATAAATATCACTCCTTAGATAGAATAGAGAAAAATCATCGTTCCTCTACTGCATATCAAGCTGGACTCGAGGAAAGGAATCAGTTTTTAAAGTCTCTTTTGATAAAACTAATATAGTCTACATATACATGAAAAATCATTATAAATATTATCATACAATTCATAATTAATAGCAATTATTGTTATCAACAAAATTTTAAGTAATAGCTAGTTTTACGATGGTAATGAAAATAAAATGTTGTACATTACCTCATTCAAATTGTTTTTTCTTATGAACGAAAATGATTTTATGAGTGTGGTTGCAATCGATTATGTACGATGGATGAGAAATATGTTTATTATTTGATGAAATATATACACAGAATGGTCCAAAAATAATTGTGCATAATAGCTTTTATGCATCAAGGGAGTTTAATTTTTCATCTTAGTATTGATATTGTGCTAAAAATTTCAAATATGTTATTCCTTAGAATTTCATCTTTTAAAAATATGCTGAAAAATTGTTGTTGAAATTCAAAATTTTATTATATAATTCTTTTTTTTTTTTGGATATTACTCAAATTCAGCCAGATCAGAGGATACACTTGTATGTACAAGTGCAAAAAGGATGGGTGAGACAGGATATTTATGGATGCTAGGAAGTGGCTCCGTAGTTCAGTGGTCAGTGCGTTGGGCTACTGAATAGAAGGCCGGTGGATCGAATCCCGGCCTAACCAAGGTATTTATGCGGAGCTATCTCTCGGAAGGCAATGGCAAACCACCGAGAAGTATTCTGCCTAGTAAAGCCTCTCTGTGAAGACGTTCAGAACTGTCGTGAAACTGTAGGTCCCTTCTATTCGTGTATCACTGTATCACGTACACCACGAATAGTTCTAGAGAGGTCGCCTACGCCAGAAACCGAGTACGGCACCGGAAGAAGAAGGAAGTGTGTGTAGAGTTCAGAGGATATTACTGGTCAAGCATTCCTTGTAAGTTTGCAAGCAGTGACTTACTTTCTACCATGAGGAAACCTCTGAGAAAAACTCATGGTAAACGGGACCTCTCGAATACTAGCCAGCGTACCTAAGTAAGCTAGGAAGTTAACTAGCTCAGTAAAATATATCAGAAAAAAAGGAAACACATGTCTTTCATTCCTCCCTGAAGTGTGTGTCAGGGAGGCGGGCTTTGAGTTATGGGGATGAACTCCTTCAGCGAGATCAGAGGATACACTTATATACACAAGTGCTTAAGGATAGGTGGGATATGATATTTATGGAAGATATGAAGTGTAGGTTGGGTTCAAAGGATAATACTGGCCCAACATTCGCCTTGTAAGTATGCAAGCAGTGACTTACTTCATGCCATGAAGAAACCTCTGAGAAAAACTCATGGCAGAGCAGTCGATCCCTGGATTTGAACCCGGGACCATCCGAATACGCCAGCGTATCTTACTACTTGACTAACTAGCTTAGTTAAAATTACATTAGATGTTTTGTGTCAAATATACAGGGTAAAATGGGGGAATACCAGATGTTCGGGTTCTCCCACCTTAAAACAAATTTCAGAGCGAAGTCCCTATTCACGCATATCAAGAATTTCAACGGTAAGATTGTTTAGGAGCAATAAGCTATAAGAAATGGATGTTTTTCAGGCTGCATATTTCAATAAGGTTTAAGTTGTATAATATATTTTGATGTACAGGGTGGGCAAATTTCTATGTTTGTAACGAGTATCTCGGTAACTATATGAGATACAAAAAAATGGTGAGCGCATTCTCTTGCTATCGACTTTTGTTTTCAAGTTATAAACAAAAGTTTTTTGGACTTTTAGACAAGTGTGAATATCATGGTTGATTTACATTCTTAAGGCACTTTTTTCTGTGTAATACAGTGGCGTCCAGGAAATTTGAAAAAACAGTGTAATTTCGAGTTATGACCTAGAGATGTATTTTTTGAATGGGAATCATAGTTGACTGTGGTTTGGTTAGAACGGATTTTTCCCCCTTTCTAACGATGTATCATATGCCGGGTCCTTTTTGATGTGCAAGTCTTTAATACTATTTCCCTCGTCTTAATTTCCACCAATCACAAACGCGCTATTTTGAACTACAAATGGTTTCTAGATGAAAAAACTGTATGGCAGCACCTGTCAGCAGTTTTTTCGAGTTTAACCACGTCAAAACTTGACAGCTGTTACCCATGAAATAGTCTTGTCAAATACCATTCGAGCATCTAATTTTTTCTGTGACAAAAAATCGAAAAAACACAATGCAAAGTAATATTTTTTCTACAGAATGCATTCGTGCAGGAGAAAAAATCCGAGACCCAGCACTCATGCTTCTTGTTAAAATATTACTTAGCAAGGTGTATTTTCGATATTTTTCAGAAAAATTAGATACCTACTTATGAAAATAATATTCTACTACATTTAATCGTAAAAGTCAGGATGTTGTACGATAATTACGGGAAATGTGATATGTTAGAAAGCTTTATTCAAAGCAATAACAGTTGTTTTTTTTTTTTTAGTTAAAAAGAGGTGGGACGTGTGCCCTCTCACACGCGCCCGACCTCCGTAACAATTTTGGCTTCGTTAACTTGAACATTTAGCCATCAATTCACTATAATGAGGGAAACAACTTAAATCCGGACGGATACAAACACCCAGGAACACGGTGGGAATCCAACCCACCAACTCCGTCAACGAAGACGGCATAGCGCGGCATAGCCTCTCCGCCACCGGAGCTCCTAATAACAGTTGTGATATTGCATCTGAGATATATTTCAATCGAAGAAGACAACCTTATAAAGCTATTTTCAAGAGATTAAAAGAAAATCTTATTAATTGCGGGTAATTTAACAAAATATAGCAAATTTTTTCGACAGTTAATTTGTCTCGAAAAGAGAGATCGAGAATGCACCCTCCTTTTTTTGTATCTCCTACATACAACATAGAAATTTTCCCACCCTGTAAGGTGACGTTCAGTTTGTTTCATTTTGTGAGAAGTTGGAGATAACACAAGGGAAAAGTGGACAGTTTTACACTTATCTGTTATAGTTTTAAGTGCCAGAGAGAGTTAAAAAGCATAATTCAGAAGGAATTTAAAATTTTTATTTTAATTAGATCTTTAAAGACCGACACTCCCCACAAAACTTCATTAATCCGCCACTGGTACGAACAGAAAAACGTGGATGTTAAGAAATAAATATCACTCCTTAGATAGAATAGAGAAAAATCATCGTTCCTCTACTGCATATCAAGCTGGACTCGAGGAAAGGAATCAGTTTTTAAAGTCTCTTTTGATAAAACTAATATAGTCTACATATACATGAAAAATCATTATAAATATTATCATACAATTCATAATTAATAGCAATTATTGTTATCAACAAAATTTTAAGTAATAGCTAGTTTTACGATGGTAATGAAAATAAAATGTTGTACATTACCTCATTCAAATTGTTTTTTCTTATGAACGAAAATGATTTTATGAGTGTGGTTGCAATCGATTATGTACGATGGATGAGAAATATGTTTATTATTTGATGAAATATATACACAGAATGGTCCAAAAATAATTGTGCATAATAGCTTTTATGCATCAAGGGAGTTTAATTTTTCATCTTAGTATTGATATTGTGCTAAAAATTTCAAATATGTTATTCCTTAGAATTTCATCTTTTAAAAATATGCTGAAAAATTGTTGTTGAAATTCAAAATTTTATTATATAATTCTTTTTTTTTTAATGTATGAAGTAGAGATCGAAGGCAATTTTCTTGAAAACTCAAATGATAAATGAAATAACACAAGTGTCAAATGAAGTTTCCATCATTTTCTACAAAACATATCTTACTGATGTGAAAGTTATACATCAATATAATTATAGTAACTCTATATTTGTAATTTATTATTGTTATCAATACGAATTATGCTGATATGGCATCTGGAAGATCAATAGTTCAAAGCAGAATAACCATTGATTTCATTGATTTTAATAGTTCTTAGAGTTTGAGCTTTCTGGAAACATAATATTGCTACTTTGCATCGACATTTTAAACTCTTATAAATGTATGCCTCAGTACCGTTTTTTCTTCGACATAATTTATAACATTTTGAGTATATTAGTCATAAAAATTAAGCACTTAATTTGACCAGACAAGTGTTGACTCAATAACATCCAGGTGTCAAATTGAACTATGGCAATTCAATTTTCATGAGATTTCTCTTCGTATTAAAAACATTTTCAGGTAAAATAGTTATTCACACTTCAAGGGAGGGAAGTGATACTAGTCTAGGACGTAGTTTGCTCCCAAGCGGTAGCGTGGGCAGACAAAATAGTCCGAGACATTTTTCACTCAATAAATTATACAGATACAGTTCTACCAAATGACGAAATTTTTTTAAAATTATACCGGGTGATTTTTGAGTTGGTACTTTCTTCTTAACACTGTAAAGAATGCAGGAAAATAAGAAAATTTTTCAAATAAAATTATGTCCGAAAACGCTTCGTTTCCGAGATACAGGGTGTTAGTCTTAAGATAAAAATGCCTTTTTTTATCATTTCTTTCCTACCACTCCAGATATTTCCACAAAATTTGGTACACCCCTATTTTTACCATTAAATTACTTTTTTTGATTTTTCGAAAAATTTCTACCAGTGGCGTTCGAACAGAATTTTTATTGATTTTTTTAAATAAAAAAATAGTACGCCACTGCTTTTTCTTAAAATCAATATTATTTTTGAAATTCTCATTTACTTTGGAGTTAATTTGGTCTCTTGATATTTTTTCGTACGACGAACGGTTCGTTCAAAGAAATGAAAGCCATTTTAATGCATGGCAGAATCGTTAAAATCTGATATAGTGTTTTGCATGTAGTTCTTAGTTACGTTTTTGACTGTATAAGAGCTTCCTAAAAGAAACAACTTTTTTATGTACCTTTTTTTTCATTAACTGAAAACCAAACGAGATATGTACCTACTCATTTCTGTTAGTAAGAAAGACGCAATACCTTGAATATACCTGCTTAAAACTTGAACACCCTGTATCTCGGAAACGAAGCATTTTCGGAAATAATTTTATTTGAAAATTTTTTCTATTTTCTTGCATTCTATACCGTGTTAAGAAGAAAGTACCAACTTAAAAATCACCCTGTATAATTTGAGCAATCCAAATGACACTGACAGAACATCTGTTTGAAAATCAGTAAACAGAAATAAAAATACTTGTATGGAAACTGACAAAAAGTATTTTTATTTCTGTTCATTTGAAATGAATTTTCATAAAATAAATAGTTCAACAATATCGCTAATTTAATCAGTATTTTACTAACCTCCCTAGAGAGGTAAGTAATACTTTCTTCCCTCAAACCAGTTTCATAGTGGAATACTCACCAAGTAGGGAGTAAAAAAATATAATTTGCTAAACTATCTATTCGTCGGAAGGATGTTTCTGCATAGATTCAATTGTTTAGAATATTTCTATAATATTTACACTTCTGTAATACTTTGTTTATAAAGTGGTACACGAATTAATAGGAATGTTATTAACAACGTATGTTTAAAAAATAAATCCTTCAATCAATTCCATTGGGTTTCCAAAACTATTTGAAGAATTTAGGCTTCACCAATACGTCATCTGTTTTATAGGTTTTAATTTTATAATTGTCACATAAATTATAGAACAAATCTGACGAAGCCAAAGCTGAAGCATTCATGTACTAATGAGTTTCAGTGTCAATAGATCAATTATGCAACAAGAGTGCATATATGATCTAAAGTAATAAAATCTGCAATACATACACAACTTGTGAAATATCTCGAAGATCAGATCTTATTAGTGACCATCAATATGGCTTTCGACGTTGCCGTTCAACGGGTGATTCGCTCACCTATGTTATACACCATGGAGAATCATTAGCAGTTATTCTAAGAATCTCTAAGACTTTCTACCGAGTTTGGCACAATGCACTGTTATTAAAGCTTGAATCTTAAGCTCTTTCCGAACATCTAAAACTTGATCCATGAAAGGCATATACTTGTTCCGGCCTCGATGGTTCAAGATCAAACACCCATAGTATTAACGCCGGAATACCTCAAGGGTCTATTCTGTCACCGACTATTTTCTTATACATATTGATGATCTTCTGAATTCGACTAGAAACAAAATTGTGAACTTCGCTGACGACAGAACTGTATCTTCCATCAACAAGAGGTCTCTCAGTGTATCTACATTTGTCCATAAACTCGTTGCTCAAATTGAGTTCATGAATACCGACCTTAAGATCATTTCGAAGTAGCGATATGATAATTTAGTTGCTTTTAATGCTACCAAGACAAAATGAATCAGGTTCTCAAGAAAAACTCAACGATTCTCAATTATTATTGGAAAAACAAATGATTAAGAGAACCAATGAACTATATCTTTTAGGGATCGATGTTAATCCAAATTTAACCTGACCCTAAAACTTCTCCAAAATTGCTACACAGAAGGTTAGTTATCTATTTCATGCAATAAATTTGTTTATGCCACTGCTATTACTGCTGTGTAAGACTCAAGTTCATCCAGCATTGGAATACTGCTGTCATAATCTATACTTATTTACTCCTTGCACCTACTTGGCCCGATTAAAATAGGGCATTGTGGCTAATAGATAAGCCAATATTAACCGCTCACCTTTATTCAAACGAACATTGAAGGAAGGTTGCCGGCTTATGTATTTTTAACATATATTAGGTATTTATCTGTAAACGCGTATGGAACTCTCCACCCTTAGAGGTGTTATTGAAATGATATCAGGGGGCTCGAGTGATGTTATTACATTTAGCTTTATCAGATAGTTGCTCATGAATATATATATATATATATATATATATATATATATATATATATATATATATATATATATATATATATATATATATATATATATATATATATATATATATATAAGCAGTCCAGATACTATCCTGAAGAACGCAAACTGCATATACTAGATGAACATAAAGTCCATCTAACCTGATTTACTTTTATCCAAAAGTTCCTCCTAATGGAGCTAGCGCCCTTTGAAGATGACGCTGCTAAGTTAGATTTTTAAATATATCTCAAAAAACCGTTACCTACAAACTTCAAACTTAGTACATTGTATACGGCTCCAGTAATAAATTAATAAATTGATAACTAAGAATAAACCCGCGTTTTTTATTGCCAAGTTGGTCAAAAAATTTAAACTGATTTTCCTCGAAAACGGTGCATAATTGCGAATTCAAAGAAGAGTATATTTTGTTAGAAAATTTCTTATAGTTTTTGACTTTAATGAAAAATGTGTCAAAAAGCTGATACAATAAAAAACAAGGGTTTGTAGTGAATAATTTATCACTGCAGGTATATACAATGTACCAAATTTGAAGTTTGTAGAAAGTGGGTTTTCGATATATGCTTATTCAAAAAACTGACTTAACAGCGTCATCATCAAAGGGAACTAGCTCATTCAGGAGGAACTTTTGGATAAACTTAAATTAGGTTAGATGGACAGAAAATCACATCTATTTAGTATAGTTATATATATATATATATATATATATATATATATATATATATATATATATATATATATATATATATATATATATATATATATAATTATTCATTCGTATTGTTGTTACATGTATAATATTGATAATCTTTAAATAATTATTAGAAATAACCGGCTTGTTTATTCTCAAAAAACTCTATTTTATTAAAAAGTTGACGTTTCGCCACGACATTCGTGTATTTATCAAAAGTTTTGATAAAGCCACGAATGTAGTGGCGAAACGTCAACTTTTTAATAAAATCGAGTTTTTTGAGATTCAACAAGACTGTTATTGCTAATAATTATCAAAAGATTATATATATATATATATATATATATATATATATATATATATATATATATATATATATATATATATATATATATATATATATACAGTGTGTCGCATTTAAGATGAAGACACCCCCATATTATGGTTATTTAAAGGAACACAGATTTGAATTTTCGTACAGTCATAAACGGTGATGGGTCATATGTTTTAAGATACTTAACTCAATTCAGAATTTCAAACCAGGCCTACTACGAATTGACAAATAGGGCCGATTCTCAATATTTTGTTTCGCGTTAGAGGTATGGAAAAAAGTTTTTCAGAAAATTTTTTTAGGCCCATATACCAATTTTCATGACTAAATTCGCATTTTCAATTTTTTCAATATTTTGGTTATAATTCAAAATTATTAAGTTTATGCGGGTGTATTCGACGAGGTTGACCATTCTGATACATTTTAACAACACTGCCAGTTTCATTGAAAAGAGCATTTACAGCGGCTGCTTTTCCATGAGTAACAAAAGCACGTTCGGAGTGTCTCAAGTTAAACTGTGCAGCAACTTGTCTGCTGCCACGAGAATTATCACCAAACAACCGAATTATTTCGATTTTTTCACGTAAAGTTAATGGCATTTTGATTCTCTGATCACTAATTCACTAAATTTAACTCAACGCAGTACTTCAAACTAACTAGTATTTGACACATCTGTTAATTTTATTATTTTCCATGGCACACAAAGTATAAATTAAAAAATTGGTATATGAGCCTAAAAAAATATTGAGAATCGGCCCTATTTGTCAATTCGTAGTAGGCCGAGTTTAAAATTCAGAATTCAGTTAAGTATCTTAAAAAACATGTCCCACCACCGTTTATGACTCTGAGAAAATTCAAATCTATATTCCTTTGAATAACTGAAATATGGGGGTGTCTTCATCTTAAATGCGACACACTATATATATATATATATATATATATATATATATATATATATATATATATATATATATATATACAGGTTGACTTAATTGCCATGGGCCACTATTGCTATCTCGGTAACTATAATAACTACAAGGTTGGTCAAATTAGATAAAATGTGCAGTTTTTAGAGGAAATCGACCATCCGGTTACAGATTTCGAAAAAAAAAATTCTATCTTGAGCTACGGGGGTTTTTCGAAAAATTGCTCAAAACTATTTGATCGAATATCTCAAAAAGTATAATTTTTACAAAAAATTAGTAGGGAAAAAATTTTTTGCATTTTAGACGTTCTTCAAGTTGGTATATTTTAAGGAAATTTGGTTCGTCTAGTTTTTGAGATTCAACTTTGTTTTTTAAATAAGGACCTGCATTTTTCATTCCAAATTTTGAAAAAATTTTTTTTAATCTGATTTCAACGATGTATCACATGTCCGTATTCGTTTGTATTTAAATAGTAAAAAACTAGTTTTTAACTTTTTTGGCACTTTTTTCATTTTATCATAGGTTTAATCATAGAGCGAAGAGAAACAATTGCTTATAAAAGCCTATGATCCGTAATACATGTGTCGTGTCAGAGTAAATTTAAAGCAACATGGTAGCGTTTTCCAATGGGAAAAATTGGATTCATTTTTTTGTCATGCAAAAGCATTTCGAAGTGCTGAAAGAGCCCTTCAAATGTATCAAAATTCGTACCTCGAAAGGCGCTTACCGAATCGAATAATTTTTACAAGGCTACAGCGAAATTTGCTACAATAAATCATTTAATGATCCTTCAGAACGGGGAACAATTGTAACGGCAGAGAATGGGGAAGATGAAACAAATGCATTAGGTATGTATCATCTCCACTTTGAATTTTGGAAAAGCTAATTTTAAAAAATAAGGAAATCTTAAGGTTTATTACATAACTTGAATTTAATTGAATGCTAAAAAGTTTGAATGTTTCAAAACTTAATAAATAGTTTCTTTCACACGTTGCAACAGTCTGTTTATGTTATTAAAATATGCAATTGTTTTATTGGTACTCAAAGCCACCTCTGATGTCCTCATTTTTTAAAAAAACACAATACAACTTAAATTTTGTCTTTTTATCATTAAAACGAAAACAAATATGAACATGTGATACATCGTTGAAATCAGAAAAAAATTTTTTTTTAAGAAATGGAATAAAAAATACAGGTCTGTATTTAAAAAAAGTAAGTTGATGGTAATATCTCGAAAACTAGACGAACCAAATTTCCTTAAAAAATACCAAATTGAAGAACGTCTAAGATGCATAAATTTTTTCCTAAACTAGTTTTTTGTAAAAATTATACTTTTTGAGATACTTATTCGATCAAATAGTTTTGAGCAATTTTTCGAAAAAACCCCCGTAGGTCGAGATGGAATTTTTTTCAAATATGAAACTAGATTTTCAATGTCCTACAAAAACTGCATATTTTGTCTAAATTGGCCAACCTTGCAGTTCTTATAATTACCGAGATAGCAATAGTGGCCCTTGGCAATTAGGACACCCTGTATATTTTTATATAAATATATACATAAATATATATATATATATATATATATATATATTTATATATATATATATATATATATATATATATATATATATATATATATATATATATATATATATATATATATATATATATATATATATATATATATATATATATATATATATATATATATATATATATATATATATATATATATATATATAGATATATATATATATATATATATATATATAGATATATATATATATATATATATATATATATATATATATATATATATATATATATATATATATAATTCGAATGGAAAATAAGGAATAAATTACAATTCAGTGTATTGAATCTATGAATCGTATACTATTGATCTATTAACAATGGAAGTTTTGTTATCAATATATACTGTGTTGAATAAATCATTCAGATTGTACCTATGAAGAATTGGGAATATGATATAAGTAGTTTTATTAATGCCGTGAAAGTGGTTTTTCAGAAGACATCGAAGTGAAGAATGTAATTATATTTATATTCATTTTAATATTTATGATTCATATAAAATTTTTTATATTTTACTCTCAAAAGTGTGCAATCTGCATATTGTATGTAACTAAGTAAAGTATTAATTTTATCAAATTTTAAATGAATTATATTTTTTTCTCGCTGATATAGGCGACAAGTACGTCTCGATGCTATAGCTTTAGTAAAAATTTTTTGAAAACAATTTTTTTTCTATCCTCATTGACATTGGTTTACATCAAGTAATGGACATTTGTTATAAAAAGGCAGAATGAAAATTTTCAGACTTATGTAATCGCTAAATAAGTTAAATGAAATATATTATCATATTTAAAAGTTATTATTTTATCACAAAGATTACTTACCCAATCATTCTGTTATGAAAATATTTATTACATATCCTGTTTCTGATTCTTTAGAAGTTCTTATACATCATTAACTCCCGATAGATTTTTCGAAATAGGTCATATTACAAATACTTATCAAATGTAGCACAAATGTAAACTTTTATCTCTTTAAATAAAAGAATCTAATTAATGTAGAATTATGTAATAACACTAAATTCGCATATTTCACTTTCGATATAAAACAAACAAAAATACTTATAGACTCAACTTGTTAAATTAAACTTCTGCTTGAACTGTTTAAATGCTCAATATAAATAAAAGTGCTGACATAAAGAAAGCATAAAAAGAAATTCAATTACCTGTTAAAGCGATCGCTTCGTCAAATTCCACTGGTTCATCCGAATTGATTGATTCTCTTCGATTACCAGTAGCGCCCATAATTAAAATCAAACTGATAATGACAAGAATGTTTTTCTGTGTGGATGATATCCATAATTGAGTTTTGTAATAAGTAGTTTATACTTCACCAATGATAATTGAAAACAAATTCTCTGCGTTAATATTTAATTCTTATCAATGACAGTTTATGTATTACATCAGTTATGCTTAAACACACGAAATTGTTCTGGAGTACAGCCTGAAATAGAGGATTCCCAGTTTCATTGTAGAATACGTGCGGGATATTTTTTTATTTGAAATAAAGAAGAATCGAGTATCTTAAGAGTTATAAAGTTCAAAATTACCAAAATACAGGATGTTCGGCACATGAACCGTCAACATTTTTTGGGATATTGTTGAAGTCATTTGCTACCTTTGGACCCTGGGTCCTAAGAGTCACGGTTAAGGAGATATTTTTTTCAAATTTTTTTTTCTCAACTTACCCAAAACACTGCCTCTAAACTCCCGTTGTTTATTAATTCCATTGAAATCACCATGTATAATTGTCCAAATAACTAATAGTTTTTATTTCAAATGACACCACCAAGGGGCATACGAGGTTTTAACTATTAGGCCAAGCTACAGAGATTTTTTCATGTAAAAAGTGTTAGAAGAAAACCAGCTCCGCCATTGTTTGTAAAATAGTTCCATATGATATAGTGATATGTTTTTCACTCGACTTTATTATTTATAACTTTGTTATTAACAATTTTATGCAAAAACTTGCGTTTTTTTTTTAGGTTTTTGCTTATAAAATTGAAACTATCAGAGTAATCGTGATGGTGTCAATAGACTAATTGTAGAAAATGGAAAGACGAAGAAAATGAAAGGTCG
Source organism: Cynegetis impunctata (assembly GCA_030704885.1). NCBI lineage: Eukaryota > Metazoa > Arthropoda > Insecta > Coleoptera > Coccinellidae > Cynegetis > Cynegetis impunctata. The sequence goes on from JARQZK010000002.1 coordinate 1,489,136, forward strand.
GACGACTCGATCAGACCCTTAGTTTAAGAGAAATACAGTTTTTTCAAAAATTCATAACTCGCTTATTTTTTTTAGTTGTAGCGTAGATCCTCCGGCCAGTATTAGCTATTGATATAAACTTCATTTGTGCGAAGATCAGGAACTGTCCGATGCATAGTTTTTGATCTGTGGCCATTTGATTATGTTACTATGCAATTTTCCAGCAGACCTGAATGCGACAGGTATGGTCCGATTTCAATTTACAAAAACGGCCGAGAAATGACCGTCATGTTCAAAATGCCGACGCTTTCTAATGTCGTGCTTATCCTTGCCTGCTGCTCTACCCCCACTCTTCAACTATTCTCACACGCTCGGCCGTTTTTCGTCATGTTCAGCTTTATTTTTAACATATTTCTCAGCGTTTTCATGTAAAACCAAGATGAACGTTTTGGACTATGAGAATTCTACTTTCAAAATGTTTTTTGTAAATTGAAATCGGACTGTACCTGTCGCATTGGTTTGAGTGTAGTGTTATTTTTGTTTTGTGTGTGTACTATATACAAATTTGTATGTCCTATATACAACTTGACTTGTCCAATACATATTTGTCGATGTCTGAATGGATCAATAAAATTATTATTGTTATTATTATTATTATTATTATTATTATTATTATTATTATTATTATCATTCAGGTCTGCTGTAAAATTGCATAGTAAAATATTCAAATGGCCACAGATCAAAAACTATGCATCGGACAGTTCCTGATCTTCGCACAAATAAAGTTTATATTGATAGATAATACTAACCGGAGGATCTACGCTACAACTCGAAAAATAACGGAGTTATGAACTTTTGAAAAAACTGCATTTTGGCCGGTTTTTTCCAATTTTCCCTTAGACTGAGGGTCTGATCGAGTCGTCCGACCTCTCATTTTTTTCGTCTTTTCATTTTCTACAATAAGTCTATTGACACCATCACAATAACTCTGATAGAGTCAATTTTATGAGCAAAAAACTAAAAAAAAGCGATTTTTTGCATAAAATTGTTAATAACAAAGATATAAATAATAAAGTCGAGTGAAAAACATATCACTATATCATGTGGAACTATTTGACAAATAATGGCGGAGCTGGTTTTCTTCTAACACTTTTTGCACAAAATGCTCTCTCTAAATCTCTGTAGCTTGGCCTACTGGAGTACAGCCTGAAATAGAGGATTCCCAGTTTCATTGTAGAATACGTGCGGGTTGGGCAAATTGTGTACTTTCAGGCCCATCTTAAGAGTTTCGGTGCCCCAAGGCTCCGGATATTTTAGTACCCCAAAACTTTTTTATAGTTTCATTCACAAATCTAAATAACGATTCAAATATTCAACAAAAATATAATAACGATTATTCTTATGAAAACTATTACATTTCTAACCTAACCTTTTAACAGTAATTGAAAACAATTTTGAAAAAAATGGTACTTAGTAAGATACAAACATCACAAAACAACCTAATAAGGTTCTTTTCTTGATTTGAGTTCGGCAAACCAGTGGCCAGCCAGAATTTTGTATTAGGGAGGGTTTCCAGAAAAAATTGGGGATAGTATAAAAAACGAGAATATTTTGTGGAACAGAAAACGTAACGTACATTACCCACATTTAATAAAATATAATGAAAATATCTCTCAGGTAGTGGGAATACTCAAGTCTCAAATAGAATACACATAAAATACATTTAAAAATCATGACCGACAATGACAAAAAAATTTCGAGGCAGTGAGTATTAGTTTACGCATGGAATTAAAACAATAAACAAAAAAGACATCATCATAATAAATGCCAATTAAAATTTACTCATTAATTATAATAAAATAGTAAGAGGGCGAGATTGAAAAGCTAAGACCTCACGAATTTCGTCTGCCAGAATAGGAATATCTGAATGTTTATAGGTACATCACCATTAGAATTCCTCGAATAATTTTTAAGACATTTCAAGGAAGAAAATAATCTTTCACAAGAACATATCGTGGCTGGTAAAGTTGAGTTATAATTAAAAGTTAATGAATTCTTGGAAATAAATTTTCAGTCTGTGGTGGGGTTCAACCCATAAAACCCCCCTCTCGCTGCGCCTCTGCGGCAAACATCACCATGGAGTGGCCCAAGAGGCCATTGAAAATGTATAATAAGCTGTTTTCAATCGAATGTATTTCAGTGTTCACTACAAAATTGAAATGTTTTTGTATTGTATTAAATCAGTCCCATCTTGGGACTGGCGTAATATGCCCCTTTGAGGCCGATGCCCCAAGGCACGTGCCTCGTGTGCCTTGCCGTTAAGATGGCCCTGTAAGTACTTTTACTTTGAAATTCAGATGATGATCTTATTTTTCTGTATATATATATATATATATATATATATATATATATATATATATATCTTATATATAAAATTCTCGTGTCACAATGTTCGTTCCCATACTCCTCCGAAACGGCTTCACCGATTCTCATGAAATTTTGTGAGCATATTGAGTAGGTCCGAGAATCGGCCAACATCTATTTTTCATCCCCCTAAATGTTGAGGGTAGTCCATCCCTAATTTTTTATTTTATTTTTTAGACAAAATTTTTTGTTTTTATTTTTTTATGATACAGCATACAAAAATACATACAATCCTAAATTTTGACCCTTCTACGATCAACCCTTATTTTTTATTTGTTAAACTCCTTCGAAATGACTTGATCGATTCTCATGAAATTTTGTGTGCATATCGGTTAGGTCTGAGAATCCGAGAAAATCTATTTTTCATCTCCCTAAATGTTAAGGGTAGTCCATCCCTTAATTTTTTTCTTTATTTTTCTGACAACATTTTCTGTTCTATTTCTTTTATGTTACAGCATTCAAAAATATATACAACCCTAAATTTTCACCCCTCTACGATCAACCCCTATTTAGATAGATAAAAATAATTTATATGGCAGAACAACGCTTGCCGGGTCAGATAGATAGATAGATAGATAGATAGATAGATAGATGGATGGATGGATGGATGGATGGATGGATGGATGGATGGATGGATGGATGGATGGATGGATAGATAGATAGATAGATAGATAGATAGAAAGATAGATAACTATCTAGATAGATAGATAGAGATACATTAGCAGATAGATGAATATATAGAAAGACAGATAGATAAAAATAATTTTTATGGCAGAACAACGTTTGCCGGGTTAGATAGATATGTAGATAGATAGGTAGAAAGACAGATAACTATCTAGATAGATAGATGAATAGATAGAAAGATAGATAGATAAAAATAATTTATATGGCAGAACAACGTTTGCCGGGTCAGCTAGTATATATATATATATATATATATATATATATATATATATATATATATATATATATATATATATATATATATATATATATATATATAAAGATTTTCGAAGTACGTTGTTTATGTAGGCAACCAGCATCACTATTTTTGAATTTACTGGTTAAATATAATTTTTGACACTACGATTTAGAATCAAATTTTTTCTTCAGTATCATATACTGAGCTCCTATATATATATATATATAGCTATAATATACCTCTAAATTTTCCTATGAAAAAAATGTTGAAAAAATCATATAATCGAGCACTTTGACAAGAAAATCACCACTTAGAACACTCGTAAAACTGAATTAATCTCGGTTTAAAACAATTTTATAATGTAGTTCACAATAAATTTATCAAACATTTTCAAAAACCTAGAGCCACTAACCAATTTGACGAAATAAGAAATTTTTCTAAAATTACCTTCACTGTTCTCATACTAAGTTATCTATATTACATATAGTACAATGACTTTTAAAATTTTGACTTTCTTGAGTGTGTTTTTCTCAATATTCCCAGGTCACTAGCTCACGAAGATTCAATACCCAACTGAAAACCAGTCGATCTTAAACAGATCCAAATAAGCCGGAATAAACTTATTGACTATTAAACTGGTAAATATTGAACGATCAATTCATCGTAGTGTCGATAAATGAAATTGCTTCTGCAGCGTTTCTGAAATGTTTGAAGAGAAAAACTATTAATTCAACAACGACAACTGGGTGAGGCAGCCTTGTCGTAAAAAGGTTCTTACGTTATGAGTCCAAGGTCCGACTAAATTTGGAGGACACAAATATTCTCTTAAGGAAATTTATGCCTTTTCTTTCGAAACAATTAAAAATGGCATTTTTATCAGTTTTTCATAACCCGATAATATTCTATGCAAAAATTGTTAAACTATAAAATGAAAGATTGTCAATATAAGTACTTTGAATAAACATATGAATATATTTCTAATATATAAAATTCTACTGTCACGGTGTTTGAAATTAAACTCCTCCAAAATGGCGAATCGGACAACATCTATTTTTCATCCCCCTAAATGTAAATAAATTTTAGACAAATTTTTTTTTTTATGATGCAGCATTCAAACATACATAAATACACTGAATTTACACCCCTCTACGATCAACCCATATTTCTCCATCGCGATTTTTATTTTTTTAAATTTTATCCACAGATCCGCAATAGGGTTGCGAGATGGCAATCGAAAATAGTAATAGTCGGTCTAAGAATAGGGAAAATATATTTTCCTATTTTCCACCCAAAAAATGGTTATGAATTTTCTGGACAAAATTTTTTATTTTTATTTTTTTATGATGTTGCATTAAATAATACATACAACTCTAAGTTTTCCTTTCATTTCTATGTTCTTGACTATTTCTAATTTTGTTTTGGTTTTCCTAAAAAGTTCTAACTCTTCTTTTACACCCTTTTCCTCCATATAGTGCTTTTTCAAAAACTCTCTAATCTTTCATTCGCATTCCTAGTCATCACTTTCTCATATTTCTTTTTTGTTTCTCATAATTTTTTCAAGAACCTGTTTTTCATTGCATTAAATAACCCTGCAACGAAAATCTCATTGAAATGTTAAGTTGACTTTGGGAAGAAAAAGCTTTAGTGTTATTATAGGTGAAAATCCATCCGAGCTCTATTATTCAATTGGCCAATTGGTTCTTTTCAATTTTTACACCCAAAATTTATCATTCTCAACCACAAATTTGACACATGTGAATAGGTTCCTGGAAGGGGGTTTCATGATGACTTTGAACCGCTAGAGGCAGCAGTCTATAACCCATGCGTATATCTCAGTGGCGGATTATCCTTAAGGCAAACTAGGCATGTGCCTAGGGGCGCGAGGGTACAAAGGGGCGCGCGGGCGGAATTGTAAAATAGAGAAAAAACATATAATATAGCATAAAATTAATTGTGCCAGTAAGTAAGCCACGTACTTAGACAATAAAAACTATTATTTTTGCTTACAACCTCAATTTGCTTCAATTTATAACAAAAGATAAATTTAACGGATGGGACTGACTAAAACTTACGCCTACAAGTAACCTTGTTCTAATTCACATAATTTCTGCAGAAAGGAAAAATTTTAATAACTATGAGCAGCAAGCCTTGGAACTCTCACTAGCCAGATAATATGAAAAGGATAAAAAGAGGATTCGGAAGAAAAAGCTCACTGCAGATGAACCTGCCGAAGATATTAGGTACTTCTTCAGTATCTGGTCGGGACACATTTAGAGTGACAGTATTTTTAGTAATTATAGACTGACTTGTGGTTGAACTTCAAAAAAGACGATAATCATACAGTAATTTTTACAGTAAATTTTCATTTTTAAACAACTTGACCAATTTGAGCACTGAAGGAGTTCAAAATAGAGCAAGTACGTTAGAAACAATGTATTCCGGTGATTCAGAAAAGTGTTTTGTGGATGAATGTATCTATCTGCGTTCTTATTTAACAAAAGTTGCTTGGAACGGAAACTGCCCCAAACAACCAACGCAATTTTAAAGGCTCTAAGAATTGATGAACTCGAAACAATTTATCCAAACGTTAACATATCTTTAAGAATGTGTGTATCGACGGCAGTCAGCAATTGCATTGGTGAGCAGTGCTTTTCCTGTCTAAAGAGAGTGAAAAATTATCTTCGCTCAACTATGACAGATATCAGATTAAATTCGTTAGCAATACTCAACATAGAATCAAACATATTGCAATCTTTAAACTATGACGATGTTATTGACAAAAATGTAGGCGCCAAAATTTTTTATTTTGTAAATGAAAATCAGCAACTTTGAAGGCGTGCGAAAAAGCTGCTTAATTGTACATACATACCATTATAATTTCATTTTTTACTTTGAATAGTTTCTGCAAATAATTCAATTATTTCCAATTATATCTAACTCTAAGTTACCAGAGTGCTTTAAGTATACTTACTTGAAAATTCAGATGGTGTTAAAAATTTAACCCTTTATCCGAGTTTATGTTAATAAGTCGCAACTTGATTTTTTTTAAATTAACCAAGTATTAATAAATTCTTAAAATTAATAAAAGCTCCAGACGTTCGTTTCCCAAATTTTTCCGACCGAGAAAGAAATCCGGGACCTTCCGCGCTTACGGCATACTCCTAGGCCACTATCTATACTATCGAGTTTGAATTAGGTAACTATAACATATTAAACTTAATTATATAAATAAAATATTAGATACACTGATTTAATTCATATTTTATCATGTTCAATAATTTAATTCATACGACTGGCGTGTAAAGCTAAATATTATATTGTATAGGGAATATCATAATTTTCGGGTTTACATGCCACTCGTACCTTAAAGCTTTAAAATATTGTAAACCTAAATCGCAAGATTTGTCCGACAATATCGATCTCATGTAAACTCATGCTCTTTTAGTCTTGGCCCTCCTATCATCGCGTTTTCCTAAGGGGCAGCACATTACACAGTTATTTTTAATATAGGATGCTTGCCTACGGCGCTCTGAACGTTTAATCCGCCTCTGGTATATCTATAGTGGTTTCGCAGATATAGATAACCTCTAATCAGACCCCTCTTTCCAACTGGGCACTCTGGGCATGAGCCCAGGGCCCCACGATCTATAGGGCCCCCCTAGATCCTGCCAGATCACCAAAGAATAACCGACATTTAATACCGAAAATAAAAATCAAACGACTATGATTGTCTACAATACCTACTTGCTTATTAGCTTTTGCATGGGCGAAGCTACTCTCGCCCGAGAATCAGACTTTCCGATTTCAGCGTGTTTAGATGAATTTAAATACATACAAATAAAATTATTATCTTGAAAAAAAAATTGAAGCAACATTTCCAAATATAGAAATCGCATTAAGAATTTTTTGAAGCATGTGTAAATTGATGAAGAAGTATGTAAAATGCTTCAAGAGGGATGATACAGTTTGTTGCTGATGCCCATATAGTGTGATATGATCAAAAACACAGATTTTAAAGAAGTGATTATCGATTTTTCTCTTTTCAAATCTAGAAGCGTACCTCTTCAATCAACATAGATTTTTGAGCACTAATTTGTGTTTGCTGAAAGAGTTACTTTTGTGAATTACCTATATCATATTATACATTATTTCAATCTAGAACTTTGTTATTTATTTTCTTTGTCTATTCTAACAAAATAGCGATCTGTCAAGGCCATAGGGGTTCTATTATAGTAAAGTTACCAGGGTCTCTAATAGGTTGAAGACGGCCTACCTCTAATGTAAATTAAATAGAACAACTGAGAGCCACCACAGTACGATACCTATCGTTCTATCCGTTGCTACCATTACATTAATGGACAGAGAACGATTGAAAAAAACGCACCCATACACAATACACAATATATATTACAGATTTCCAAAAATTTGTTTAAAAATGGTAAAATTATATATATATATATATATATATATATATATATATATATATATATATATATATATATATATATATACACTGCCGGCCAAAATTATTAGATCACACAATAATTTGAAGTGAATTTTTATATAAAATTTGTTATCTCGTTGGTTTTGCGTAAGGAACGTAAAAAATTCAATTATTTTATTACACGTCATTATATTGCAAAAAATGATAAAATACACTTTAATTTAAAAAATAAAAAAAAATCTCAAAAATGAAATTCTAGCACACCCATGAAGAAAATTGTCAATATCGAGTGTTTCCACCCCTATATCGTATGGCAGCTTCACTTCTTCGCCTAATGCTCAAAATAAGCTCCCTTAAGTATCCTTGAGTCGTTCAAGAGAGAAATGGAAGCAGTAAGTCCATCAAGGTCATTCGGAGGATTTGGAAGTGCTCTGAAGCGTCTACCCATCATGTCCTATACATGCTCGATGGGGTTAAGGTCAGGACTATTAGCTGGCCAATTTATAGTATCAATATTTTCACGACGGAGAAAATTTTGTGTCACCTGAGCTGTGTGCGGCCGAGCATTATCGTGCATAAAAACGAAATCAGCACCAAAGTTTTCAGCATATGGCACCACATGAGGTTCAGGAATATCCGTGATGTACCGAACATCATTAACATTGCCCCTTCGAAGCGTCACTAGCTTCGTACGTCCTCCCAAAGAGATGCCTCCCCAAAACATAACACTGTCACCACCATGACGAATATTTTCAACGAAGTTACACTGTGCGTATCGTTCTCCAGGTCTTTGATAAACTCGTACGCGTCTATCTGAATGGTAATGGGAAAATCTTGACTCGTCGGTAAACAAAACTCGACTCCAATCGGCCGGTTCCCAATTAACGTGCATTCTCGCAAATTGAAGTCTATATCTCCGGTGCTCTACGGTCAAACGCGGCCCTCTAGCTGGGATCCGTGGGGTCAGGTTTCCTTCCCTTAAGCGTCTTCTTATGGTTCTTGAGCTTATTTGGATTCCATAAGTCCTTCTAGCATTTTGCACCTCGGGAGCTGTTAATGTCCGGTTTCGAAGGACTTGTTGGACCATGCAGCGATCCTGGACAGCCTTGGTAAAGCGTCTACGACCTTGACCTGGTCTTCTTTGATGATCCCCATTTTCCCTATGCCTTCTTAGACCATACGAAACTGCAGATTGAGTCACACCAAGTCTTTCTGCGATATATCGCTGACTACGACCTTCCTCCACTAATGTTACCACTCTAACACAATTCTCTAAGGATAATGCATTTCTAACCCGACCTTGCACATTCATTTTCAAGTTTTAAGGGAAAATAATGAAAACAAAATCAGTGTTTATCCGTTTAAGATAAAATTAACACTGACCTGAAAAGTATCCAAACTGATAACTTTTTATTACAGGTAAAGAAACTGCGATATGGAACTCGAAACGAAGTTTAGATAACAAACATGATTATAGCAGATTTAAAAAAAATTCTCCTGCAACAAATTATCAACAGAAATTTTAATTCGCATTTCTTAGGTGATCTAATAATTTTGGCCGGCAGTGTTATATAAAAACCGGCCAAGTGCAAGTCGGACTCGCGCACGAAAAAAAGGAAACACACGTGTTTCATTCCTCCCTGAAGTATGTGTCAGGGAGGCGGGTAGCTTGAGTTTGGGATTAACTCCTTCAGCCAGATCAGAGGATACACTTGTATGTACAAGTGCATTTAGGATAGGTGAGACGGGATATTTATGAAACATAGGAAGTGTGGGTAGAGTTCAGAGGATTAATACTGGCCCAGCATTCGCCTTGTAAGTTTGCAAGCAGTGACTTACATTACCATGAGGAAACCTCTGAAAAAAAAACTGATGGCAGACCAGTCGGCCCCGGGGTTTGAACCCGAGACCTCCCAAATACTAGCCAGCGTACCTAACATACTCGACTAACTAGCTTGGTTGCGCACGAAGGGTTCTGTACCATAGAGTCACCCTTAAATATTTATTTTATTTTAATTTTATTATTTATTATTAAAGTAAAAATACAACTGAGTATTTTGTAAATATTTCAAGTGCCTACTTGTTGTCATTATTGATATCGAGCAAAAAAGGGCCAAAAATTCGCATTTGTTGTATAGGAGCATCCTTTAAATATACATTTTATTTTGTTTTTAGTATTTTCTGTTATAGCGGCAACAGAAACACATAATTTGTGAAAATTTCAACTATCTAGCTGTCGCGTTTCTTGAGATACAGCCTGGTGACAGACAGACAGACGGACAGACAGAGAAGTTTTAATAGGGTCCCGTTTTTGCCCTTTGGGTACGGAACGCTTACAAAGTTCAAAAAAACCTCAAAACTACTACACATCACTGTTAAATTTCGATACTGTGTAATAGTTTATTATATTCGGTGAAAATACGACTTCAAACAAATTCTTTTGTAAAATCAACCATCGCCAGGCAACGAATCGACACCCCTTTTCATTCAACTAATGCAGAATGAGAATTATGAAATGCGACAAGTTGTCGAATTATCCGCTGCAATACACCCTAGTTCCCCTCTTTATGTAATGCGCATTATCTATCCCCACCAAACGATCGAAAAAAATCAATATATCCGCTATCCGCTCCTAATGAAACATTCGGGAAAATTGCAATTAATATCCAATGTCCTATATTTTCTTCTTGAGAAATTTTGTAAAGAAACGTCATCCCATGGATTTTCCAAAGAGAACTTTCCCCATTAATAAGTATGAAGGGTTGTCGAGGTATCTTCCGGGGAAATTTCGTCATTAGGATCACAGTAGTGCGAGAAGGTCCACGGAAATTTCCACCCCCTATATGAAACGCCTACGCGCTAGCGTCATAGTCACACCCCTAATCGATTAAATTCTAGTAGTATTAAATTGCTCAACTGTTAATCTATTAATGCTTATCAATCAATTTGTATACAAATTAGACAATTTACTTCAAATAAATTATACTGGATTCCTTTTTTGTTCGAAAATGGGAAAATTTTTTTAAATTTGTATTTTCTGTTAGTGGTTATACATTCTGATCACGATCATTTCCTCATGCGTGAGCTCTGCTGTAATCTATTAAGTTAACGTTTTTCCACCAATTACAATTAATAAGTTAACAGCTCATAAAACAACCATTTTATTTTATATTGGATTTTAAACGTTCTTTCAGGATGCCTCACAATAGCCAAGGAATGAGGATTGTAGGAAGCAGAGGATGTCGGGTCCGGAAGAATCCGGGAAATTACATTTTCTCTGCCAGATCGATCGATGAATCAAGGTAACAGGAGCATTTTGTATTGTTGTTTGGCGTTTTAAAGTGTACAATATGGACAAGGACAATTTTCCTCTTGAAATTTTCTTAAGTTGAAGGTATATTGAAGATGTTTTTAATGCATAGGTACATTAAAAATCTCACAATAACAGAGACAGAAGTTTCCTCTTAGTATTCCAGCGATAGATCAGAACCTTACTTTTATAATGGTCTAATTCTAGTACAACGAACTGAGTTGCTAAGAATCGACAACTTTTTAGAAATCTATCCAATATTTACGTAAAAATTTGTCAGAATCTGCACAAATTGTAAAGAGAACTCCACAATTATATGCCGCAAAATCCTGCATTAGTTTGGTATCTACTGTTGAAGAGAACTTGTATTTCATGTCAGTAGGCATTTCACATAAAGAAGAATTAGGATGAAGATTAGAAAGAAGCGCATTTAAGATGATTTGGAACCCAACAGCAAAACTTTTACAAGAGTAGTGGTCTCATGATTATAAGAAGAACAATATTGGACTTGATGACACGCGAGTAAACATTACTGACCAATCCAATTGAACTTTTGCCATAAATGAATTGTCCAGGAGTGGTGTTGGTGAAGAAAAGTTAGTGAACATTACAGGATATGCAACCGTGCCTTCGGTAGGACCAAGAGCGCCATACTGAAATCATAAATCCCATTTGTACCTACTACCACTATACCTAACTACTACTGAAAATATAAGCATGCAGCAAAAAACAATAAGGTACTGAAAATCAGTTTTTATGAAACAACTATGTGTTTATAACTGTACTTTCCGTTGAAATAAATAAAATAAACAAATTAATTTCCACCTTGTTTCCTAATTTAGTGGCTCCTAAATTACCTACCTAATATGTAAATTAAATTCGTATTCATTAAATTGTTCTTCTGAATTACACTCAAGCTTTTTTATCACCGAAGTTAATTCAACGTTTATAATTCTAGTTTCCTTGACTTTGGGTGATTCAACTCAACTCAAGAAACTGCCAGAACAAGTTACTCCTCCTACCAACTATTAATTTTTTTTTTCGTTGAACTGCCAAGGAACCAAATTTCATTAAAATATTAAATTTACTTTGACAAAAAACAAGGTAGTGTGAAGAAGATAAAAATCTGCCCTAGTCAATTCAGGTCTCCTCGGTGGCCCTAAAAGAGGGTCATTCCGGCCAATCCGATCCCTTCTAAATAGCCTATTCCATCCATTACACGACTATTCTTGCGTATTGGGTTGCACAACCATCTTGTTGAAAGTGTCACCTCGCTTGATAATGAATCGTATTCTGATTGTATCACCAAAATAGTTATTTATGTACCAAGTGCGTTATAGATATATATCCTAACGCCAGGAGGGTAACATTGTTGCCCGATGGGCGTTAGGATCTGGTAACGCACGTGGTGCATACAAGATTTTATTTTTTAGGAAAAAATTATTTTATTATAATGAAAAATTGATTTTAAAATCGGTTCATTGCTCCTATGTTTTCCATTTTCCTTCTCATAGTAGGCATGTCATTTGTTGATATTTAATGACTGTCATTGCTGCTTTCTTTGTGTAGTCTTATAGAAATGATGAAAATGAAAATGAATTTACCCAAGAATATCATCGAAAATGCAGCCAAAGCTGCGAATAATTAATTGCCGGGGAAATCCAGAGTCATATACGACCAGGATTATGAAGTATTGAATCAATGGAAGTTGCTTCCTTTCTCCTCGTACAATGAGCGGGCGTTATGATCCATAATGCCCGCTCATAACGCCCTAGGGCATAATGAGTGTATTTATAGCAACCGTATCTAAGGTAAAATCAACAAATAATATACAAGTGAAAAATAAAAATATTTTCCAATTATACCATACATAAATTGCACAAAATACGATAGCTTTACGTCGGCCTAATTGTAAAACCACGTAACTGCCATTTGGCACATTTTACAAGAGAGCAATAAAACTGATTCATTTGACATTCCCTCAATCGTTTTTTACGAAATCAAGCACTGTTATATGGAAACGTTAAAATAATCTGTTCCATACGACATTGTGCTGATTATTACTTTATTATTGGTTTTCAGGGAGTTTGATGTTCTGTAATTAATGACTTCTGGAGATAGGTGTTATGTAATGCGGAGTTAAAGGTTTTGCTCTGACTTTCATATCCGCTTACATCTCAAAATTAGGAGTTACGCAATATTTCTGACTACAAAACTTCATAATTGCATGAAATTATAGCAATTAAAAAGGAGTGTTCGTCTTTCCAATTATGCATGATTCAAAGGTCTCAAATATCAAAACAGTTTTCAATATGATTATTTTATTTTATAAAAATATAAATCAAAATACAAATCAAGGAAAGGTGGGGAACGTAAAATTATGAAAATAATATCAATTCACTCAGTTGGCAAAACATCATAAAATGAATGGTAGTCTGAAGGCATTGTTTCTTTCAGCTCCTGTAGATGATTATACTTCGATCGGGGAATATTTCGTTTTGATGTGTATAGTTGGGGAAAATCAAATTGACCACTCAAAAGTGGATCATCCTACCCTGTAGCAGTTCTTCTAGATCGTGTTATTTTAGATTCTTTGGGTTTGCAAACTGGTAGCAGTTTGTAGTCGTCTTCATAATTCAGTTTGTAGTAAATTTTTGCATCTTCTGTGAACAAAAAACAGCGAATATCTGTTACTTTTGGTTGTCCTACACCTACTCCGGGTCTGATTGATTTATGAGGTATGGCTTTACTATAATCTTTAAAAAATGTGTAGTCCAAGTATTGAACTTTATAAGGCCTGGGGTTTTTTTCTGGCCTTGGAACATACTTCAGCGTAATCAGCTGGAACATGTATATCTTTATTTTTCAGATATCTCTCGATTGTGGAATGAATCGATTCACATTCCATTTGGGTGTGCCCCCTTTCTAAATATTTTTGTTCTATAGAAATTTCATATCGTTTTGCTGTATGCATTTATGCATTCGCCAATATAGCACAACGATTTTGGTAATTGCAACCATCGCTGTAAATTATTACTTTATTACTGTTGTTTCTCAGAGGTAATTGGGAAACAATGAAGTCTGTTAAAATGTTTGCAAACTCATTACTAGTGAGTTCTCCGTCACTCTCATTCCATAAATAGCAGTAGCCATCCTTAGATTTCAAATCAAAGAAGGTCATATTATGTACAGATAATTTGCACCGATAGTATAATGCCAATGCATTAGATTTTGGGCTCAAAAGCAATGACTGTAAATCGACTGTGTAGACGTGTTCCTCATTTGCTTTGCCAAATTTTTTTGCTTTCCTTGCTTCTTCCCTTTTTTTAATGTGATCATCATATGTGTTTTTATCAATGTGATTATGTTTGAACGCAATGCACGTGTCACATTGATCTTTTTTAGGTCTGTAGAGACTAAGGTTTAGATCTTCAAACATTTTATGGAACGTACAACTGGATAATGGATTCATGTTTCTGTGTCCACACCAATAATTGCGGTAAAATTCATATAATTTTGCTTTTGATGACCAACACGGTTCAAGATAAAGTTTTTTCGATGATGATCTACAATAGTGGCTCTCAACTTTTCGAAGTTCTGAGAAAAACTCTTTCATAGAATTATTTTTTTCAGTTAGTTCATCTCGCTTTGATTTTACGTTTTTTTGCTCTTTCTTCTTTGTCTTGTTTCCTCAATATCTCCATCTTCATTCACTTCATCATCACCGTTATCATTATTTTTTTTCTCTTTTATCCAATTGAGTGCCAACCAATCACCAATACCAAGTGTTGCTAAAAATGTACTCTTGCAAACACGCAATTTTTTGTGATCTGCTGATAAATAAAATCGGTATGTGAATTTTCTTCTCGATTGACCTTGCTCTTTCCTGTCGCGAGCTCTTCCTGTTAAATTAACATCTATCAACCCTCTCACGTGAATCCTTTCTCCTTCCCACGACATTTCCCAAAATTGTTGAAAAATGTTCGTCCTTTGGTCGTTGGATAAAGAAGCACAGTGTAATTTCAGACTTTTGCACCTACATTTTACATCTTTCATTCTTCTTTTAGGTTTAACAACAGAAAATTTCGACTTTCCATCTACCAACTTTCTTCCTTGGTATTCCTCTCCTTTCTCTCTCAGAATCTTTACTTTCTTGCTCTCCCATTTCCTTTCATCAACCTTGTGCCTCTTTCTACATTTTGGACTTCCTTTTGGATCCTCTGTAATGTGATTGCCATCTATAATGATTGTATGCTCATTTTCATTTACTTGTTGTGGACCAGTGTTGTCAATCATTGACGTGTTTTCTTCTATCACCTCATTATTTGTTTTCTCAATTTCATTCGTAACAGTATTGCTATCTGACACTTCGTCAGTAACGATTAAGCTTAAATTATCATCAAACAATGCAAGTGAATCTACAGCAACAACTGTACTATCAGTACCAGACACAGTGCTAGATATCTGTACAAGAGATCCATCAGCCTGCACAACAAATACTTGGCTAGATTGGAAGCTGTTATCAGTAAGAGAATCAGTGCACTCCCTCGAGGTCTCTCCTGTTTCAAAATTCAATGTATCATGGTTTTCTTTCTTTTCCGCCAAAAAATTGGAATGGTCCTGATTAACCAAAGAATTTTTTTCCTGATTTTTGTCAGTTTTCAGCAAATTTAATATCTTTTGTGCTCTTGAACCCATCTGGAAAGAAAATTAGAAATTTAGGAATTCAGATACGAATTCTTGACTCATCACGTAACTCCACAAATAGATCGGAAATTGGGAAATTTCTAAAAGAAAACCATTCATATTATTGTTTCAAAACTAGTAACTCCAGTTATTAACTATTTGCAAACCACGTAACTGCCTATTAATATGAAACCTTCAAAAAAAAGTAATGAAAGATATTATGTCTGTTGCATAATGATCTTTTGATATATTTTCTTAATTGTTATCGGCGATGAAACGTGAAATCACGGTAATAGTTGAGAGAAAAAGAGTCTTATATCAAAACATTTAACTCCGTTACTGTATTTTCTAAGCTATAAACGCTGATTTGATCAAACCACGTAACTCCAATTCAAATTATTTCATGTTATTCAACTATTTATGGTTAAAAAATCACTTCAGTATATGAATGAAATTAAAATACATTACTTACTTCATCAGTGTATTTAACCACGGTAGCTGAACAATTGATTATGCAATGAAAAACTAACTTGTTAGTGCATTGAAACCACGCCTATTGCTAACACATGGATGTGACATGGACAACTAGGAGTTAGTGGGTTTGAAATAACAAAAAACCCTAACAAAAGATACGAGGTTTGAAAATTCCTATTCATTAAATCTTACGAATTTTTTGGAGGTACGAGGTTTAAATTATAGGTGTAGACTATTTTCACCAACAATTTGGTATAATAATCCTAAAACTGATTTTGGTGGAGTTACGTGGTTTTCTAAATAGGCCGACGTTTAGCTGAATATTGTTGGTTATAAGCGATTCGAAAATGAGGTTTGTGATGACTTCAGTACCTCAGATGATAAAATGCAACAGTTTAAGTACATTAGTGATTGGTGGAGAACGTAGCTTAATCAGAGAATACAATATCTTCAAAAATGTATTGCAATCAAATCATGAAAAACATACTAGTTGACCATGGTCAATTTCATACATTACATAAAGTGAACAAGGAAAATTCTTTAATAATTTTAAAAAAATTTCAGTCTAAGCGGTGAATTGTTGTTTCCCAATATCTTTGGTGGTATGGCGCTCTGGATTGTTATCCGACCAGTGTTACTGACCACGATTTGTATTGGGGAACAATTAGAGATTTGTTAATTCACTCCGAGTCAAATAAGCTGCACTGATGAGATCTAATAAGATCGAAACAGCTGTATGCAGATTTTGAGTCGGGGTGACTTGACAATTTCTATAATTCACCGTTCGATTGTGAATGCAGATTTTGCGTTGCTGAATACGTATAACCAGCTTCCTTGGAAACTTGTTTGATAATTTTTTAAATTATTAAAGAATTTTCCTTGTTCACTTTATGTAAAAATGTATTGATTTTTTATGACGTGAGCTACCATCCAGAAGAAGAAATCGGTACGTTATGCAGAGCTCTAAAGCGTGATTAAAAATTGATTGGAAGGTATACATTTTTGAGTGTTTCAATATTATTTGAATGTGTGTTTCACTTATTCCTAAATGAAGCCATATTCGCCGTAAAGAAAGCTTTTCATTATTTGGTACCGAATCCAGTACAAAAGAGTGGCAGCGTTATCTTCTTCACGAGCTATCTTAGTTTTCTTCACAATTAATAAGAAGCAATTAATCAAAAAAATTTCTTGGTATATTGATACCACATGATATATTAACCATAACAAAACAGTTTGAGTAAATTACATCAATTAACTCAAACTTTTTATTGGGTTATCTTCTGAACAAAGCATGTTTTTTAGTGTTTTTGAACTACAATTTCTATAAATATTTCAGCTTATCAAACATTAGGGAGGATATAAATAATCAGTTCGAAATTTATCAGGAGTTTATTAAGTCAAAATAGTTCTGGGTTTTTAGAAATGGGCGATTAAGGCTGCATTTCGTGGTGAATATTATTCCGTCCGAATTGCGTAAAGATCTGTCATCAGTACGCGATGCACTTCGCAAATTTTTTTTCACAATAGAGGGTTGAAATTTTGTATGTGGATTATGTTGATGTTTAGGTGACTTTCTTCGTTGGTTTCAACTTTTTTCCTTAACCGCGATGCACTTCGCGAATTTTGTTTAATATGAAATCAATTGATTTCTACTTTTTAATTCGGTTTGCTTTTCAAGCGTGATTTTTTAAAATATAATTCAATCCGTTAGAATCGCACCTCGACGCGATACATTTTGCACGAAAAAAAGACCTTAAGGCTCGTTTTCATTAGTAGAGTTAGCGGTAGAGTAACTAGCATGCTTGTCAGCATGCCTACTCTACTTGACCGGATTTAGAGCGAGTAGCCGTTCACACGCAAATTGAAAATAATGGTAGAGTGGTAGAGTAGAGTACAGTTTAAAACGCAACAATGAACATCAGCCGTCGTCGTCGTGCTGTGAGGAAGTGTTTGATAAATACTTCTGACATTTCACTGAGGGAAGTGACCGTCGCTATTGAATAGGAAGAAAATAGAAAAAAGAAAATATGGACGAGAAATTGGATCAGAAGAAGGCATACCCATGGAGCGTCTGCACTTCTTTTGAGCAAACTAGCTGAAGAGGACACACAAGAGTAGAAATTGTGTTTTAGAATGAGTCCGGAAAAGTTTGAGGCTTTACTTGAGATGGTCACTCCAAATATTCAAAAATGTGACACGCAAATGAGAGATGCAATAACACCGCGAGTAAAACTTAGTTACTTTGACTTTGTTAGCAACTGAAATAATTATAGAAGTCTGATTGTTCAGAGTGTCCAAAACGGCAAATTCCAATTTTGTTCCTGAAGTATGTGATGCCATTTATGAATGTCTCAGTGAGTACATCCACTGACGTGATATCGTACAGTAAACACGCTCCACTAGACCAAATCTGCTTTCACTGGTAAAGTAGCGGTAGAGTAGAGTAGAACGCGGTAGTAGGAGAAGGCGAGTGGGCGAGTTACTTTTCCACCGTGCAATCTTACTCTACTCTACCAAGATCTAGTACTCTACTCGACTGATTACATTTTCATTAGTAGAGCTGAAAGGATAGTTAGTACTTGCCCAGCTTACTCTACCGCTAACTCTACTAATGAAAACGAGCCTTAAGGCTCGTTTTCATTAGTAGAGTTAGCGGTAGAGTAACTAGCATGCTTGTCAGCATGCCTACTCTACTTGACCGGATTTAGAGCGAGTAGCCGTTCACACGCAAATTGAAAATAATGGTAGAGTGGTAGAGTAGAGTACAGTTTAAAATTGAAAACGCAACAATGAACATCAGCCGTCGTCGTCGTGCTGTGAGGAAGTGTTTGATAAATATTTCTGACATTTCACTGAGGGAAGTGACCTTCGCTATTGAGTAGGAAGAAAATAGAATAAAGAAAATATGGACGATAAATTGGATCACAAGAAGGCATACCCATGAAGCGTCTGCCTTTCTTTTGAGAGAACTAGCTGAAGAGGACACACGAGAGTATAAATTGTGTTTTAGAATGAGTCCGGAAAAGTTTGAGGCTCTACTTGAAAGGGTCACTCCAAATATTCAAAAATGTGACACGCAAATGAGAGATGAAATAACACCGCGAGTAAAACTAGAAGTTACTTTGACTTTGTTAGCTACAGAAAATAATTTTAGAAGTCTGATGCATTAGTTCAGAGTGTCCAAAACGGCAATTTCTAATTTTGTTCCTGAAGTATGTGATGCCATTTATGAAAGTCTCAGTGAGTATAGTAAACACGCTCGACTAGACCAAATCTGTTTTCACTGGAAAAGTAGCGGTAGAGTAGAATAGAACGCGGTGGTAGGAGTTACTTTTCCACCGTGCAATCTTACTCTACTCTTCCAAGATCTAGTACTCTACTCGACTGATTACGTTTTCATTAGTAGAGCTGAAAGGATAGTTAGTACTTGCCCAGCTTACTCTACCGCTGACTCTACTAATGAAAACGAGCCTTTAAGCCTTGTTCGCATTAGGCTAGTAATTTAGTCGAGTGGCCAGTAATTTAGTAACTAAAATACTCGCTACTGCCCAAAAATCGTTCGCACTTCAGTCCAGTACATATCACAAGTGAGTGGTTTTTGAAGATGAACAGCACGTAATTCAATAAAGTAAAGAAACTGATTAAGCTAATCGTTTTAGCTATTTTAGAAGAGGTGGACGAGGAAATCTGTGTGATTAGTAAAAAGAAACTGTGGGTACGAAAATGGACCAATAGAAGAGATAAACTAGGAGCTACGGATTGTCTTCTGAAGGAATTAGCATTGAATGAACCCAAAGAATACTGCGGTACTTTGAGAATGTCCGAAAATTGTGTAAAGTTTCTGTTAATGAAAATACACTCTGAAATTCAGCTTAAAGATACCCTTTTAAGAAGTGCGATTCCGGCAGTTACAAAATTACACGCATTATGTTTTTAATTTTTAATTCAATTTCCTTTTCACCAAATTCGAATATATTCGTTGTATTTTCTAAATACAAGTATGCGGATTGTTTAATCTGTTTGTTTATATAATGTTGGGACTGAACATTCCTCAAGCATTCATATTTGAAAACAAATTTTGAAGTTGTTTCTTCGCTCCAGCGGAACGAAATTTTGCGGGTAACTAATCAACTCGACTAATTGAAACAGTGAGTAGTAACGCGCAGTGTTGCCGTTTTGGCATTTTCAATGCTAAGTATAGAATTTTTTGTCTCAGTCAGCATGTAAAATTTGAGTTTAGCATATTGCATGTTTTTAGCATTTTTCGGCCTCCCTCTACCTATAATAGAAAATTTTCAGTCTGCTATGGATATTAGCACTTGAATGACTTTTCCTAAAGGCGCGTTTTCCTCCACTTTCGCCAGTCGCGGAAGACTGCGACTGAGTAGCGTCGACCAATTCGTCAACACATCTCAAATGCATTTTAAATAATCCTGTTTTCCTAGCCGCTACTCAGTCGCGACTAGTAGCGTCCGGTCGCCGTTCGTCCAGTCGCGAGTAGCTGCTCATATTCGGAAGGGGTGCCGCGATAATTCGTCGACGAAAGTTAGTTTGCGTAGTTATATTGATGCCGGCAAATTCGGAAAAACTCTTTAAATTTTGTTTCGTTATCTGTCAGGTGGTTCTGGATTAATATTACCTGAAATCCTTCCAATCGTCTATCTCGGAACATTGCTAATTCTTCGCTTCTCTGTTTCTCAGATTCTAACGTTAACATGAGAAGCAGATTTTCCTCCTGCACTTGATAATTTAATAACATTGCAATTAATGATTTTTTTGAAATATTCATTTTTCTTGTGCTGAACAGACCAGAACGAGGGACAAATACTGATTGACGCAGGCTAGCGAGTCGCAGTCGTCGGCGACTGGTGAAGGTGGAGGAAAACGTGCCTGAATGAATAGGTCGCAGCTACTACCAGTCGCGGCTACTCAGTCGCACTCGTCAGCGACTGGCGAATGTGGAGGAAAATTAAGGAATAAATGCATATCAAGATAAAGTCTATTGCCATTTCTGAAATCTAACCTAATTATCTAATAGGGGAATTCATCAATATTCGAAGAAACGATCCTTTTTGTTTACGTTTTACGATTAGGGAAATCGCTCAGTCAGCACCCGAAGCGTGTTAGCGACGATTAAGACGATTTTCATTTTATGTTTATGCGTAAATAGTTGATATTTGTGATAGTAACGTTTAAGTGAGCACACTTGCACCTTTTGTTTGTGAACATACCGCAATTTCAAGGGTCTATTCTATCAGAAATATACAAGATAACATTTTCTGACAGTAGAAGTACGGACAACATGAAGTTGCAAAGAAAGAAATGTACCTACATTATATATATTTTGATTTCGCTTAATCAAAATAAATTTCAAATTTTTATAATTGTATTAAAAAACACTTTCAAACTGTTAGGCACTTTTTTCAGCATATCAATAAATTTATTTGGCATTTCTTAGCATTTTTTCCGAGAGATTTAAGCATATTTGTCAAAAACGAAACGGCAACACTGTAAACGTGTGGTGGAGGGTGCTACTCGCCCGAGAAAATAGAATAGAATAGATTGACTCGATTAAACGATTTACTAAACGACTCTACTAAATTTTCGTAGTTCGCACACGTTTAGTTACTAAATTATTCGCCTAATGCGAACATGCCTTTAAGGCATGTTCGCATTAGGCTAGTAATTTAGTCGAATGGCGAGTAATTTATGCGAACCACGAAAATTTAGTAGAGTCAATTCATTTGGTTCTATTTTCTCGGGCGAGAAGTACCCCAACCACGCGTTACTACTCACTGTTTCACCGGCTTATCAAGTCTGAACCAGTCGAAATTAGTCGAGTGCATTGGTTACCACCAAAAGGTCGTTTCGCTGAAGCGAAGAAACAATTTCAAAATTTGTTTCCAAATATGTAGAACATGAGTGCTTCTTCTTCTTCTTTAGATGCCGTCTTCGTTGCGAAGGTTGGCAATCATCAAGGCTATACGTATTCGTGATACAGCTGATCGGAATAGCTGATTTGTGGTGCAGTTGAACCAGTCTCGCAAATTTCGCAACCAAGAATGGCGTCTCCTCCCCACACACATGAGTGCTTAAGGAATGTTAATTCTCCACATTATAAAAACAAACAGATTAGACAATCCTCATACTTGGATTTAGAAAATACAACGAATATTATCCGAATTTGGTGAAAGGGAAAGTGAATTGAAAATTGAAAACATAATGCCTTTAACTTTGTAACTGCCGGAATCGCACTTCTTAAAAGTGTATCTATAAGCTGAATTTTAGAGTGTATTTTCATTAACAGAAACTTTAGGGGAGACTGGGGAGGGTTGATACATTTTTTACAAGATTGTTAAAAAAAATTTTGTGTTTAACATTTACCAATCCATTTATGTCAGAGTGTAATTTAAGGACTTCGCTTAGGCATTTGGCAGTATTCAATTACTGAAAATTGAAATTTCAACCTTGATTATGAATTTTTGAAGTTGTCGGTGCAAAGTGTCTCAAACCTCCCTATACATGGGAGGCTTGATACACTAAAAGGGAGGTTTGATACAATAAGAAATTAGGTCTGAGCAATAATAAGAACGCAATCTTTTATTATCAGAACACTAACTAATTCCTACATAATTCACAAGTAAACATTTTTATCTGAATACTGACACTTGCACAGGCTGAATGGCACCATTTTAGACATTGCAGGCAACGAATCCATTGTTCTCGAGGACGAGACGCCGAAAATAATGAATTGCAGTAGATGCAAGCTGCATCGTCATCTTCTTCAGAAAATGGATCTTTTTCATTTTCGTCCTCAGGATCCAAGTCATCGAACACATTTTTGTTTGTTTTTGCATTTCTATTCAAAACTTTTCTTTTGAGGTGGGATTTACTACACCCTGCATTGTGTTGTTCGATGTGATCACTTTTTCCAGTTTCACCAGCTATGTTTCTTTTAACTTGTTGCTTTTTTGTTTTTATCCTTTTCTTGTCTTCCCTCATATTATATTCGGCCTCAATGGCCTCTTTTTCCGGGGTGTCGGTTAAGATTCTGGTCCGACCAGGCTTTCTGCCACCTTTTTTATTTCGTGGCAGTGCCTTGGGATAAGGACGAACTTCTTCGGGGCTTTTCAATAAAGCAGATGTGGTGCTTGAGGATGTGCCAGGTTGAGCTATGGGGCCATCTATATCCGGTGACTCCTGCTGAGATAAGAATGTGCCAGGTTGAGCTGTTGGGTCATCTATATCCGGTGACTCCTGCTGAGATGAGGATGTGCTAGGTTGAGCTGTTAAGTCATCTATAACCGGTTCTTTTTCAGGGTTTTGCCCTACCTCCTGATACGGTCTGTTTGTAACTTCTGCTCCTGCGAAATCGAGATCTTCAAATAAATGTGGGTTGAATGGATAAATTCCAGTAGTGGAAAATCCTTTTGTTATATTCGAAGGTGAGAATGCTCTAACATAAGCTAATCCAACTAATTCCGATATATGTTTTAATGAAATAGTTTGTCCTGGATGACTAACCATCCATGCATCTGCCTGCTCATTATAATATCTCTTGAATGGACCAAAAACCGATACGTCCAGTGGTTGTAGTCGGTGGCTCGTATGAGGTGGTAAGGTTAACAAATGGATGCCGTTTAATTTACAGGTGTCTAAGCCTTTGGGTGAAATATGACTATCGTGATTGTCAAGGACCAATATACATTTGTTTTCTCTCGAACATTTTGCGTGTTTTATGAAGTGATCTAGGTATTTCTCGAAATTATCATTGGTCATCCAACCGCTTTCATGAGTCACAGCAATGGAACCTGGAGGAGCACCTTGGGTCATGTAATCTTGTATTCTCACACGAGGAAATATAAATAATGGTGGCACTGAATTTCCTAATGCATTTATAGCACAACAAATTGTTACTAGTGTCCCACGTTCTGCAGAAGTAGTTTTTGAAATTTGCTTCTGCCCTTTACGAGCAATGATCTTTTGAGGTTTGTGCGCAGTCGTTACTCCAGTTTCGTCTACGTTATATATGGATTCTGGACCAAAAGCTTCCCGGTCCATTAGATTGCGCAAATTTTTGTAAAATTCTTCCACGTTATATCGATTGAACGCAGTCGCTCTGCCCAAGCTAGTTGCTTCAGGATTTCTCAAGGATAATTGGGGATGACGTGACATGAAACCTCTAAGCCAGTCGTAGGAAGCACACTCGTTTTTTTTCCAGTTTTCTGGTAGCTTTTTATTGTTTTCTTGCCCAAATTGATACACAAATTTCCTTGTTTGCTTGGGCGTAAGACCATACTGAAGGTTTGCAGAAGTGAGCAAATATTCCATTAAAAGCGATTCTTCATGAATCGAAAAAATTTGTGCAGTGACAAAATTTGGTGAAAAAGAAATACCTCTATCCCCTTGGTATTTCGAAACATATCTTTTCAATGTCATTTTGTCAACATTGTACTTTTTGGTAGTAGGCCTAAGTCCTTTATTTTCATTCACTACTTCAAGCACAGCTCTTTTTAAATCATCTGGGGAATACTTTGTCTGACCTTTGCATTTCCATTTAAACGGCATCTAAAACAATGTATACTCAATTAACCTAAATAATTGCCGTGAAAATGTCATAAATTGTTATAAATTATAAAATAAATAAAACAACATACATTCACTTCATATAGGGAGGTTTGATACGCGTATCAACCCTCCCGACAAAAACTGTATCAAACCTCCCGAGAAGACAAATTCAGGAAATATATGACTTGAACATATTACGATATTCGATTAAAGATCTATACTACCGGCCTCTATGTTCTAAATGAAATGTGCTTCAAGCATAAAGTAATGAATTTCATTAGTTTTTGTTGTTAAATAGATAAAGCCTTACGTTTGTTATGCAAATACTTACATCGAATAGGTAGAAAACACACTTTAACCTCAAAAACTTTTGTGCGTGACGCTATCGTTGCTAGATTTCAACTGACACTATTTCAACATTAACAGTCGGCACTGCACGCGGTTACGCATTCTTTGAAATACCGAGGCGGGAAATTTGAACGTGTATCAAGCCTCCCCTTGTATCAACCCTCCCCAGTCTCCCCTACACAATTTTCAGACTTTCTCAAAGTACCGTATAGGATCTTTCAATGCTAATTCCTTCAGAAGACGATTCGTAGCTCCTAGTTTATCTCTTTTATTGATCCATATTCGTACACATAGTTCCTTTGTACTAACCACACAGATTTCTTCTTCTAAAATAGCTACAACGATTAGCTTAATCAGTTTGTTTACTTTATTGAGTTGCGTGCTGTTCATCTTCAAACAACACTCACTTGTGAATTGTACTGGACTGAAGTGCGAACGATTTTTGGGCAGTAGCGAGTATTTCAGTTACTAAATTATTGGTCACTCGACTAAATTACTAGCCTAAAGCTTGGTTCATACCGACGCGAATCGCGAATTGCGAATAGCAAATTCGCAGGAAAATAATTCGCCAGTTTGGACTATTTCATATACTTGCGCTATTTTTGGGGATATTTACTTTTTTCCAGATTGCTAATGTTGGCGATAAGTGACTTATGACATGACATCATAGTCTGCCATTTGACATTGACAAAGTTGGCCGATTCAGCCAGCTGATTGTTTGTTTATTTTGAGAATTAATAATTATTGTTGATTTCGAGACATACAGAGAAATCAAGAGTTTGTATTCAATAACAATGGATGCGTATTCCTTAAGTTTATTTCAGTGGCAACGAAGACGTAAAATCGCTGCTTATTTATTATTTAAAAAAATACAGAATAAAATATATGGTCAGTTGGAACTTGCGAAATTTTTAAATTAAGGATGCAACAAGGGGCGTATCATAATTTAGTTCAAGAAATGTGTTCCAAAGATGAAAAAAAATTTAGAAATTTTCATAGGATGTCAATACATGATTTTGATAAAAAATCCAAAAAAAACAAGAGCAAAACAATTTCTAAAACGAAAACAAACAAAACACGTGTCAATTCAGCTCTCAACTGACGCTCAACGTTGAACACAATAAGATGAGCTAAAATGCGCATGTGCTAACCATAAAACGGTCGATCCTAACAACAATTCGCGCGAATATATTGAACTCAATCCAATTTTCCCGCTCCCCAAATTTTAAATTTTGCGAATTCGCCAAATATTAAAAATTTTGACAGGCCGCCATATTGATTTCAAATTGGCCAATCAGAACATTATTCGCTATTCGCAATTCGCGTCTGTATGAACCAAGCTTAATGTGAACAAGGCTATACCGCTATAGTGAGGGTGCCAATAATTTTTCAGAAATAGTTTCGAAATTTATGCTACAACCGTGAACGAAATATGTTTCCTTGTTGCGTTATCAGCTAGTGTAGATATTTTAAGTAGATATTGCTCAAAACATATCGACAACACATGATCGATTAAATGAAAAATCATTCAGATGTTTCCAAATTACATTCTGAGATTAATCACTATTGATAATAATTTATTGTCTTGCAACATTCTCGTTTCATCTAATCCAACATAATCATTTTAACGCAATTATCTTGAGCTTCCTCAAATGTTATGCTAACCTTGAGGAAACAAAACACTTAATACTATTTATACTAGTCAAGTAATCAGAGTGAAAATCAGGAGTTTCATTTAATTTTGATGAGTGTTAAAGTGAAAAACCTCAAAATGACAAAAGAAAATTTGGACTTCGCGAAAAAGAAGGAAAGGTACAATTTTGATGATGCTGTCACATTGACAGGTTAGTGAATAGTGTCTTAGCATTATATACTTACTTTTTTAATGTTTTTGTTCATTGCCAATTAAGATTTTTGTTATGTTTTCTTTTAATTTTTAATTTAGGCGGGAAAATTAGAGGTACCTATGTTTAATAACATAGGTTTCTCCATTTGGAAGTCAGTTCTATTTTTCCCTTATTGTTTTTCAATATATTTTTATCTCGACTAATTTTTAAGTCGGTATTAGTGAAAGCAAAGGTTGCATTTTCTTATGAAAAATAAATTGTATAGAATTTTTCTTTGTTGTTTTAAGTTGAGTTAGTTAACAACTTCATCAATTGCCGTATCATTTTTTCAATCGTATAATTAGGGGATTATATTGACTACCAATTGATGGCAATAGCTTCTTGTATCACTATGGTGGAACTTTTCATCTTGTAGGATGTTGTTTACTTTGCTTCATGTCGGACACTAAACATACAAGGGAGGAAAAACCACTTTACTCTCGTGTACATATAACTTTTTCTCCAATCCACGAAATAAACCTTTTTTCAAAATTTATTCATGATATAAATAACAAATTCAACAATATAAGTACGCTAATAATTAAGTACACATAGTATTAATTATATTTTAGAAGTATTTATTATGTTTATATATTAAATGTTTTGAGCTGCACTTTTGTACCTACACCATTCGCAGAAGAGTGATTGTACACGAGATTCAGTATTTGAAATATTTTCGCTTATCATATTGTTGCTATGGAAGAATATTTGGACCAGTGTTGAAACTTTTAATAATTTTCCTTGTATTGAAAAATATGTGTTTAAATTTTTCTGCTAGTAAGGTTAATGATGCAATGTTGGCTTGTTGCTTGATATTACACGATCATTTCAGTTCTCATTTCCGTCTCCGTTTCAGTCGAATTGTCAGTTCATCATGTCTGTAAAAAGCAAAAAGTGATAAGAAAACTTAAACGGTGAGGGAGAACTGACGGGATTGCCAGACCTATTTCCGTTCTGATTTAAGTTCGCTGAAATCACGTTGGCGTTTGTTTAAGGTGACCATTGTATCAAATTATAATGAAATATTGTTTCATAGTGACTATTTCACTCATTCCATTTTTAGTGAGGAAGTTTCCATAGCTACTCTCGTTTCACAGCGATAAAACATGCAAGCCGGCAAAACTTACTATGTTAGTATTTCAGCGATAATATTTTGACATTTCTCACATGAATCGTTATTTCCTTGACTTTCTGAAATGTGACCATATTACTGTAAGACATATTTTCTCGTGAAATAGTCATGTCGAATACCACTCGAGATGAAATTTAAGCAGGTAAAATTTCTCTTTTGTAACATTCAAGTTTGTTGCTTAGACAATTTCACTCATGACATTTTTTCCAAAATCACTCGCCTGACGGCTCGTGATTTTGATACAAATGTCATTCGCGAAATCGCCTAAGCAACAAACTTTCATATTACAATCGAGAAATTTTGCCGGCAAAATTTCATCTCTAGTGGTATTATATATGATTATTTTTTGACGTTTCTTAAAACCAATGAAATGCTTCTTTATTTGTCAAAAGAGTAAGTTTTAACCAATGATGTCATTATTATAGTGGGAATAAATCTTTTGTGATTATTCTCGGGAATAATCACTGTAGCTTTTATTTGCTTAGCAAGTGCAGATAGTTGTCAAATTATTACCTAATTGTGTCAACGCGATATATAAAATGGATGAAAATCATCGGTTTAGTACCTTTCCTGATGCAGAAATAACAAAAAATATTTTAGAAACTATGTACTTCGAAAAACAATCTAATAAGTAATCAGTCTATATGGAGACAATTTAAGACCTTCACCAAAGAAAGAAATTATATTCTGGATCAATCTTCTACAACAGCTACTCTGGCATTGATTTTGAAAGATTGGGCTTATAACATGAAAAGAAAGGACGGAAATGATTATAAAGAAGCAGTAATAAAGACAGTGTGGAATAAAACGGCAAAATTAGTTCAAGAACTTTACTTTAATAAGTATAACAGGTCATTTGATCCTTTCAATGATATAGAATTCAAAAATACTCGAGATGCAAGAGATGCAAAAAGAAAAATTTTACAAAAACATCCTGAAAAGCACAAATAAAGTTCGGTGGCACTTTCTAATACAGAATTGTTGAATCAAAAAATAATCTAGTCAAATATAACTCGCGAGTTCGATAAATTATAGAAAATAATTTGACAGATTTTGTTCAAACTTGTTGCCATTTGGAAATAGCCACTCGAGGCCTCCGGGCTCTCGTGACTATTGCCTGGCAACAAGTTTTGAAAACATCTGTCAAATTATTTTCAATTTATTCTCACTCTCTTGTTATATTATTACTGAATATAAAATTCCACCAACGATTGGCCACATCAATTAACAATACAAAATGATGTCAAAATGGACTAGAACTGACAAATGAACTGATCATGTGAAAAGAAATTAACGTAAACGAGATTGAAATGAAAATGAAATGATCGTTTAATAGTTATTCATGTACCAAGTGTGTTATATAGATCCTAACGCCCTCTGGACCGAGGGATGAATGTGGCCCGATGGGCGTTAGGATCTATAGTAACGCACGTGGTGCATACAAGATTATATATTTCAAGAAAAAATTATTTTATTATAATGAAAAATCGATTTTAAAATCGGTTCATTGCTCCTATACTTTCCATTTTCCTTCTCATAGTAGGCATGTCATTAATTGATATTTTGACGTTTGTGAATATTTTTGTCATCTTATTTAGTGAATCTCATTGCTTCTTTCTTTGTGTAGTCTAATAGAAATAATGGAAATGAAAATGAATTTACCCAAGAATACCATAGAAAATGCAGCTAAAGCTGCGAATAATTCATTGTCGGAGAAATCCGGAGTCGTATACGACAAGGATTATGAAGTATTTAATCAATGGAAGTTTCTTCATTTCTCCTCGTACAATGAGCGGGCGTTTTGATCCATGATGCCCGCTCATAACGCTCTAGGACATAATGAGTGTATTTATAGCAACCGTATCTAAGGTAAAATCAACAAATAATAATACAAGTGAAAAATAAAGAACCTTTCAGGTGGCCTATTTGGAAATTCAGGATCGCTTGAATCTTTATCCAAATTTCAAGAATTGAATTAATTTTATTAAACAATTTTGCAGTTTAAATGGCAATCAGCCATGCCTACTTAGTACAATATTCATATTCATAAGTCGGAAATCATATCTAAGTATATTAATGTAGATTTTTTTCTAACCCAACAATTTAATTTGCACTATAATGCATGATATATCAGACTACTGGTGTTCTAGAGATATACCAAAAAAAAGT
The DNA here is from genome assembly GCA_030704885.1 of Cynegetis impunctata. Lineage (NCBI taxonomy): Eukaryota > Metazoa > Arthropoda > Insecta > Coleoptera > Coccinellidae > Cynegetis > Cynegetis impunctata. Next base: position 1,519,478 of record JARQZK010000002.1, read on the forward strand.
TTCGTTCTTTACAACGTACTTCAGTCAGTATACATGAGGGGAGAAAAAGTACTTCATTATGAAACTGATTTGAGTTAAAAAAAATACCTCCCTAGGGAGGTAAGTTGAATACTGTGGGCATATGACAGATTTAAAATCAGCTGGATTGCTCAAATTGCAAAATTTAAATACATTTTATTTTTCACTTGTATATTATATGTTTATTTCACCTTGGATACGGTTGCTATAAACACACTCATTATGCCCTAGGCCATAACGCCCGCATTAGCGGGCATAATGGATTTAAAACACCCGCTTATTGTACTAGGAGAAATGAAGCAACTTTCATTGATTAAATACTTCATAATCCTGGTCGTATACGACTCTGGATTTCTCCGGCAATTAATTATTCGCAACTTTGGCTGCATTTTCTATGATATTCTTGGGTAAATTCATTTTCATTTCCATTATTTCTATAAAACTACACAAAGAAAGCAGCGATGACCTTCACTGAATATGATGACAAAAATATTCACAAACGTCAAAACATCAACAAATGACATGTCTACTATGAGAAGGAAAATGGATAGGAGCAATGAAACGATTTTAAAATCGCTTTTTCATCATAATATAATAATTTTTTCGTGATGTCTTTGAAAAACTCCACCTTCGGTGTCGGGCTCTTTCTCCAAAAATGAAAATGAACTCAGCATAGTAGCATAGTTCATATTACGGTTATTGATGACAAGACGAGAATTCATGAATTACTAACGTCAGTTTGACAAGTTGAAAGTTTATTCGGGAAATATTCCCCAAAATTACACTCGTGCATCAAAATAACCGGATAATTTCACATTCCAGCGTGTTGTCTTTAAAAACTCCACATTCGGTGTCGGGCTCTTTCTCCAAAAATGAAAATGAACTCATGCAGTTTTTTGAAAACACGCTGTCATGCAAAATTATCGATTATTTTGATGCACTTGTGCAATTACTTACGAAAATATATCAACTGAATATATTTCAGTGGTAATTTATGAATTTATTAAAGATAGTTTGCTAAATTTAATTTTCAAGCTTAACGTTATTATCATCTTAACAATATCTATTAGGTATAACTAAAAATTTTGCTCATGATGAATTTAATTATAACTATACATTGAAATATTCTCTTATTGTTCATAATTCACCTAATTATCACAAATTAAACGAACATCCTATTTTGCGTTTTTCATGGTGTATTCCCTAGGAAAATTCCTATCATGATCTTGAATTAGAAGAGAAATAAAACCCAGGGATGTGATGAAATGTAAATGTCAATGTCATAAATCTTCAAGATATCATTACATCATATTTTATTGTCCGCATGTTATCGTAGAATTAATGCGGAATCGTGGATATAAATTGTTTTCGAATATAGATATCAAAAATGCGAAAACCTTATCGCAAACCAACAACAAGCATCAGAGTGTTCCTTATTAACGTATGATAAGGATTTTCATAATTTTAAGATAACAATGATATAAATTTTTTTAGAAAAAACGTCAGAGTACTATCAGGGCCGGATTAACCTTCTCCGGGCCCATAGGCAACAATGATCTCCGGGCCCTAGGTCTTTTCAAGTTGATAAAAGGATGTAAGTAACTTCCAGATGATCGACTCCAGCGGCGCTATTCTTGACATCGTTCGCAACGGCACGTATACGCAAGACTGCGAATGGTCTAACGAACGGTTTCAGAAAATGCTATTCTTGACCACCCTTCGCAAAATCATACGCACGATATCATTCTGATGTTCAACTATACTTGACAACAGCGCAATTAAACGTCATTATTGACATTCCTGTCATCTTGCATGCCGATAGGTGTTGAATAAATGAATTTATTTTATCATTAATGGCAGATATAATGAACTCTACAATAAGTACACCAAAAAACACTAGGTGCAGTTATATAGCAATATTATTTCGATAGGTAATATACTAATCAGCTGAACATTAATCGAATGATATCATTTTCGATTGAAATAAATATGTGCTGGATAATTTTACTTTTGGTGTAGATATTGCTACATGTGTGCAATCCACACAGCCAACAACCCCAGGAAAATTGAGATCTTCATAAAATCTACAACATAACTAATAGAAAATATGTTGACGCGAAAAAAATAAAGCAAATACCTACTTTAGTCTTCCTATATTCAATTCATCCAAATTTCTCGCAAAATTTACATATCCGTTGAATATATCTGGTTCATTCAAAGCAATAGTGAACCTCTACTATACATCTCGAGACAGATGGTTGAGACACGTAGGTACACAAATATATTTCTCCCAATGTCCATATATTATCTTCCCGAAGCAAAAAATCGACAAGCTACTAAAACCTACGGAATGAAATCTTGGATAAAAGAATCTAAAAATCCATATTAAACCTGACTTTTGTTGTTATACTCAAGTTCGTAGGCCTCCTCTGCATTCGCATAAGGGAGCTAACGTATCAATTAAGAATCTGCTGAATGCCTTTGTAAGTCTGAATAACTGTAAGAACTGATGATCGGTTAAAATCTCAAAGGGGTCAATATGTTTGAAAGGATTATGTCGATTAATTTGTTCATCTGCAATTTGTAGATTTTTTCAAATTGGCTATATGCTGTAGACTATCCATACCGAAATTTAAATCATAGAAATCGGTGTTTTGCGAGATTCATTACTGTGAAACATATACGCAAGGCATTTGCGATCACCGAACACCACACGTTGTAAATACGCATGAACGCACATTCAGCGAATGGTCAAGAATACCAGCAGAAACAAATATCATTCGCAAAATCGTAAGATGCGCACGACCTTGAAAACTGCGAACGGTCAAGAATAGCGCCCCAGGTAGCTTGTTACTTCAAAGTCTTATGTTATATTGCTACAACATGACTTTGACTTGATGCTGAAGCATCCCCTTACCTGACTCGTTAGCTTTATTGAAATGGTCTTAACGAATAGGTTATAGATAAGTGATAAATGATGATCCAGGTTGCATGATGGGTTAGGAAAGAGAAATGAGTCGGGATGCGGTTATTTTAAATTTGACCTTGTTAAACGCAATAAAATACAATAAAGTAAAGAAAACAGTTTTGTGAAGTATAAATTGGAAAAAATCAACTTCCAAAATAATTATCTTTTTTTGTACAGTAGGTATATTAAGTTTGAATTGTAACTCTTCTAACTTTTTTAGAAAAAAAAAATTTTCAATGGACATTATCGACAATGAATTCATTGTTGAACGAAGACTACTAGATACTAGATGGTTCTGTATGTATGAAGTATTTCATCAATTGACAACATGCGTCAAAGAGGAATTTTATACAAATTTTCAAATAAATTTTTTTTTCTTGGTGCGTGCACGGGCCCCTAGTCGATGCGGGGCCCCTAGGCGGTTGCCTACTCTGCCTAATGGTTAATCTGGCCTTGAGTACTATGGAAAATATTTCGTATCTCGTAAATTGAGTATGGAATTGAACGTTATGCGACGGGACTTCACTCCGGTGAAATATCTAGCATATGTAACTACTTACAAAACGAAACGCCCATGCGGTGCTGCCGCACTTCTTGAAACAGCGAAATTTTCGAATATTTCATTTCTTGACGTTATCGAATGAAAAATATCGTATACATTTTATTCAGTACATGACCTTTTTGCTCATAACTACAGACCAGTAAGCTTGACATCTAATGTTTGCAAGCTATACGAAAGAATAGTGATGAGTTTCTTGAGTTTGTGTACCAAAATAACATAATGCCGAAAGCACAACATGGTTTTCTTCCAGGTATAGGTCCACCATCATAAATCTTTTCTCCTGTATCAACGATTGGACTAGGTGTATTGATTCTGGCACTCCGGTAGATGATGTTCACCACGATTTTGCGTTTAATCGTGTCCTTTTCCGCCGACTCCTGTGGAAACTTGAGTTCTTGGAAGTGACAGGTCTTCTGCTCCTGTGGATTGAATCATTTTTGTTATTCCGTACTTTTCTAGTTAGGGTCGGTGACTGTTTCTCCTCTTCCGAAGTAAAGGTCCGTAGTGGTGTTCCCCAGAGTTCAGTACTGGGTTCCACCTTCTTTTTGTTGTACACTTCTGATCTCCCTCGTAATTTTTTATCCAGCTGTGCAATGTTCGCGGATTACACGAAACTCAGTAACGGTCCATTAATCAATGCAGGACACCTTCAAGATGATCTCGATAATCTATCCAAGTGGTATGCCTCTCAATATCGATAAGTGTTGTGTGCTTCATATCGGTGAGGGGAATTTTTACTTCATTGACCAGCAGAGACTAGCTAGTGTATCTCAACATGTTGTCCTGGGTGTTACCGTCACTGATAACTCAAATTGGTCTACCCACATTTCAATTGCTGTGTCCAGGGCAAAAAAATTTACTTACCTCTACTATTCAAAACATTCGCTGAATATGATATTACAACAAACAAGACTCTCTACAATACTTACGTGTGGCCTATTATAGAGTATGCGGGCCGAGTTTGGTGGGCAAATCTGATAAGAGATCAAGAACTCTTAGAATTCGTGCAGCGGTTGAACACACGTATTCCATTTGGATTTGGCAGAATTCGCCTCAACTATCAGACTAAGCTGCGGTTGTTTCAGTTATCCTTCTTTTTTGGAACGCTGGTAAAGGGGTGACTTGATTATAACATATAGAGCACTCCACTCTATATTCGGTACAGACATGGCTTAACTCTTTCCACTCAATCAGAATCGGGCATTGAGAGGACACTGCTTCAAGCTGGTCAAAGAGAACTTCAGGACAACACTGAGGAGCAACTTTCTCCCCAACAGAGTCTTCGAGACCTGGAATCGGCTTCCCTCTGAGATTGTGTTATCGCATATGGTGAATTCTTTCAAGAGCTCTCTGGATGCTGGTCTGGCCATCATCGTTAATAATTTTTTAAAATTTCATTTATTTCATTTCATTAGATTTGTTATTCAGCTTATATGTTTGTATCACTTCTCAAGTACTTTCTTAGTTACAATTTTATGTTTCTATTTTTGAGTTTAAAGGTTAACATCAACTTTTATTTTTTGTACTTAATAATAACAATAATAAGCTACAACTAATAAAAAATAGGAATTTTGGAACGTCTATGCAAATCAATAATATAACCCTTTCTATCCCTCATAACATTTCTATTGTATGATTTCACTGTAAAATTTATATAATAGGTAACAGTTTGACAACATTGCCCGCGATGCACTGATGTCGGGGTGAGTGGAAGTCAGACTCCTCATAAATTATTTTAGTTAATTTCATACTTATAACAAATAAGCGATGGTACCTTTTCAATTTGTCAAAACTTAGATTTGTGATAAACACATATGCTCAACAAATTTATTTCCTCAATGTTCATGCGATATATCAGTATTATCCTGTAATGGCTGTTTGTTTCAGGATATGGTGCTTACAACGTATATCTTCTCTTCACAGTCGGAGGATTTCTAATGTGTGTCATCATTGAAACTATGTCGATGATGTTTATTGTCCCAGCAGCCAAATGTGATCTCAATTTAAGTTTATCTCAGCAGGGACTTTTATCTTCAATAAGTTTTTTTGGAGTCGTTTCTTCATCGCATATATGGGGGTTTTTAGCTGATACTAAAGGGAGAAGAAAAGTATTGATTATAAGCTTAATTTCCAGTTTCATCACCAGTATAGTTTGTAGTTTTGTTAGTCAAACTTCGTTGTTCATTCTACTGAGGTTCTTGAACGGTGCTTGGTATGTATAAAATAAATTCCAAATTTTTTTTTACTATCGAAGAGATCATATCGATTAATTCTGAAGAATTTGCACTGAGGGATTAATTAGCACCTCACTTGATGAAAATTAATATAATATATTTAATTTCTACTAGTATGTATTATGGTTATTTCGATATATTGTATACATTTTTAGGATATGTACTGAGAATGATTCTCTACAATTGAATATTCAAAATAATATCAAAATAAGGTCATACATATGATCAGAAGAATACAAAAAGAAACAGCAAACCAAAAATAAGAGCATCAGAGGCGACTGAGAAATCCTCTCAGAAATGTCGTTTTAGAGTAATCCCCTAAAAAGGGTCGCAATTCCTTCTCAAATCTAAAATAACATGGGAGGTCAAGTGGCACATGATTTCAAAGGTACTACTGCTAAATTTTTTCTTGCGTTGAAATGAATGCGAAAGCCCTGTTGAAGTAAAATAAATACAAAGAAAAAATGTTTTCGAATGAATTTTCAGTAATTGGGGGTTCAAATTGCAAACCATTTGTCTACAAACAGTAATGACATCTTTGCTGAATGTCTGGTATGGGGTTTTGGGAAATACCTAATTTACTTCCTCTTTTTTTACCTGTTACTTTGACAGGTGAATCTTACTTCTATTTGCATCAAGATATTATCTACTCTAGCATTGCGGAAATTTGTGAAAACGACTCATCAGATTCAAGAAAATAATGTATTTTTTTCAACAGGATGGTACTTCACCGTACTATGCAACCACTGTAAGTGACTTGTTGAATCAATATTTATTCGAACACTCAATAAGTAGGAATAGTTTCATTAAATGGCCTCCAAGATCGCCAGATTTATCATCATTATACTTTTTCTAATGGGGTAATTTGAGTTGTTGAACGACTCTTTGGGCATAAATGGGTTGAAATTTGAACATCTAATCAATTAAAATTCACTCGTAAACTATTTCTTACAAATTATTCTACTGAAACTCCCAAAAAGTTGTCTACGTTAATTTCAAGGCAGAGCATAAGTTCGTAAAAAAAATTGAAATACCTTTGAAATAATGTACCACCTTGCACCCCTTTCCATTTGTGATTCTTGAAGGGGTGCCACTTTGTTTAGGGGGATGACCCTACATCCATAAATTTACTTTCAAAATCGAATAGGCTTTTCTAGAAAACCCGCTACTATTAAAAATATTCCAGGTGCTTGTTTTAAATACAACATTCGGTATATTGTAAGTTTTTGTACAAGTTCAATTACTTTTTTCTTATTTGTAGTAATATCTTAATTAAAATCGGCTCCTTCAAATATCACGAATTTCATAAGGAAATGCTAATCAATCAAAAAAACAATTTTTAATCATCCATCTTGTTATTGTTGATGAAAGATAAATATTTGTATATATATATATATATATATATATATATATATATATATATATATATATATATATATATATATATATATATATATATTCCAATTTCAGCATTGGAGGTGCATCCTCCATAACCTACGCTTACATTGGAGAATTCCACAATGACAAACTGCGCCCGAAAATTGTGTCTGGTGTAGCAGTTTTTGTAGCATTCGGTAACACCTATCTCCCCGGACTAGCGTGGATAATTCTCACACAGCATTGGGAAATCAACATAGAGTTTTTAAACCTACTATTCAGGCCTTGGCGACTCTTGTTAATAATATATGCTTTACCAAGCTTACTGTTCGCTATTTTGATTTATTTCCTACCAGAAAGTCCCAAGTTTCTGATGACGCAAGGTAAACACGTAGAAGCTCTGGAAGTTTTGAAATCGATGTTCAGTATCAACAAAAGTTCGAAGAAAGATGATTTCGTGGTATCAGGAATAATATGGGAAGATTTAGGTACGCCGAAGAAGAAAAACTTTCTAAAGACAATTTGGGACCAAACGTCTCCTGTTCTAAGAAAACCCCTGCTGTACAAGACCATTGGAGTATCTATCCTACAGTTTGGTATTTTTGCTTCGTAAGTGTCAAGAAGGGTAAAGTATCATTTTTTTTTGTTCTTCGACATAAACTAATTTTTTTCATCTTATTTGCGCAGACTTTATGAAGGTATGGGGAAGATTTATCCCATTTGCCCTTTTTTTGAGTTACTGATTAGGCTTTAACTTCACAAGGGCTTCTTGAAATTAACATATGATTTATCACAGGCAAATAAATGGTAAAGTGGACGCATACTTCTAGAATATGGTTATTACTTTTGCTATTGAAAATCAAACTTTAGCAAAAACTTCATTGTTTTCTAAAAAATAACTAATGTGCCCCGTGTGGCTACAAGAAGGTGCCAATACACAACGTGCGACGGGGCTTGGCAAGACATTTCTAATGATATACGCACTTGGCGGTCTGTCCCTTCCCTGGGGGTAGAGGAATACTCCAAAGTTCCATTTTTCTGTGTCGCACGATTTTTCGTTGTTGCCTTGGTTGAAATACACAATCGCACTTCATCATGGAGCTTTTAATATCGTTAGATCGAGCAAAGCCTCTAGATCAGTGGTTCCCAAATTACTTCAAGTCCCGGACTCCCAAATTACAAACTAATTATTGGCGGACCCCAACCAAAAGTAAAATACATACACCCAATGTTTATCTTATTTATTAGCATAATCATAGCATCAACTTCAAAATTTTTTGAAAAATTATACAGAATGAAAATTTAAAAATTTAAATCATATACGAGAATAGAAAATACATATTATTTAAAAAAAAAGGATGATATTTTTTCAAAATAAAACATGAAAACAAATTATAATATATCAAGATCCAAACAACGAGTTCTAGAAAAAATGATTTATTGGCGTCAATGTGCACAATGTTTTTTAAATTTTTCGCGCATTACTTGTTCAAAATTAGGTCATATATTTGAAATTTTTATTCTTGAATCCGATTTCTTTATCTGAACTTAAGAAAAACATATACGGATAACGTTTGTTCGCAAAAATATGTTGTCCACAAGGACCCGAATGTCACAATGCCTTTTCAGAGAGCTCCTTATAATCAAAACTCAGTTTAGCTCAGAATTGGATCGGATCACTGTCCTTAAAAACATCATTTTTAAATGCGATGCACGATTGGTCAATGAGCTGATCTTCTAGTTTCTCAGAGATAACTCCATTTTTTTCAATTTCGTCTATAGCAAAATCATTTCTTATCCTCCAATCTCCTTTATTTCTGTTCTCTCTTCTCAGCCTCTTTCCGTCCACTCCTGAACGTAAGTCTCTTCCATTTTCTTCCATGTACCTCTGTTTTGCGCCTTTTGCACCCAGTATCTACCCGCTATTTTCCTTATATCGTCTATCCATCTTGTGGGTGGTCTTCCTACGCTTTTTGCGAGGTCTCCATCTGACTATTCTTGATGTCCAGCATCTTGTATCTTCTCTAGCCACGTGACCAGCCCATTGCCATTTGAGGTGGACTCTCCTTTATTTGAAGTTGGCAAATATTCACGAAGACTTACAGACAACTTACAGACAACCATAAAAAAATCATTAAGACGTCCTGCCAGAATTCCAAATATCGATGTGAAATTCTTTCTCGAGACAATCACCGCACTTCAGTTTGCAAAAGAAGTTGAAAATGGTCACTGCCAGCTTCTTTACATCTTTTTTCGAAAATGCTGGTATTTAACGGTCTGGTTCCTATAAAGTTAATATGCTTTACTAGTTTCCAACCTTGACAAACTCTTTTATTTGCATTGATAAAAATTATTTTTAATTTTCTGTTCCTACTACTGGTAAAAATTATTGTTTGTGTTTTGCTCTCACCTTCGCGTGCCCCCTCAAACTAGGCCTCGGACCCAAAGGGGTCCGCGGACCACTATTTGGGAATCATTGCTCTAGAATCTAGATAGACAAAAATTGGTGCTTAGCTAGCAGGGCACTTGGTTCGGCACTAGGCTTAAAAAATCTGCCTAAGGATGCTTCTTAGGAAACTCAAAAAAAATGCTGCTTAAAGATTCACCATCTTGGTGATATCTACCATTGAAAATTGGTCTGTTTGATGGAATTTCACCAATACATCAATCAGATTTTTTGGAGAGTAAGATAGATTGTGGGGAGATAAATGGTAAAGTTGGAGAGTCAATCCGTGCATAATTTAAAGAGGGGTTGAACTATTTCAAAGGGTGTGTAGCTTCATCATGATAGAATGCCAAGAACGATGTCATCCGGATTTTGTTTTAACTAGAGCACTTTGAGTTGTTCAAAAAGAAAACAACTAAGGAGAGAAAACAACTGTGAAATATTCATTTGGAACATGAGATATATATCTTTCGATGGAATTATTTATTTGCTTTAAAATTACTGACGTACACATATAACTGGAATTTTCTGGATCAGTGTCTGCCTTAAGAGTCTATAAGCTCGATTCTTATATAAGGTTTACGAACTAATTCTTTCTCATCAAAATTTTATGTATTCCACCATTTACTTTGTTTTTATACAAAAATATGAGCCAAAGAAACAATGTTTAAATACATAACAGTCATAAGAATAAAAATACTTACATAAACTGTTTCCAAAATATATACAACAAAAAGAATTATACATAAACATAATGAGAAATCAAATGTATATTTCTTAGAAGCTTTAATATTCTAAATTTTACATAATGTTGCACATACATCCCAAGTAACATTAATGCTTTTATACCGATCTTCGAGATCGCTTTAAAACTACACAATAAAATTTCGAATAAAATCAAGTGATCTTCAAGACATCCCTGAGACCATCATAAAGCAGCTTCTAGCCAAAAAGGGCCCATCCTAAAAAGGCCTTCAAGACTAAATTTCAAAACTGTATTAAAATCATTAAGTTTTAATTCTATATTCTTAAAGGGTTCTTCAAGGCAACTTCAAATACATAAATTAAAACTTATTATCTGACATTTTGCTCTCAAAATGTATTCAACGCGCACTAAATTAACTTAAAAATAATTAATGAATCCTAAAAGAGTTTTATTTTATTTACTAACACTCGACAACTTTTAAGTATGTATAATGGCCGGCAGAGTGGTAATATTTTAAACCGCATACGTATACTAAGCATATCATAAAATAATATTCGAAAGAAAACTATCATGGTGAAAAATTCACCAACGAATGGAACTTTTCTGATAAAAAGTAATAAAATATTTCAACATAACTCGAGCGCCACTCATTTAATGCATTTTTACCATATTTAAAAAATATTGAAAAAATATCATCAAATTTTATTTTGCATCTAAAGGATCTAAATGCATTTTTTTAATTGAATGGCATATTTCGACATACCGTTTTTCAGTTTTTTAAGAAGATACAAGACGCAATTTGAATAATAATATTCTTTTCGATTACTATTGAAAAAGTCCAAAATGGCGGAGTCTTTATTGCAGTGAAACATGGCGTGATCTAGATTAAAACTAATTGTTCATTTATTAAATGTTTCAAATCTCACAAGATTTAAAACAGCGTTTCATTAACCACTATAAATCCAATGACTCCCACAGGAGTCTGTTTCCGTTTCCTTTCAAAACCAATAAGTTCAAATTGTGACCTTATTGATTTAATTTAAAGTGGTCTTGCGCTCAAATGGAATCCTAACCTTACAAAAAAAAATTTCGCTGATCTTGCTCAAGAATAGTCTTTAGTAGTCGTTTTTTAATGAGTTGTATTATTGTTTAACAGTGCCTTGACTCATGTTTGAAAGGATTACCAGTTATCTAAGCTCTTCGCAGAAAAGCAGATTTTTTATGAGTTCATTGTCGTTTTGAAATCCATCATTTTGAATTTGATCGTCGTTTTCGTAGATTTCTTTCTGTAATTCCCAGGCATTGCTTTCATAATCGAACGGATTGAAAGATGAAGTGGAAGAACACTCTTTGAAAGGACACTCTTTATAAGTAACGCTGGTTTCAATTGCACTATGGTTTTCTTACACTGGTTGAAAAGAGCTTCTCTCAGTTATATCCCCTCCACATTCATCTGAATGTGGAGGTGATATTTAATTAGTTTTAATGAAGTCGTCCAAAGACCAAAAGGCATTTCTTTTAACCAAATTGACTAAATTAAAACCTTTTAAATGAATAATACTCTTAATGTACTTATTAAAAGGTAAAAATAATGTTTTTGGATTTAATGTGGTATTATATTGAATGTATTGTCTTAGGATAAAATAGTGTTCCTAATGGGTTTTGAAGAATACAGCAAGGGTACTCCATAAAACTGCATTAAAACTTTTTTCCCAGAACGGATTGTTTTAAAACCAACTTGCTGTTTAATTCTCAATAATAGCAAATTAGTTTTAAAATAGCCAATGTTAAGAGTAATATAAAACCAGTATAAGATCAATAGGACATTAAGTGCAAATAGCCTTTTTATTTAGATTTAAAGAGTGCATTAAATTCTTTGTTTAAGAAAAAGTGGTCTTTAAGAACTTTTAGTTTATCTTAAGGTTACTTTAAATCCTATGTCGATTTATTGAACATATTGAAGCATTTTTAAAACCTAAATAAATAGAAACTGTCAATTGTTACTTGGGATATGATGCTTAATTAGGCCAAAAAATCTGTAAAATATTTTAAGTTCATAAAGAACTATCGTAAGATTTTACTATAAAAATATTTAGAATAACGACATATATATATATATATATATATATATATATATATATATATATATATATATATAATGATATATATAACTATATATATATATATATATATATATATATATATATATATATATAATTACTCATTCGAATTGTTGTAGCCTGTGAACTATTTCTAATTTTTTGATAATTCGTAGCAATAACAGGCTTGTTGAATCTCAAAGAACTTTTTTCAAAAAGTTTTGATAAAGCCACGAATGTCGTGGCGAAACGTCAACTTTTTAATAAAATCGAGTTTTTCGAGATTCAACAAGCCTGTTATTGCTAATAATTATCAAAAAATTATATATATATATAAATATATATATATATATATATATATATATATATATATATATATATATATATATATTAATAATAAGAGTGTATGAGAAATGCAAAGATTTGCATGCATTATTGTCCAAATTCAATTGAAATTAATTTTTCCATATGAAAATTAAACAGATTCTTGATTTTCAGCTTGATTAATTAGTCTATATTTCTTTTGTCTTTCTTGATATTTGAAGCCATACATTGCATTCAATAATATGTAAAATGTCTTTGATTTTGTTTCAGAACTTCTGGAATGATAATGTGGTACCCAACCATCCTTAACACAATGTCCCATTTCACTGAATATAAACCAAACGATGAGTTAACATTATGTAAATCAATATATTGGGAGCAAACGTTGAAAAACATTTCAGTTGTAGATCCAGTAAGTAAAAATTCGAAGTATCTATTTGAACTGATTCATCATCATTCGAAGTGATTCGAAACTTCTTACAATGACCTAAACTCCAAACAATGGTCTCGTACTAGCATTTAAATTAAACACTATATTGAAGTTTAATAAAGAGATAATTGATTCATCAATGGCTACCAATGTACAGGCTAAGTGAAATTCAGTACTGTAATTTTCATCGTATGTTCGAGCACTGCCGGATTGAGCCAGCGCGCGGGGCCTGTAGCAAATTCGGCCAAGAGGCCCTCGGTTTGCTTTAGGTTCTCAAGATTATGGTATTAAACTCAGATTAGAATATAAAACCGAAAATGTGTGTGCGTGACAACCCGGAGCGGCTATGTAGGAACACGTATATCAGTGCGTGTAATGATGCCAGTTTTTGAAATAAATATCCCTATATTTTATTTATTACTTTTACAAATCAAACTGGTTTTTTTTTAATTTTGGTAATAAAATAGTTCGTATATTATTTTAAATATTCATTAGGTACAATCAAAGTTACATACGAACAATAAAATTCAAATTTATATTCATGTAATTAAATGACATCCATGATACTTGTGAAAGAGCTATTTATCCAATTTACCTACGGTCAGTTAGCTGATTGGGGTTGAGCCATGAGAACTTACAAGAAATTTCGGCCACTCTTTTTCATTCGCCAGAGGGTCACAAGTGTTGGTGTTACAATAATATGGTGGAATGTAAACTGATGCAACTAAAATACAATGCTAAATTAACATCTGAAGAGCTTTTTACAGTTTTTTTCGTTGTGGCGAATATAAATGTACATCAAATTCTAATAGTTTGATAGTCAATAGAATCCTATTTTATTTGTTCGGGGTTTTACGACTTTACGACTAGCTCGATCGATGACAATATCAGGGAATTCCCCTGTTAGTTTTGCAGTGCTACAAACTTGCGTGTAGTACATTGCAAGTAGTACAAACACATTACTTGTGCGGCCAGCGCTCAATTTTCAGAAATGTCGTACAACTTTAAATTATTGTTGTAGATTTTGACACCAACGTTTCTCGTGGTAGGTATTATACAACCTATTATACCTACGATTTAACGTGACGAAATTGAGTTGTACATTTTCAGGTGTGAGTGAAGCATAGCCTAAACGCTTCTCGTTTAAGGCATGCAAGTTATTTTACGCTTATCTAAGCTTATTTTTTTTTAACTGTCAGACAGGCGTTGGAGCGCGGGGCCCGTAGCATTTGCTACTCTTGCTACGTGGCTAATCCGGCACTGTGTTCGAGGGGTAGTATCAAGACATAATCAGCACAAATCATAAATAGCGTATGAAAATTTTCGTTTTATTGAACCTCATTTGCAAAAATGCAAAATATTGAAGTTGATGCTACACATGTCAATTTAATTTGAAAAGTAATTTGAATAATTTGATTATTCATTTTCATGCTTTTTCGGAAAGTTCTTGATTATACATTATATGTTCATCACTTCATAAAGGTTTTCAATTTAATGAATTAACGATTTTGATTGGTTTTAAGAAATATCATATAATTTTGTTAACGTGCCTACATATTTCTTTTTTGTATTATACCTTTAGTTTCATTTTTTGGATACTTTATAGACATATCATACACCAAAATATGTCATTCTTGCCTTGTAAATATTGCATAATATATGATTATGAAATAGCTTCGTCAGCAGTCAGGATCCAGAACTGATTCAGAACTAATTCCTGATTTACATAGTACGCATGCTCGGTTCTGAACCAGTTCCGACGATTTTAAAAGTAGTTTAAGGAACTGTCAAGTTACGGTAGTTATTTATCAAATGTGACTTGCGCACACACTATTGCTTGGTTACGTGACTTGCGCAGTCACGATTGTTTTGTTGAATTACCAAATAATCGTGAATGCGCAAGTCGAACTAAAAATCCTAGCTCAATCCCAAGGACTGCTGAACCGTACTCGAGTCCATCCGCGAACTCACGACTAGAATTAAAAATTGAGAATTTTGAGATCCGCTAACGCCATAATTCAAACTGCGCTTGCGATCAGTTAAGAATCCTTACCACGAACAAAGCTAATGTCATTTATTAACTACCCTTCATTTTTATGTTTATAGTTTTAATTTTTGTTTTTAATTTCAGACGTTGATTAAAGAATGCAATGACGATGTCAAAACTGACGTTTTTTTGGTTTCTTTGGGAATCGGAGTTGTTTTCGCTTGCATGTATATATTCATAGGGTTGCTAATCAATGTTATCGGCAAAAAAAATTTACTATGCCTATTTCTCATCACAGCAACCACAGCCGGCATGATTTCTCAATATATTGTTGGATATCAATTGATACAGATACTAATAGGCGTATTCGTCACAGGAGGAGTCCAGGTTGGAATAGTGAATGCTGTTGTTGTAGATTTATTTCCTACTCAAGTTAGAGCGATGGCTTTGGCAATGTCATTAATGTTCGGTAGATTAGGAGCTATGGTTGGCACGAATGCTGTTGGTCCGTTAATTTATAACTGGTGTGATTACATATTCTATGTGTTCACGGGGAATCACATAGGTGAGTTAAAGCTGAATATACAAAACAGAAACAGAATTTCTACATAAATAAAAAATGAATATATGAGCATCATAATTCCATCACTTTAAAAACCACGAAAAATTAAATCTTTACATTCAAAACGGCGGTTAAGGAAATATGAAACCTTCAAGGGATACTTTCCTCTAAAATCCGCTCTAACCACTTACCAGATTTCAAACTTCTAACTCAATCTGAAGAAACTATGGAAGTGAGCAAAACCTCGAAAAACATCCTACTAGAACCGAATGTTAGCTCCATACATCCTTTGCACATATAAAATTCTCGTGTCACAAAGTTTGTTACCGTACTCCGAAACGGCTTGACCGATTCTCATAAAATTTTGTGTGCATATCATGTAGGTCTGCGAATCAGCCAATCGCTATTATTCATCCCCCTAAATATTAAGGGTGGTCACCCCTAAAATTTGTTTTTTTATTTTTGGAACAAAATTTTATGTTCTATTTTTTTATGATACAACATTATAAAATACATACAACCCTAAATTTTCACCCCTCTACGATCAACCCCTATTTTTTATTTGTTAAACTCCTTCGAAATGACTCGACCGATTGTCATGAAATGTTGTGTGCATATCGGTCAGGTCTGAGAATCCGACAAATTCTATTTTTCAGCCCCCTAAATGTTAAGGGAGGTCCACCCCTTAAATTTTTATTTTTCAGACAAAACTTTTTAATTATAAACTTCAATTTTTTTGGCAAGATTGTCATTTTTATTTTGTCATGACTAAGAATAGAAAAATTCATATTACCCCCAATTGTTTACCTTCTTCGATCAACCCCTATTTAATTTTTGCATCGCGCTTTTCGTTTTTTTATTTTATATCCGCAATAGGGCTGCAAGAGGGCAATCGAAAATAACAAGAGTCGGTTTGAGAATAGATCGTAATATATTTTTCATACTCCTAATGATTAACATTTTTATGAATTTTTTGAACACCATATTTTAGTTTTAATTTTTTTATGTTGCTTTAAAAAATACTCTAAATTTTCACCCTTCTATCAACAACCAATATTTTTCAATGGCCATTTTAATAATTTAAACAACGTTTACCGGGTCAGATAGATTGATAGATAGATATATAGAAAGGTAGATAACTAGATAGATAGATAGATAGATAGGTAGATATACATCGGCAGATAGATGAATAGATAGATAGATAAAAATAATTTATATGGCAGAACGCTTGCCCGGTCAGATAAATTGATAGTTAGATATGCAGATAGATAGGCAGATACATAGATAGATAGATATTTAGATATATAGAAAGATAGATAACTATCTAGATAGATAGATAGATATATAGTTGGATAGTTAGATATACATCGGCAGATAGATGAATAGATACAAATAATTTATATGGCAGAACAACGTCTGCCGGGTCAGATAATATATATATATATATATATATATATATATATATATATATATATATATATATATATATATATATATATATATATATTTATATATATATATATATATATATATATATTTATATATATATATTATTATATTACTATATCTATATATATATAGTTATATATTTATATATATATATATATATATATATATATATAATTTTATATATATATATATATATATATATATATATATATATATATATATATATATATATATATATATATATATATATATATATATATATATATATATATATATATATATATATATATATATATATACATACATTATTGCAGTATAATTTTTACGATTTGGTCTTTATACAAAGAAACAAAACATTTCATACGGATGACTTTAAAAGATGTTCCTGAATGGAATCAATTTTCTGATACTATAATCAGAATCCTATCACAAAACAACGCTTAACGATAGCAAATGTTTTGACCAACTGCAAAACCTTAAAAGTTTTCTGAACAATAATTCAAGAGAACGTTGATTACAAGAAGCTGTTAGCACACAAGAAATGGGTAGGTACCTACTCTATTTTAAATCGATGAGTAGTCAAAATTGCTTTTCAGAACAACAGATTGCATGTTTACACTGTAGCTAAAATGTTGGTTGAAGAATTTAATTTTAAACATTTGACGTGTAAGGATTTTTACGACTACATTTTGAAAGAAATTGAGCTTTCAAAGCAGGTTTCTGCCCACCAAAAATATGAATAATTACTTTTTTTGTTTAACTTCAAGAGAAGAAGTTTTATTATGTTGAAAAAAGATTGGTGATAATAATTAGAAAAGCTTGATTTTATATACAATTCTTTTATCGCACCTATTAATACTAAGACACAAAATCTTCGATAATATAGGGTGTCCGCCCTTCTTACTCAAATGTCCGGCCAAACTGGCTGGTCTGTCCGGCTATTAGGTTTGGCGACCTGACAACTCTATCTGCACCTCACCCTTTCCCAAACTTTATAAAGACCCAAATTTTGATAGATATATATATATATATATAAGTATATATATATATATATATATATATATATATATATATATATATATATATATATATATATATATTTAAATATTTATATATATATTATATTTATATATATATATATATATATATATATATATATATAAGTATATATAATCTCTTGTTATTTATTAGCAATAACAGGCTGGTTGATTCTTAATAAACTCGATTTAATTAATAAGTTGTCGTTTCATTAGGATATTGGTAATTGAAATTAATTAAATCGAGTTTTTTAAGATTCAAGCAGCCTGTTATTGCTAATAATTATCAAGAGATTAAAAATAAATCACAGGCAACAACAATTCGAATAAATAAGTATATATATATATATATATATATATATATATATATATATATATATATATATATATATATATATATATATATATATATATATATATATATATATATATATATATATATATATATATATATATATATATATATATATATATATATATATATATATATATATATATATATATATATATATATATATATATATATATATATATATATATATATATATATATATATATATATATATATATATATATATATATATATATTTATATATATATTGCAGAGTTAATTAATTGAGATCAATCTTTGTTTGTTTTGCCAGTATATTCTTGCTTTGGTAGTCTTTAATAATATGAAATATTCATTCAATATTCAATTGTGTTACAGTACTGCTATTAGTGATTTACCTTCTGCCATCCACTCGACCATTGGAAAAAATTGTGGACAACAATGCCGCCTAAGGATAGAATAAAATACATTCGATAATGGACGACAACTGTTGAAACAAGATGAATTATTCATGGATGTTGCAATTTTGGTCCCTTTTATTGAATAACAAAAAATACTCACTCTTATAGAGTTATAAAGTTCCTAATGAAGTAATTAATCTAAGCTGAAATTATAATTGATAATGAAAAATTTGTTCCTAAGCATTTGTGTTGATAAAAAATTAATTTACTTCTGTTATGAATGATTTTGGGGCCCAATATTACAGTTTTTTGTAAAATACCGGAAATGACTTCACACTATTAATCTTAAATTTAAAAATAACAAATAATAAAATGATATGCCTTCATGATTTTCATTTCTTTCAATTCTGAAATCTAAAACAATTATAAAATGCGAAATTCGCATCAATGTAATCCCGTTTCATGGACAAATTCTTCTTCAGTACAGGATCGTCGATTAGACAGTTCGCCGTTTTCTTCATTGATTAAACAAATAGCCTAACTCTGCATTGATTCTATAAAATATAATGAATGTAATGCGGCCTATACACACGCATGCAAGTGTTAAGACTTGCCTTCGCACTTGCTCTAAATATCAGTCGCTGCCTGATTCAAGACGCACCGTGCCTGGAACTGAACGCGCCGCGCCGTCAGTTTTGCCCCATACACATTCACACTTGCTCGAGAGTCAAGACCTGCACAGGCAAGTCTTAACACTTGCATGCATGTGTATAGGCCGCATAAGGAATAAAATTCCGCGAACAAAATTAATATTGATTATTGAAGCGTTTCGATTAATATAGATATTAATCAACTGGTTATTAATTACTTTTGTTGTGTAGAAGTGTAGCAAGGCTAACAACTTCAAACACTACTAATAAATTTGTGTTCCCATGTGATATACAGTTTTTATTATCATCAAATAATTATGTGATTTAACATAACATAAATCTTTTTTGGACCATAGAATTTATATTTTGATCGAGAGTGTTTTTAAATATATTGTTTTAATCAGTTAAAAGTGAATAAATGAGACTTGCCATTAGTTAAATACTTATATGTTTATCATTTTAAATAAATCTTTCTTGAAAAATAAGCATTTCCACTGTTACTTTTCATCAAATTCTAATTCAGTAGGTATCTACTGTCCCTTGAATAATTTGAATTTTTTAAAATATTTTTGGATTTCTTCTTTTGGATATGGTTTAACAACCAAACAGGTAGGAATATTTTCAGGTTGTTCAATCCATAACTTATGTTTTATACTATTTTCCTCAAGTTTATTGTGAAGTGTTTTTATATTTTCTTCATTTGAAACTTCCAGAACTATTTTATGCATATTATCCAAATCATCCAGATATTTTTTTGTATCTTCGTCATCGTAGTACAGGTGTGTTACAGCTGTCACTGCATGGCAGGCTTGAGCTATCAGGGCTCCAACAGGCCATTGTAATTCTTTGATTAAATCACTTCGTACAATGACATATTGAACAATGGCACCCATATCTTCTGAAACAGAAAGTAGTGAGTTGTTAGCTTCACGAACTGTACTCATTTCAACAAGCTGCAAGAAGAAATTTTTTCTGAAAACATTTCCACCATAATGACTGAAAATTTTTTTTTAATGGATCCTAACGTTTTAATAATAGTATACAGATGTTTTTGATATATACCACCTCATTAGCGCTGTAAACACGAACCGTAAGAACTCCTGCTCAAAAACTATACTATCTACTCCTCGAAACCCTCAATAATCTCAGAGATTTTTCCTTCATTTGAGATGAAGCGATTCTACTTGCATGTGTAAAATTATACATTTTGATGCAGATAGCATGTGTAATTGCTGGACACACTAGAAATATAGTTAAATAAAAACTCTACGCTTATCTTATCAATGGAATCATTCTTCAAGTAACTGCTAACATTTAGCATTTCAATTATTTAAAACTGCGTACATATGCACAGTGAATTTAGACATATATTCACCATTCATATTAACAATAAGTGTAGATGGGACCTGTCACAATCTGACTTCTTTCCAATTTTGATAAAAGATTTCTAATTGAAAACAATAGTCAAGAGAACTCACTTTTAACGTCAAAGAACACACTATTTCAATAGTTATGTATGATGCCCTGTTACTCTAATATTTAGTAACTGGTACAATTGACGTTCCGCTATTTTTTTGACAACATACACTTTTGAAGTTCCATACGGTCTATAGTATTATCCTGTTGTTTAACTCTATAGCATATTGTTTGACTAGAAAAACTTTTTCTTGTAGATTATATATCTTCATATTTTTCTCCTATCTCCTATATTACGAATATTAGAAATTTCTAATGAGATAAGACTTCGAAAAATTATCGAACCTTCCAACTTAAGATATTAAAGGTAAAGTATGATACAACAAATAAATAATCTTGTCGACAAGTCCAAGTAATTATTTTTAAGGATGTAATTAAAACATTTAAGTTAGATCATGTTTTGAATAGAAAGTCATATTTTAGAAAAACTGTCCAGACTAAGTCCCTTTATGTCCATATTTGTATGTCTCAGCAACATGAAAACTACTCAATGCAATATTAATATTCCTATTCAATATTTACTATTATATCAAATATATCGACTGTACTTATTCTAAAATAAATACTATCATGAAAATTTTCAATTGATTATTTAATCTAAAATACATTAAATAATTCAGAAATCATTACATACCTCAAAAAGTATGTTCAATAATATTTTTGTTTGTTTCTTGAAAATTAACAAATTTTGAAAATAATTATTATTTTTAGTCAACTGCTTTGAATTTTTGATATATAAAATCGTAAAATAGGTAAAATATTACATTGTTCTTTATTTTCATTTTCTCTTCTGAATAAGAAACTGGTATATACATTACGAATAATTTCAACATGGCAATATATTTGTTCATTAGTAGTGAAAAGATAAATAACCTTTAAGTTTTGTTCTGCTTTGATTTATATTTCTCATAGACAGTTTGACCAAGTAATGGAAGATCATCTTCTCTTAACAGTCCCTTTGGCATATAACCGATGAGATGTTCAGCATGCTCCCTAAGCATTCTGATTCTTTCTTCTTCCACTTTGCGATTTCTTTCTGCAAGTTCTTCCATTTCTTGTTCATGAAGTTTTTGCATAATCTGCATATTCTCCGCATGCTTTCTTCTGCGTTCTGCCATCAATTCTTGCAAATCTTTGCGTAACTGCACTTTTTTAATTCTCCTTTTTTCTGCAGTCATCATTTCTAACTTCTCATCTTCTTTGATGTTATTTTCTATCATATTTTTATAATAAGCTTCCTGTTCAGCCATTTCTTTCCTAAGCTGGATATGTTCCTGTACTTGATGATCAAGGCCTCTAGTCATCTCTAATCTTTGTCGAAAACGTTTCTCAATGTCACTTTGTGCTCTGAATTCAGCAGCTTCTAATCTTTCTTGTTCAAGAAGCTCTTGTTGAATGTCTTCTCGTTCTTTTTGTCTTGTCTTTTCTTCATATAAGCGGTTAGCAATTTTATCCACCAATTCTTGTCGAGCTTTCTCCTTACGTTGTTTCTCAACTACTGAAGCCTGTAAATCTAATTGCTTTGAGAACATATATTCTTGAATTTTTTTATTTTCCAATTGAACTTGCTCTCTTTGCCTTTTCTTCCAAATTTCCTGGGCCTCCCTGAATGATTCCATCTCATATTTTGTTTTCTGCATTGTTAACCATTTTTCCTGTAAAGCTCTCTCATCTTCTTGATGTATTCTGGCTACAATTTGATCAATAAGTTTTTTTTCTTTGAGAAATTCTTCATATTGAAATCTTTTCATTTTCTCTTTGAAAATTATCTGATCTTGTAGTTCTTTTCGATATTCATGTTTTTTATTGATCTCCATTTGTTTCAGATTTTTAATATATTCTGCTTCATTCACTCTAGCTTCTTCCAATATTTTGTTCGTTTCAAGTGTTTTCAATTTTTCTTGACGTTTCCTTTCTTCATTCTCGGCCATTTGTGCACACAGTTCCCTCTTTGTATATGCAGCCTTTAATTGTCTTTCCAATTCTTTGAGTTCATGACTGCTTTCTCTCAACCTTTGTCTTTCTCGAATATCACATATTTCTTCTCTTCTAAGTTCATTTAATTCCCTAGCTAAAGTTTCTTCAAGTTGCAAACTTCTCTCACAGTAAGCTTCTTGTTCATTAGTTTTTTGTTGCTGGGTTGCTGCTTCCTGCTCTCTTTGTTGTAGTTGTAGAAGTCTTATGAGATTTCTTGAAGCATCATTTTTTTCTATAGATTCTTTTTCTCTTTCAAGAATTTCATAATAATTTCTTTTATCTAGTTCCTTCTTCAACTCTACCTTACCTGCTGTATTAAGAGCCATTTTTTCATTCAAAAAGTAGATTCACCACCGCTTGTATCCTGTATTCAAAATATGAAATATGAAGTTAATTATATTTCAATAAACTTGTTTATTTATTATTTGTCGGGGATGTGTCTATTTTTTGGTGAATGTGTGGAATTACAATTAAAAGAGAGTAATAACACTTGATTTATGATTCTACAATGTTGATACTCACCAAATATGTTTTCTTGGTCGTGTATAAAGAGAGCAGCGAGTATATAGGTATAGGAATTGAATTGACTAATATCAGACAGTATTCAAAATCAAAACGAAACGAGACGAGAAAACCTCATAAAAATGACAGGTCTACAAACTAGTGATGGGTCATTCGTGTAACGGTATTTTGGAGCGGTATTTTTTGATAACGCTCCGTCGCGTTACCGATTAGCCAAATAACCCACTCCAAAATACCGTCGATGCGCGCGCTGCGACTGAAAATTGGTTGGGAGTTTAAGATACCTTGTCAGCATGAAACGAAAAATTAGTTTTCATCACAGAATTTGAGGTTATCAAGGGATTGTATTTAGCTAGCAGGAGATTTGAATTATTTCCAGAAGATGTATCCCAGTAATGATCAGTTAATGTCAACGGATGGTTGTCCAATCAAGCAAATAAAGTTTTATCATATTCAATAAATAAATCAGGTACAAAACATACGAATATGTATTATATGTATTATATGTATATATATATATATATATATATATATATATATATATATATATATATATATATATATATATATATATATATATATATATATATATATATATATATATATATATATAAATATATAAATGTATTCAAGGTACCTACAGAAAACTAAAAATGTGAAAAAATTAACTATTCATCAAAACGCGTAAAAAAATCCAAATAAAACTCAGGTCATGAATCTTTGGTTTGGTGAAAATGAAAACTACATTATAATAAATAAAAACACATTCTATATGGAAATTTCCCATCTGTCATTAGCTTCCTGTATTAGTGTTGAGAAACAACAAACTCTTCTCTTTCCCAGACTGAAGCCTATTTCTCCTGTCTGATAGAATTTGTCCAGATTTGGAAAAAATTCTTTCAGAAGGAACGGATGTTGCCACTGTAACAAATTTCTCTCTGACGAGATTGCTCAGTTCAGGATAATAATTTTGGAAATTATTTTTCCACCAATTCATAGGATCCTCTTCTCTTGATATTGGAATTTCTTCGATGTATCTTTGATCCTCGATAATAGCGGACGATTGTGCTGTCCTTGAAGGCTAGTAAGCTGCCTTTTTTTATCAAAACTTTTCCAAAAGAAGGTGAGAGGGCACAGAATCAGGGAAAACGATGACATTGACGCGTCAAACCCCGTTTCTTTTTCAGCTTGTTAAATAACTACAAACGGCTGTCAATTGTCAATGTGACAGTGGCAGTTGCGATAGATGATAAATCTCGCTCCGAAATAACGTTATTTTGGAGCGGTATTTTTGAGGAGCGAGCGCTACTGGAGCGTTACAAGTGTGGAACCGCTTTTCCCATCACTACTACAAACATACTTCAACAGTCAACTTCAAATATTACTTTTTACACGTTGCCAGATACTTAATTAAAATTTTACTATTACCAAGCTAGTTAGTCGAGTATGTTAGGTACGCTGGCTAGTATTTGGGAGGTCTCGGGTTCAAACCCCGGGGCCGACTAGTCTGCCATGAGTTTTTTTCAGAGGTTTCCTCATGGTAATGTAAGTCACTGCTTGCAAACTTATAAGACGAATTCTGGGCCAGTATTAATCCTCTGAACCCTACCCACACTTCCTATGTTCCATAAATATCCCGTCTCGCCTATCCTGAATGCACTTGTACATACAAGTGTATCCTCTGATCTGGCTGAAGGAGTTAATCCCAAACTCAAGCTGCCCGCCTCCCTGACACATACTTCAGGGAGGAATTAAACAAGTGTGTTTCCTTTTTTTTTCTCTCTCTCTATTACTACTAGTACTACTGCGTACTGCTAGTGCTACACGTTAGTGGTTACTTCTTCTAAACTAAAAGATACTCTAGAGATGAAGTTCTTTCTTTTTTGAGCTACAACCAGCGCTATGGGCGAACCCACATAAAAAGGTATCGCAAAGAAATATAAACAATAATCAAGCACGAAATATTCCCGGGTTGCCCTCGACAAAACGAGAATGAAATGAATATGCAAATGTGAGACACACAGAAGTGAACTTGAATCTTTAATATGTTCAAACACCGCAAGTAATTTTTTCTTGAGTAAATTACACAGACTGTCCGAGATTAGGAAGCATGTTACAGATTGTTGGATTACAATCATTTTCTATAACTCGTCTCATCAATAGTTAATGCACGAAAACATTGGTATTTTATTTGAGGGCTCTAGAAATCCACTTTGACAACAGAAAACTTAAGTTTGCCCTTAGTTTGAAGTAGTAGTGATGCCAAATTTTCTTTAATTCGAGATAATTTACTCACCTACTTTTAGAAATTGACGGACAATCAGAACGCGCCACTTCAATTTTGAAGAACAAAACCAGAGAAGAATAAGATTCTCTTCGTGACTTGTGAATTGTGCTCCTCCCAGTATTCGTATTGTCAATCATAAATTACAACAACTTTTGGAAGCCACAAGGTTTAATTTCTTAATTTTTAGAAGTTCTGATAGAAGTGTTTACAATTAAACAATGGTAAGTGAATTTTATTGAAACGAATTTCATTCAAAATAGTTATTAAAGACTGGAGACTTCTACTCTCTGCTTTTGGTTTACTTTGTGTATCAGGTGTGAATTCAATCAACTGAGTCGTAACCGGGTGGCACGTGCGATTTCTTTGTAACTTCATTATTTCACGGAATAATTCATATAATATCAAAAGCTTCAATATGATTAAACCTATTCTAGGTGGTTATACTTACAAAATTATTATTAAATCAATCGAATCCACTTATATATGTACTTCCAAGATTCAAAATTCTGATACATTTAAAGAGTAGTATTTTTAATTTGGTTACTTTTTTATTACTATACAACATATCATATTTGAAACATGTGAAATAATGTCACTTCGAAATCATGAAATGATTAACAATTGGTTCTATTTAAGTAAATGAAAACGATGTACCTACTTGTGTCTTTCATTCAGTTAACAATTGTGAATATTTTAGGTTTCCCTAAATCCAGTGAGAGTACTAAAGCAAGAGGCAGAAGAAGAACGTGGTGAAATAGCACGTTTGTCTAGTTTTGTTGGAGCTATAGCTATAGGAGATCTTGTCAGAAGCACTCTAGGTCCTAAAGGTATGGACAAAATTTTAGTATCGAGTGGAAGACAAGCTGGAGATGTTCAAGTGACTAATGACGGAGCCACTATTTTAAAATCAATAGGAGTAGATAATCCAGCCGCAAAAGTATTAGTTAACATGTCAAAGGTTCAAGACGATGAAGTTGGTGATGGCACAACTTCAGTTACAGTTTTGGGTGAGTACCGTTATCATAGTTTATATCTTCTAAGTAAAATAAACAGATTTGATATTGGTTAATGTCTGACTTTCTTTTAATTATTATAATTTAATGTATATGTTGACTATATAATATTAGTTAAACTCATTATCTTAAATACAAAGATACTTGCAGCTAATCAAAGTTTATAAATGTTTCTGAATAAATTAGAATGCTTAATTTAATTTCCATTAATACTATATAACTATATAAAAATAACATATCAGTTCAAACAATAAGTGTGAAAATTAAAATAGTAAAATTTTGAATAGATCATAGTATTAAATAATTTTGAACTGAATCCCAATTCTTTAGAAAATTGGCCGAATGATTTACAATAAAGTGGTGAACAATAATTGCAGAATCAAAAAATAATTGGAACAATGGAAAGTACTTTGGAAACATATTTTTGAAAATTTCATTTATATCCACTACATGATTGAAACAAAATACAATAAATTTTTATTTTTAGATCTGGAACTCTTGCTCACTGAAATTTATAACAGAAAAATTCATAGATTTAAAGTTTTCATATAAATAAACAGAAAGTATTGCATATAAATTTTAACATTTCTTTATTAAAGCATCAGAGCTGTTGAAGGAAGCTGAAAGACTCATTGAACAAAAAATTCACCCACAAACTATAATTGCTGGTTGGAGAAAGGCTACGGATGTTGCTCGCAAAGCACTCCTGGATGCTTCTGCTGACAATAGTAGCGATTCTGACCAATTTCGTAAAGATCTGATGAATATTGCACGTACCACTCTTAGTTCGAAAATTTTATCGCAACACAAAGAACATTTTGCTAATTTGGCCGTGGATGCAGTGGTTCGATTAAAAGGTAATTTATTCAAGAAAGTTTTATATTAACAGTATTAAAAAGTTACCTTTTTCAGGATCTGGAGACCTCCAAGCCATTCAGTTGATCAAAAAAACAGGAGGTACACTGGAGGATTCATTTTTAGATGAAGGATTTCTGTTAGATAAAAAACCTGGTATGCATCAACCCAAAAAAATTGAAAATGCGAAAATTCTTATTGCAAACACTCCAATGGACACTGATAAAATCAAAGTGTTTGGTTCTCATATCAAAGTAGATTCTTTGGCGAAAATATCTGAACTGGAGATGGCTGAGAAAGAAAAAATGAAAGACAAGGTCAATAAAATCTTGAAACATAACTCCAATGTATTCATCAATAGGCAGTTGATCTACAACTATCCAGAACAATTGTTCGCAGATGCTGGAGTGATGGCCATCGAACATGCAGATTTTGATGGAATTGAGAGATTAGCACTTGTAACTGGTAAGTAAATTCAATCATAATATGATAATAAGTCTTATGCCTGAAAATCCCTGTGATTGAGCTCAGCTAGGGCACAGATATATATATATATATATATATATATATATATATATATATATATATATATATATATATATATATATATATATATATATATATATATTTTGTGTAAGTTTAACGACCTATATAAGATGTATTGAATACAAACTTGGCCATTGTAGAGGAATTCCCTCTATACCCAATCTGTCTAACTTCTTTGGTAACTTTAAGAGATAATTGCACTTATTTATGATATCCTTTATGTATGAATGCTGGGCTACCTCAGGGTAGTATTCTTGGGCCTATCTTATGTGTGATTTACATACGATGGGTACGTTCCATACCTGGATCTGCGCTATGATCAACAGATCATTTCACCTTATTAATTACGCAGATGTTACAAATTTGATAGTTCAATTAAACAACCTTAACTTTATATTTAATGAACAAACATTTTCATGAAAAGTGCAGCAAAGAATATCGAAAGTGTATTGTCTGCTCCAGAAATCAAACGTATGGCTAATAAGACCTATGCGAGTTGTAGTGTAATGCTACTCTTGGCTATGCATTACATATTTCAAGAAACTACTTCAAACTAGATACCTTGAAGTCTGTTTATCATGCAAATAGTCACTGATCAGGTTTTGTATCATTGCCAAAGGGCAGCAGTATGATTTAGCAATAAAATGTATTTTCATATTTCTTGTAAAATTCGAGTTTTGTGATTTTTTCTGTCTTGGAAAATATGGCACAATTACTAATTGTTCTATACTTTTTAAAAACCTTATATTTTCAACGGTATGCTTTTGTCAAAACATGATAATGTGATACAAGTATAATTGAATAAAAAATAATTATAGATTATCAGTATGATCCCACTGAAATTCAAAGATGCAATATTTTATTTGTTCAGTAGATATAATGAAAAAGAAGTTTACATTGTGTTTTGAGGTGGTCAATGTGGATATGTGTTAATAAAGGACATGTATCTCAATAATATTAAGAGAAACTTTATATTTCCTCTTATTGAGTTTTAAAATGAGTAAATAAAACTGGATATGGCATTTTACGCCATTTCAAAAATAATCTACTTTGAGGACACTCTTATTTATTTATTTAAGAATACAACTAATATTCAACAATTTGTTGTTACTATAGTTGACTTACAATTAAATTTTTAAAATTATGAAATTTACATTTTATTGAACTTCTTGTATGGTATGACATGCTATTGAAAGTTATCAGACTGGCATAGATAGGACTCTTCCTACGACATTCTGTTTTCGTTCTATGTAGGTAATATGAATTGTTTTGCCTTGTTTCGCGGTTGGTAATGCTTTGAACTCTTTTTAATAGATTCTGACTCTTTAAATGGTTGTTTTCTAATTTGAAAATTAATTTACACTGTTGAAACTTAACTAGTTTCTCTATCTTCATATATTGATATCTTTCATATAATTCCTTCGTTGGATAATCATATGAAAGATTATGGAGTCGTTTTATTACTTTATTTTGTAATCTCTGTAGCCTATTAAGATTGAATTTTGTTGTGTTGGACCAGATTACCGACAAATAACTGAACACCGATTGGAAGTAGGCATAGTATATATTTTTGCTTGACTGTTTATCAAGATATGGCTTTATATGCCGAAGCTTTGCCACCAATGGTGAGAGTTTATCCATAATCATGTCCACATGTGAATTCCACGTTAATGAGAGTCTATGATTAAACCCAAGTATTTTGTTTATTTCACCTGCCTAAGTGTCCTACCATTAATAACCAATTGTAGATGGATGTTACTATTTCTGGTAGTTCTATTTCTGAATAGGATGTATACTATTTTTTCTTTATTTATTACTAGTTTATTAGAAATCAGCCAATCACTGAATTTCTGCATGTCCTCATTGACCATTTCCTCCAAAGATTTCAAATTGTCTGCATTATATATAATTACTGTATCGTCCGCAAACATGAAGAATTTTCCCAGCAATCCTGATTTGGTTATATTTTCTACATATATTAGGTAAAGTAGTGGTCCAAGTACTGTGCCCTGAGGAACTCCAGTTCTGATTTTTTGTTGGTTACTTTTTGTACCCTCAATAACCACATGTTGTCTTCTATCAGTTAGGAAGGACTGAAACAGTTTGAAAGCATTTCCTTGTATTCCTATTTTCTTTAATTTTCTTAGTAGTATAGAGATGTTGATTGTATCGAATGCTTTCTGTAGATCTATGAAAACTCCTATAACTTTTTTTTTTCTTCCAGTTTTTGTAGATGTTTCATTCTCATTATAACATGTTAAATTGTCAAGGAGTCAACAGAAATAATGCATATGATAAAACTTTTTTCAAACACTCCAGAATCATTTCATTCATTCCCATTGACATTGAGTTGTGAGTTTCATTTCTTATAGTTAATACTTGATTTGTTCGTTTCAGGTGGTGAAATCGTTTCAACATTCGACCATCCAGAACTCGTAAAATTGGGAAAATGTGATCTGATTGAACAAGTGATGATAGGTGAAGATATTCTTTTGCGTTTCAGTGGAGTACCCAAAGGCGAAGCGTGCACAATAGTCGTCCGTGGAGCCACTCAGCAGATAATTGATGAAGCTGATAGGTCCCTTCATGATGCACTTTGTGTCCTTGCAGCTACAGTAAAGGAAAGCGGAGTAGTTTATGGTGGAGGATGCAGTGAGGTTCTCATGGCTGTAGCTGTTTTTAAGGCAGCAGCCAATGTTGCAGGAAAGGAAGCTGTAGCTATGGAGGCCTTTGCTAGAGCTCTTTTGCAACTACCCACTATTATAGCTGATAATGGAGGTTATGATTCAGCTCAGTTGATTAGTGAATTGAGGGCTGCCCACAATAAGGGTCAAAACACTAAGGGTTTAGATATGATGAAAGGAGAAATGGGAGATATGAAAGATTTAGGAATCACTGAATCATTTGTCGTCAAAAGGCAGGTCCTGCTGTCAGCTGCAGAAGCGGCTGAAATGATTCTTCGTGTAGATAATATTATCAAAGCTGCTCCTAGGAGACGTGTTGAAGATAGAGGACATTGTTAATTTATTTGTTCTGGTTGCTTAATCTTGTGTTCTGACTAATATGATATGAATTTTGTAAGATTTAAATAATTACAAGTAACTTGATAAAAATTATAATTGTGACCAGTGTAACAATTACTTAATTTCTAAGGAGTATTTTGAAGGAGCTTTAAAATATAAAGTATCTAATATTTGTCAGTTTTTTTGTTAGTGAAAAATATCTTTACTTTTTTCAATATAAATTTACAAATCAAGATTGATATCTGAAGTATTTGAATTATTATAAATCATAATATATCAATTTCAGGGCAAAACTAGTAGTTGCTTTAATAATATCCAAATTTTTATTAATCATAATCGCAAATAATTTGGCAAAATAGTTCTGATTAATTCAAACCCACTCTTGTGTTAAATTACCAGGAAACTTAACAGAATATTTTGAAGTTAAAAATGGCGTACGGCAGGGCGATGCACTTGCATGTCTCCTTTTTAATTTGGCCCTGGAGTGGTCGATTCGAGATTCTGGTATTAATACCAGAGGAACCATCTTCACTAAATCAGTCCAACTTCTTGCATATGCTGATGACATTGTTATTATTGCAAGAACCAAGAAGGCATTGACGGATGCATTCACTGCCATTGAAAGATCCGCAACAAAAATACACTTAAGCGTTAACGAAAGCAAAACAAAATTTATGCCTGTCTGCAAGACAACAGAAAGCCTAAATTTCCTGGAAATTGAAAATAGTGGATTTGAACGTGTAGATGGCTTCAGTTATCTCGGCTCGAATGTAAACACCCGGAGCAGTTTAGATACTGAGATAAAACAACGCACTGTCGCTGCTAATCGATGTCTTAATGGGTTGAGAAATTTCCTGCGTTCCAAGTTGGTTAAAAGAAAAACAAAGATATTGCTTTATAAAACCATTATAAGACCAGTGCTTACTTATGGCTCAGAAACTTGGGCCATGACAAAATCGCACGAAAATCGACTGGCTATCTTTGAAAGAAAGGTTTTGAGGAAGATTACGGGTGCAGTGAACATCAATGGTGCATGGAGGCACAGATACAACAGCGAACTGTATGAGATATATAGAGAGGCAAATATCATCAACTACATAAAAGTCAACCGAATGAAATTTGCCGGGCACCTGTGTAGTCCCGACTCGTTGACATCAAGAGTTTTTCATTATAAACCAATCGGCACCAGGGCTAGAGGGAGGCCCAAACTTAGATGGATTGACTGTGTCGACGAGGATTTTGGAGCATTGAAGGTCGATTTCCAAAGAAAGATCAGAATGGAAGAAGATTCTGAAGAAGGCCTTGGCCCACAAAGGGCTGTCGAGTCAATGAAGAAGAAGAAGAAGTTCTGATAAAGATGGTCTTAATATTGATAACCAATTCATGTGCAGAAACAACTAAAATTTCTGCAGTAGTTATTCACGTTTCAAACTTAAACCCTAACACTACATCCGAAGAATTACTAACCTTCCTAAAGAAAATATTTTCGGCTGCTAAATGTGAATCTCTAGTCTCGAAATATCCTGAAAGCTATGCCTCTTTCAAAGTTATCATTCCTGTGTCCGAGTACGAAAAAGCTCTGAATGCGGAAATCTGGCCAATTCATGCAAGCGTACACCATTTTTTCCATCGGAAAAAGGTAATACCCAGCAATCCTTAGCAAACTCATCTATGCTTCATGTACCAGACAGCAAAGTATTGAATCTTTCATTTAAGATCATGCAGCTAAATGTGCAATGTATCAACAATAAGCTTGAACTACTAGATGTCTTCTTACATACTTACAGTCCTCATATCCTCTGTATATCAGAGCATTGGTGTAGTATGGACAATATATCTTTTGCAGCATTAAATGGCTACAAGCAGGCTGCCGCCTATTGCCGAACAGACAAAAAAAATGGTGGTACCTCGATTTACATCAAAAGTAATATAGATTTCAGTATTATAAATGTTTTTGACCTAACAGTGGAAATGCACTGCGAATGCTGTGCCATCAAGTTCGTTTTCAGTAGTAAAAGTGTAATTGTTGTTAGTATTTATAGACCACCATCTGGTAATTTGGAACTATTATTGCAGAGACTATCCTATGTCTTGCAACGATGTATTCGAAATGTTGATTACATTTTTATCTGTGGTGATCTGAATATTGATTACACTAAGAATCAATCAACTGAAAAACAATATCTTCAAGATCTCGTTGGATGCTATGACCTCAAAGTAACTACGGATGAACCAACTAGGGTATTTACTAATGCTAGAGGTCAAACTACCACTTCACAAATTGATTACATTCTGGCAAACAGTAACCTTCATGTTCTGGTGGATAACGTTGTTGAAACTCATTTCAGCGACCATAAGGCAATCTTTCTGGAATGCTTTCTTGGCAGCTATCCAGTTGATCATCTTGAACCAAAAAAAAAACAGCACGTCTACCGCGACATTTCCCTAGGAAATCTTGATAGACTGTTGAATTCAATGTCTGAAGGGAACTTTAGTGATGTGTTTAAATGTTCGAATGTGGAGGATGGCTTTCAGTGCTTTATGAAAGTGATTCAAGACCAAATTGACCAGTGTTGTCCAGAAAAAACAATAATAGTGCGTGAAAAATCGAAGGTGCTCTGGATAACTCCGGAAGTCAAGCAGGCCAGCCGAAATATGAAAGACCTTTACTGGTTGTATAGCAATATAAGAACTGAAAACTCCTTAGCTCTATATAAACTTGCCAAAACTCGTTATAAAGCTACTCTTAAACAAGCTAAATTAAAATTTCATGAAAATCTTATTGTCAACTCTAGTAATATTAACAAAACAGTGTGGAACATCGTGAGTCGTGAGAGTGGCAGTTTATCAAGTAAGAATAAAGCAATTAACCTTCAAATAAATGGTTCCTTATGTTCGGAACCCAAAGAATTAGCTTCAGTCTTTAGTAAATATTTCTCAAATATAAGTAGACGTAGCTTAATGGATCATTATGGTAACTCACTATCGCATTCTTGTACTGTCTCGCGAATGGCAGATAATACTTTTTTCTTTCTACCTGTGTTAGACGCTGATGTGTTTGATGCCATAAGACTTCTTAAAAATAGTAAAAGTACTGGCATGGACTCTGTTTCTACAAAACAAGTAAAATATATTTCCAAGGTCATTTCTAAACCATTGTCTTACTTGATGAATTTGTCGATCTCTTCTGGCATATTTCCTAACATGTTTAAGACAGCTACTGTTATACCTGTACATAAGAAAAATGATCCTCTTGAAATAGCAAATTATCGACCGATTTCAATCTTAAGTGTCTTTTCTAAAATTATGGAAAGAATTGTATTCGACCGAATGATGAAATATTTAAATAGGTTCAATAGGATTGCCAATTGTCAACATGGTTTTAGGGCTGGCAGATCCACTGAATCAGCTGTTGTTGGATTTGTTGAATTTATTTATGAATCTTTAGACTCTGGTTTGTATGTTGCAGGGATATTTTTTGATCTGACGCGTGCATTTGATTGTTTGATCTATGATTTCATCCCTGATAAATTGTACAATCTTGGGTTCAGAGGCATATTTCTGAAATGGCTTGAAAGTTATATATCTAATAGGCGCATGGTAGTTAAAATTCAGGAATGTTGGTCTGCAGAGGAGTGTACTGACTTGGGAGTTCCCCAGGGCTCCGTGTTGGGTCCCCTACTGTTTATGTTATTCATTAATGACTAATCATGTGGGGGCTGACGGTATAACTTTATTTGCAGATGACACATCGATTGCGGTCACCGCACGGGACCCTGAGGATCTCCTTGGTAAATGTACACTTCTAATAAATGAATTTGATGCCTGGTGCCAATCAAATGCTCTGATGTTGAACATCAGTAAAACCGAGTGTCTGTATTTCAATCAACACACTTTGGATCGAAAATTGTTAATTCCATTTAAAAATGATAAAATTGTATCCAATACTTATGTAAAATTCTTGGGAGTTTTCCTTGATCAAGATATGAAATGGTCTGTACATATAGATGCGTTGACTAAAAAATTGAATTCAGCGTTCTATGCAATGAACAGAATCAAGGATTGTTTGCATCTTAGTTATGTGATGGAAGTTTATTATGCTTTAGTTTACAGCCATATTACCTATAATATTCTACTTTGGGGTAATTCAGCTGATAGTCGTAGAATTTTCATTTCACAGAAGCGCATATTACGAATAATTTTCAAACTGAAACCACGCGACTCTTGTAGGCTTTTATTTATTGAGAAGAAAATTTTGACTACTCCTTGTATTTATATTTATAAATGTCTGATACATGTTAAACTCCATGAATCAGATTTTACAAAGTTAAATAGTTTCCATGATTATAATACTAGACATGCAGAATTGTTGTTCATACCTAAGCATAGTACGGCTAGGTTTGAAAAATCACCAGCCTATCAGTGTATCAAATTGTATAATCACTTACCGCTAGGGCTTAAGAGTCTTGGCCTTACCAGGTTTAAGAAAGTTTTAAAGTCGGTACTTCTCAAGAAAGGATATTACAGTGTTAGAGAGTACCTAGCTGATAAATTTATTTTGTAATATTAGTTTAACCTGACATGTCCAATACATTACAAAATGTCAAAATGGATGTAATAAAATTATTATTATATTATTATTTACTCTAGACTTTGTGAATGTTTCTTATTTATATTTTGGAGGACAACACTTATAGTAATGTAAAGAAATATTTTTTGGGGGAAATGCCTTGCCTAGTGTTCACTCGCAGTTTCATGGAAAGCAGCTCGCACTTTCGTTTATAATACTAAATATCAATGAGGAAATTTTATACCGAAATATGAGGGACCAATATCGCTTTTCCCAAGGAAATGGAGACTCTAAAACAAATGTCGAATTTTGACCAAACAATTTTTCTCTATTGAGATGAGCAATTGTCTCGATATTGAAATTTCGAGGTTGAATAGCCTCTGAGATATCATCAGGATATAACAATTATTATATCATATTGAAACTAAAGATACAAGAAGAAAGAGGAAATTTTGTACAGAAGTTTGTGTCCATCTTTTTCTGGATATTTTTCAAGAATTTTGATACATTTGATAAGAAGATTGACCGATTCTCCAACTTCACATTTGGCATATTCTAGTCTTATGGTAAAAAGCATTATAAACTACTAAGCACGCTTAATATGGTATTTTCTTATGAACCAGTAACAGTATCAGGTGAGCTTGTTCAAAGAGCTTAGGCATTCTCGTGAGTATATCCAGAGTTTTTAAACACGATGTTAGTGTACTTTGGAATTATATATGCCACTGTTGCAGAGAAGATATCTTGCTGTCATGCAGTACGTATTCTCGCGACGGAATTCTACATTTTCGATCTAAACACTGAATTGTTGGTTTCCAATATCTTAGGCGGAGGGCACTCTGGGTTGTTATCCAGATAGTAACTTGGTCACGATTTGTATTGGGGAACAATAGGAAATTTGTTAATTCACTCAGAGTCAAATGAGCTACACTGATAAGATCGAAATAGCTGAATGCAGATTTTGAGTCGATGTGACTTGGCGTTTTCTAAAACTCCTCGTTGGATTGTGAATTCAGAATTCGCGTTGCAGAATACATATAACCAGCTCCAATGGAAAGTTTGATAATTTTTCAAATTATTGAAGAATTTTCCTTGTTCACTTTATGTAATACTGAACTGATTTTTTAGTCATTCGGGGAGCAGTATCAATCAGAGGATTGTTTCACTATAAAAATATATGAAAAGATGAGTGGAAACTATACCATTTTAATGAATTCAACTAACTATGCAGGTAGTATCATTGCTGCAACTATTCCTACCATAACTTAAATTTCAAGAAAGCTGTAGGTGAGAAAATGTATATTCTTATACATATATCCTCTTTGTGAAATATTCTCTAGCATTACCAAAAAATAATAGCCATATAAAACAACTTGATTTCAATTCTATTTTAATTTAAAACAAATTTTCAAAGAGAGACTTTAATTATAGCATGATGAAAGGATTTTAAGAATTGAGCATCTGCGTTAATTCTCCATTAGCAACCATGTCTTTCACTATATCTAGTCCACCAACCAATTCTCCTTTGATGTACAGTTGTGGATATGTTGGCCAATCAGAGTAACTTTTGAGACCCTGTCGTACCTCCTCATCAGTTAGAATATCAAAAGTTTCATATGATGACCTTGAAATAGAAATATGTAAAAAATATCTAAATTCATAATGTAAATATTAATTACTTGAGTAAAATCAGTTAAATCAATAGCAGATAACTGAGACATATGTTTCATCAAATAATTCCCATGCTCACATCCACTACTAGCTTTACATTCAGTTGTTTCAAATACATAGTGAAAAACATTCTATGATAATTAAGAACAAATAGCTACATAAGAAACACTTACATAACTTAGATTATCCCAACTTTATTGTATGATCATTATTATGCTCGCAAAGAACTATTTTTATTAAAAATAGCAATGGTTCAATCATAAATACTAGATTTATTTTTTTATTAAAACAATGGTTAATAATAACAATTTACACATTTATTTAAAGAAATGACACATGTTTCGGTGGAACTTCACCTTCTTCAGATGCTAATCTGAAGAAGGTGAAGTTCCACCAAAACGTGCGTCATGCATTATTTCTTTAAATAAATGTGTAAATTGTTATTATTAACCATTGTTTTGATATGTTTATGAATTAACACCATGTTTTGGCCCAATCAATCCAAGATTTATTTTTTACCTATTTTAAAGTTATTTTTCCAATTACAACAGGTTAATGATAACTTCCATTTGAAGTTTGGGTTGAAAAATTGTAACTTGTACAAGTGTATTAAATTGACTTAACTATTTGTATGGAAACTAAACTATTAGTTTCAACTTCATAAAGTCATGAGTTTTATCCAATTCAAAACTTAAAATGAATTAGAAGTATTGCTCACAGTGATGTTCCTCTTGTACTTCTCTTAGCGTTCAGAAACTTCAATACTTCAAGTATGTTGAATAATTAATTTAAAAATTCTTAATAATTAAATCTGAACTTCAAGTGTGAATTATTATTTGAGTTTACTTATAACGATAATCAGAGAGCTATAATAGGAACAAATACAATTAATCTCAATCTTACCCAGTGTTGTTCAAAATTTCAATGATTTGTCGGCTAAAACCACATCTAGGTTGGGTCCTATTACCTTTCATGAACAGCATAACTTTTGACTTATTGATCAATTTCTTCAGTCTCTCCTCTAAAGGTTCTACATCATTATAATTTTTAATTTTATCTGTAATAGTTCTGGGGTCAGCTCCATCTATTCTATCAATTTGTTGGCCATTACGAAATAGTAGAACACAAGGAACTGCATCAATTTTGCATTTTAGTGAAACATCCGATAAATTCTCAGCTTGGCACTTAGCAAATTTGACGTTGGAATACTCTTCTTGTTTGGAAAGAAGATCAAGTAAATCATCTATTTGCTTA
This sequence comes from Cynegetis impunctata, assembly GCA_030704885.1. Classification (NCBI taxonomy): domain Eukaryota; kingdom Metazoa; phylum Arthropoda; class Insecta; order Coleoptera; family Coccinellidae; genus Cynegetis; species Cynegetis impunctata. The sequence continues at coordinate 1,558,253 of JARQZK010000002.1, forward strand.
CACTGCTCAGCCCAGTCAGCAGAAAAATGCACCACTGTTAGTCTTGCATCACTGAAAATGATCACAATCAAAAAGGAAAAAATCTTCACAAACTAATTACCTAGTTGCTTCGTTAAATGCAGATGTATCCTTTAGTAATGCCGGCATTTCGAACTTATAATAATTATAGTAAAGATGATGTATTATTTTGTATTTTGCTTTGCAAAAATCAGAAGAGCTTAGGGAAATCAAGGTTAGAATTAATTCTGTGGTTTAATTTCTGATTTATCTACTTGTGGCCTACCTCTGCGACGACACCGCCAGTTTAAATTAAATTTTTGTCTAGTTTCATATTTTAGGATTAGTAGTTATTCTGCTATCTCAAAATAGTTTTTAATTTTCCATTGGTTTCCCAATCATGACTTAGTATTTACATGCAGATGTCTTGTAAAAAAATATTTGAATGTTGACAAATAATCTTAGAATATGAACTTTTGTCTTGAAATGCTAAACCCTTATTTACAGTTACATTTCTAGATAATAATAATCAGTTTCATAATTTTTTTATTTCTCATCAATCTAACAAATCATTCATATGTATCTATTAAATAAAATGATGACAAGTGATCTGGTTCTATCAGTCGATTTCTTTTCATTCATTAGATCTATAATTTATTTGGACTTTGGTTATCAGCACTCGGAACTAAGGATTGAGTTGAAGACGAAACTTCTTTAACCATGGAAATTTGGTCAATATTGATTTGTGAAGTATCAGCTTCATTCTTTTTTGTTTCTGCGGCCTTCAGTACACTTGGATTTGCTTTATCAAGGATTGCAACTTCAACTGTATTTTGAACCTCTACTGTATTTTGATTCAAATTAACTTCATTCTGCATATCGTCCTCTGCATCTTTTTTCTCTGATTTTATTATTGTCTTCTCAACTTGCTTTTCAACTTCTATTGTATTTTGATTAACTTTCGTTTTATTCTGCATGTCGAGCTCTGCGACTTTTTTCTCTGTATTTATTACTGTTTTTTCAACTTTCTTTTCATCTTCTACTGTATTTTGATTTACTTTAATTTCATTGTACATGTTGCCCTCTGCGTCTTTTTCCTCTGAATTTATTACTGTTTTCTCAACTTTCTTTTCATCTTGTATTGTATTTTGATTTACTTTATTTTCATTCTGTATGTTGTCCTTTGCTTCTTTTTCCTCTGAATTTATTACTGTTATCTCATCATTCTTGTTCTGTTCATTCACTATTGGCTCAATTTTCTTCTGTTCAGCCTGCTTCTGCTTATCATTTTGAATGTCCTCTTTGAGTGCATCAACAACACCCTTGGCAAGTTCTCTCTCGTCATATCTACTTCTTAAAGCTTGAAAAAGACAAAGTTGAGCCTCATACTCTCTTTTTAATTCTCCATTATGTCTTATCATTTGTTCCAGTTTTTGGTGCATTAAATCTTGCCTCTCCTTTTCTGCTTTGTATTTCTCTTCCATGCAGTGAATTTTTGTTTCCAACTGATCAACTTCCAAATTTCTTATTCCCAATAGATCCTTGGTGATTTTAACGACATCTCTGAGTGATTCTACTTGCTGGTGTAGCGCATTTATCTGTAGTTCTTGGTTTTTTATCATTTTAGTATTTTCGAAAATAACACTCTTGGCTTTTGTTAATGTATCAGCCGATTTCATTTTCAGCAAGTCCACTTCATTGACTTCCATTAGATGTTTTTGAATCAATTTTTGTGCTTCTCCAAGTTGAGATTCAAGCTCTAGTGTCTTCTTACGTAGCGAAGCAATTTCTTGGTCTTTTGCCTGGAAAGTATAAATTTGATGAAGAAGTTGATACATTATTTAATTATTTCGTATATTTTTTATTCTATTGGTAAATTTGATTTATTTTAGAAAATTCTTATTTGCGACAAAGAAAGTTATAAGATTATTATTCTATATTATTCTCATTTGAGTATGAAACGATGTATTTTATGTAATAATGTGGAGAAGAGTGTGTTATCTTCCAAAATGATTTGTACAGTATTTTTAAGTCGATGGGTTCCATAATGCGTTCATTTAATAAAATTAATTACTAATATAGTAACCAAAGATCAAAAATTAGTGTTATTCATGATTTTCGAGTATAAAAATTTTCAGGAAGTTTTTTTTGGGAAATACCAATGTCAGTTCGATGCAACTTTAAAATATGAAAGGCAATGCAGTACTCCTTATCAAATCAATAGCACAGTATTATAGGGTACAATTGATATTTTCAAATCACAAATCTTTTTCTAAAATGTAATCAAGTGGAAATTCCATTTCTTCCATTTGTGGTGTTAGCTACACAGAAGTTATCTTGGTTCAAAATAATTACCTATGTGATATTTTATTAGTTAAATGTGGAATATAGGACAATGGAATATATTTTGTACTATCAAATTGTTTGTCTGACTTTTCAAATGTTTATAAATCCTATTTTTATGATTTCCTGTGTCATTTTGTATGAGTAATAATGTAATGTTTTGTGTCTGTATGTGCTTTTTCGATATATTCAAATAATGAAATGTTTTTGTTGAAACATGATGGTTCCTCAAGTTCTCAAGAGGTCGAATACATATATATATATATATATATATATATATATATATATATATATATATATATATATATATATATATATATATATATATATATATATATATATATATATATATATATATATATATATATATATATATATCTACCTATATATTATACACAGTTTACTCCTTCAACAATCTGAACTTGATATTAGGCTGGCAATATTACACTACTGAAACTGAAACTGAAACGTATAATATTCATTCTATGATCTATATTGATGTCTTATTAGGAGATGGTCACAAAAATTTAATAAAAATATCTGGGTCTTTCTCTCGTGATATTTGTCATAAAATTTTTTCAACATATCATAAAAATGAGTCTAAAGTAAGGTTATCCCAGATCAGTTAAATCTTCGAATATGTTACTATAAAGGTTTGCTAGTAAATATGTTCGTGGATGTATAAATATAGATACCCATTAATGTTACGGTACAATGTAGGAGTGAATTAATTTAGGTAATGAAATATATCGTGTCTATGATCATATAATATTATTTAAATACGTAAGATTATTTCCATTTATGGAACCGCACGAGATTGATATTTATATGTTATATGATAAATTCTTTTACTTTTATATGCATGAAATATCAAACTCAACATAATTTTGAACGATTTAATCTGGTAGCGTTATTGTTATAATTAATTTTTTCAATGTTTGACTTGCAGTAGCGAGAGACTATGGATGTTTGCCAAATCCACCCATCAAAATTAAAGTTTATCATACTTTTCATACCTCAATATCATGTTTCGCCCCTTGAGCATCCATTTTTGATTTTAATATTTATTTTCAACGAAAGAAACTATTGGAGCAAACTTTAAACTAAACACTTGTCTTGAAATTCTAATGTAAAGAGAGCTAATAATAGCCATGTAGGAGAAATTTCAATAGTTTAAAAGCTATAATTAGAAATTATATATATAGTTATTTTCCGTTTCTCTAATAGGACAGGCTTTTTTTTTTGAATTTGCCGCCATTGAGGAACTGATTACTAACCTCATAAAAATTGATTTGATAATTTGGCATGAAAGAGTTCAAATCAATTGTTTGAGAGGAGAATTCAATTTTTTGAGGGTTAATAGCTTATTTAATTATACAGAAATCGGAAGTGACTATGTTTAATATTCGACCCCGAAAATGACGTTCTGTTCTTTTTGAACTTTCGCCATTCCTCTACTTCACTTGATTGTAGCGGAAATGTGATAAATTTCATTATTCTTCCTTAAATACAACACATTCAATTGAATCTATCGACACAAGAGGTATGTAATAAGTATTCAATTCTTTTGTATAATGAAAAATTTTCTGCAGTTTATATTTATAGGCTTCATTGTGTAAATATTGTGCAATTTTTAGGTTAGGATTTAAAGAAAACCTCTCATTTTACATATTAATATATAATGGAAGAATATACTAGAGAACCATGTCCATGGAGAATAGTCGACGATTGTGGCGGAGCATTTACGATGGGATTATTAGGTGGAGGAGTTTTTCAAACTATTAAAGGTTTTCGAAATGCACCCTCTGGCATTAACCGAAGACTGGTGAGTACAGTGATTTACATTGGTTGAGTTTTATGAACGATTCGTTGCTGACACGAACTATATCTAATAAAGTCATTTGTGTAAAATTATGTTTGTTGTTCAAGCTTGGAAGTGTGACGGCAATTAAACAAAGGTCGCCAATAATTGCTGGAAATTTTGCTGTTTGGGGTGGTATGTTTTCAACAATAGATTGTGCATTGATAACTATTAGAAAAAAAGAAGATCCTTGGAATTCTATCATCAGTGGGGCTGCTACTGGGGGAATTTTAGCTGCCAGAAGTGGATTACCCGCAATGGCAGGAAGTGCTTTCATAGGTAAGGTTACTTTGAATCGATATTTCATTATTGATACAATAAAATTTTCTTTTACGTTATTTAAAACTTGCAATTTCCAAATCATCATTAAGTGACAGAAATTCACTTTTATATAACTCTTGAAAATTGAATTAAGTTTTCAAAGGTTTAATAATAATTAAATATAAAACAGGATATAAAAAAAATGTTTTGAACATATAGAATTTTCTTGAAGTTATGTAATGATTGCTCATAAGTGTGAGGTAAACAAGTTGAAAAATTTTGTACACCGCAATGCCACATGTATCATTGAGGATATGACAGGTAATGGAAACTATGGCGACAATGCCAGCCAATAATAAACATTGCTAATGAATTCTGACTATGTCAAACCATACGTTAATCTAGTATTGTTTTTTTTCTTTGATTGAACGAAAAAGAAAAGTCTAGATGAGGATTGAATTAAAACAAGTATAAATAGGAAGTTAACAATCAAATGTTAAGTATAATTAGAAATCAATAATAAATCAGTATGAAAAATAAAGAAAACTTCTCTAATTACACTGATTTGGATAATTCAAGCACCACAATGTCAGAGTGTTGTACACCCCAATACCAACCAGTTTATCCTAGTTCATAAGAAATATATTGTTATGAAAAAATAAATGTACTGTACGTTACATAAGAACATTCAGGCATTTTATTTAATTTATATTTTTATTCTAAAACAACGATTTGGTGAGTTAAGAAATCAGCTTATTGTAATTGTATGGTAGAAATACAATATTTATTTTGATTCCATATAAGTTTAAATTTTGAATTAATTTTTTTTTTGAGTAATCAGTTATCACTTCAAAAATCGAACTCGAAATTATTTATTAAAAGTATTTACTTTTGTTTATAGGATGTACCTATAAAAACGCCAAAATGATCTAAATGAGATTGAGTGATGATATATATTTCAAATCTTTTATAAAAATCACGGTTTAGAAATGTATTTTTTGGAATAGTAAAAAAATTATGCCTTTACTTTGTATCAGAGGAAGCTCTTTTGAAGTATACTTACTATTCACAAAATAAGGCAAAACAAATGATTATTCAAACTTAGTAACTGTCTTATTGGTTATTTTTCTGAATAATAGGTTGAGACAACTATATATTCTGAGTTTTTTAATATGGTTACATCGTTAGAGAAAAAATGCTAAGTACAGCAATCTATGATGATCATAATCATATATTTTTATTTTGTACATTCCATTATATCTCTATGGTATTACTTTTTCAGGTGGTGTCCTCTTAGCACTTATTGAAGGAGTAGGAATATTATTTACGAGATTATCAGCAGAACAATTTCAACCTCAGTTACCACCTATGGAAGATCCTTCTGCCCTTGGAGCCAGCGAGCAAATGCAGTACAACTAGATGTGTTATAAATTCTCATTAATTTTGCCTCAAAAGATTTATAGCAAATATCTTTTTATTGATAGGCGAATATACTGTTAGAACTTATTTTGTTATCTTTATCTTATAGTATAGTGAACATTTTACACACAGGTACCTTTAACTGAGCATTGTCACTCTGATCTCTAGAGTCTCTGAATGTGGATAGTATGAAGTAAAATGAATAATAAAAAAAATATTTATTTTGAATTTCTAAACTTTCATTTCATTAATGAAACTTACTAACCCATAACTACGCCCCTTAAGAAAAACATCTTTAATTTCTATGATTATTTATTGCTGACTTATTGTTTTACTTAGTTTTATTAGATGGAACTGAAAAGCTTCAACAAGATAAAATATTGCAGTGGGGGAGAGTTATATAAACTTACATTCTTTGCAAAAATTTAATTGTAATTATCTACTTCCCATGTATAAAATAATGAAGTTATTCATAGTAACTTAACCCCTTGTTGCATCATGTGCCAAATATGGCACAAACCAATGTTTTACATCTTTTTAATACATATGTCAGAGAAATATTACTTTATTTGCATGAATTACCATTTCTGGCACATACAAACATATTTCCAAAGAGGCAGCTCCCTCTCTGTAATCATTTCGTAGTTATATACGTTTTTCAAAATGGCGACGATGAATCAGCTGCTTGTCAGTATTATTGTAGATTGAGTAATAGTTTTGAGTTCATCCACGTAACTTTCTACCCAATAAAAATTGTTTTTGTAAAAAATATACTTCTAGTAACTGCCTCATAGTGGCAAGTACTCGTATTTTTGAATAATTGACATTTTTCATCTAAAAATCACTTTGTGCCATATATGGAACATTATGCAATTCAAGTATATCTGACTTGACCATATTGTGCCATATATGCAACATTATGCAGTTCAAAAGTATATCTGACTTGACCATATCTGCCGATTATGAATTTAGAAGATGTGAAAGAAATCTTTTTCTGATATATTATGGATCTAGGGTTGCCAACTCTCGACAGGACTAACCGGGGAGAATTTTTAAGGGGGGGGGGGTTGTAAGAAATTGTCAATCAATTTTAAATTTATATTCAATTTGCTTTCGAGCAGTATCTAATATTTGACGGTTTTTCACCATAAAATCATAATCATCAAAGATCGAAGTTTTGTTACAGCGACGATTACGTATAATTTCAGAAAAACCGGAGAAATTATTGTAACCTGGGAGGTCGGGAGGATAACCATTATTACCGGAGTCTCCCGGGAAATCCGGGAGGGTTGGCAACCCTATATGGATCCCAAGATATTTTATGCATAAAAAAATGTAGTTATACATAATTTTAATCAAAATGAAAGTGAAGACAAAATATCAGATGAAGATGAAATATTGGCTGTATAAAATATTTTTAGTTCATGTTGCATGCTGTGCCATATTTGGCACAAACCAGTTTTTCTTTTATTTTGGCAAAGAATATTGTGCTTTATTTTTTTGAATATTTTTCTGATGAAATATATGTCTTTTTCCCACTGTACCTTTTTTTTTATCAATTTTAAAAAAATCATGCATTAAGGGGTTAAATCTATTAGTTTAAATAAAGAGAAATTTGTGATGTAATAGAACTGAGAGAAGTTTACATTGCATTGGCAGAACAACATCTTAACTATGGCGTACTCGTTGGGGGGGGGGGGGATTGGTTAATTTGTACTACAAAAAACAAAATAATCCAAAAATGGATACTGAAGATTATCTGCAAAAAACCCATCACCTATCCCACGTCCGAATTATTCAAAATAGCAGATTTATTCACCGTTTGACAGCTTCATGCACTTGCTCCGCTCATGTATCAGCATAAAATAGATTCACCAAAAAAAAGCAGATAATTAAGACTAAAAAATATCATTCCTCTTCCTAAACCTAAAAAACCATTGCTTCAAGATCTTTTACCTACTTGTCACCATTACTGTATAAATAGTCTCCCTTTTGATTTTAAGAACACTAAAAATCAATCTACATTTAAGAAGGGGATTAAAGACTGGATTAGGAGCAGACCTGAATCATTCTGGAGTGACTTTTATAACAGGAATTGTTTTATTTGAGTTGATAGCCGGTTTTTAATTTTTTTAAATTTTGTTTAGTATTGTTTTTTTCCCTTCTTCTTTCTTTAATGTTTATGTATTGTTCACAAAATTGAGGTTTATTTGTGAATTATATTTGGTGTAGTACTGCCCATGCACAAGTCAAGCTTTTGTGGGAAACCAATGTTTATTTGTTAGAAATTATGGAAAATAGAGTAAAATATTATAGATTGTTGGAATTATTATAGTTTTGTTGGAATCATTATTATTATATTATTGTTATTACTGTTATGAATAAACATTATTATTATATTATTTTTATTAAACTCATCGCTTTGAATAATTAGAGTATCTCCTTTTTTTCATCAGTTTTTTGTTGGTAATTTTAATTAAAAATTAGTTACCACCTATATCCTTTTTTTTTAAAATTCCTACAATACGGTTAGTAATCGCACGATTCATGAATTTTATTTGCTTTCTAATAGATATTATACATTTAGTTTTGAATTAGTTGTTAGTATACCAAGTGGTAAATTGTTATATTGCGAAAAAAAGTGATTAAGGTTTTATGAGCCTTAAAATTGTCCCTAGGATTACCTATGTATGTAAAAGAAGTAAATTTTACTTACGTTTTACATAAAGGAAAAACATATTTTACTATTGATCGAAAATTTCTGGTTTATGATATTCAATCCTTTGAAAAATTAAAGGTTAAACTGATTGACATGTCATACGCACTTAAAATTGTATAACTTGATACAAGTATTTATGTTTACGTATGTTTAATGTACATGTGATGTAAGTGTTCACTATTTACATACATTACAGACAATACTAAAATCATGCTCTGCGTGAAAGAGCATCGAAAAAGACAAAAAATCGGAAACAACAACAGAGTGCGAAAAAAAATACCAACTTCGTATCAAATGAACAATTGCTTTTTTCTTCATGGCTTTAAAATGTAGAAAATTGGTTTATATGTTGAAATCTTCAAGAGCGTTAAATAGAGAAGAAAAACACAAATTTCAATTCTACATTTACTTATATTTGTTATTAAAACATAACTTTTAAATAAATAAAATATAAATACATAACAAAAATAAAATAATTAAACAAAAACATTCACTAAATTAAAATGTTCTATTTCAAAATGATTCGGTTAAAATAGAAATGCAAATTATGATAATAGAAATGAAAGCTATAAAACGGATCCAAGCTTAATATTTATTGTCTTTCATTATTATAATACGCCAAGAAATTCAAGCTTCAGTAGATTCTTTTGCCTGTTGAGTAAATATCTAATCATGTTTATATTTGGCACTAATTTGTATTCCATTAGCTAATATCAATAAAATAAAAAGTACCCTTGACGATACTTCAGAATGGCAGCCTCAGTTCTTGATGGAACATCAAGAGCTATAATTTTAATTTTGGTATCACTTATAAATATAGTTATTTTCAATATCTCCTGGTGGAGTGTACGAATGAAACGATGTTATTCATTTATATTCTGAATTCAATTCACTCAGTACAGTCAATCAAAAGTGTTCAAGTGCTTTTTCAGTCAGAGATTTATCATCTCATACATAGCTCTCGTTCTGATTTGCATAGGCTAAAAACGAGTCCAGAAGCTTTGGTTCAATGAGTTCTTGAGAGTCTTGAAAACTTATGACGTCTTTACCACATGTTTCCACTATCTTACGAAGTGAGGCCTGTAAAAATAAAACGAACAATTAGAATGATCAGTATGTTTGTTCTTGAAATCATGCATCATAACTAATTAGTACTCTCGCTCGAGTCCCTGGTCGAGTGGTTCATAATGCGCTGTTGTTATGTGCATTAGTAAGAAAAATATGCGGATATGCTATGCTATTAATCCGGAAGTAGGGTAATGAAATAACGAAAATGTTCCCAAGTTCAAATTGTTTTTTTTTAATGGAAATATTAATCGTAATGCAGAGAATTTTTTTCTTAGTATTGCTAGATTGTTTTTCTTTTATAAAATTGTTAAATGAATTTCAAAGTTTTGGTTCATACTCTCATAAATTGAAGGAATCTTTTTCATATAAATTCCTATTTTCATGAAATTCTTGAACGAATGAAATATATTTCGATTAAAGAATGAGCTGTGTTATATCGAAACAATATTTTTTTCGAATATTTTTTGGAATTATGGTTTCATGTTTTTTTTCACCCCCTTCAAATTGACTCAGATTTTAAGAATTTGTATTTAAAAGAAACAAATTAGGGGAAAATAAGATCTTACTGACGAAGGACGGAGCTCTGGTGTGCACAGAACCATATTTCCTCAAAACATTTTTTAAAATATTGAATTTTGCTTTGAGGTAGGTATGGTATATGCAAAATTGATAGGTATTATATTACGATTTGTGTTTTCCTAAGATTCAGATTGATAATCATAAACACAGTTAATATCCAGAGCGGTTTTCACAAAGCTTTAGGTCGGCGTTTCTTAGGATTCTAAATATATGATTTGGGCATATTAAGAATGAGTATTTCGAAATAAGTACATAATTAAAAACTACTCACCAGTGCAGCCACAAGTACAGCATCACTGTTGAATCTCTCTTCCTTTTCCCTACACAACTTAACTAATTTATTAACTCCTCCTATTTCTACAATTTGCTTCGCAGCTCTTTGGTCCCCACATAATCTCGATAGAGCAATCATAGTCTTCTGTTGCAGCCTTTTTTCAACATTTTCTCCAACATGCCTCACTTGTAAAAAGCACAGTAAAGCCGCCGGTGCCTTCATTTCTATCAAGGCACTTTTGGACGATTCAACGGAGGACACATTGGCAATCAAGGACGCTATTTGTTCCAGGATATAAACGGAAGTATTTCCTCGTTGCTGTATAGCCTCCAGGAGCTCTTGAATAGTGTTGTGCATTAGTATATATTTGATACAATTATGAGTATCCATAGCGCTGAGATTTGAGAGGGCAGCGGTACATAAAAGCAAATTTTGACAACATTTAGTAGTTTTTAGAAATTTAGTTAATGATTTGACCAGTCGTTTTGTGTAATCTGGAAGCCCTCTTATGCTATAGTTATCTTCTATCCAAGGTGCTGTTACCTGTGCTAAAAGAGTGACAGCTTCAGAACGTTCAGGTTCGGGCCTTGAATCTTCTTCCAGAATATCTGTTACCAATTGTATTCCCGAATATTTTTCGAAATGTCTCACTGCTGACGTTATACAACACATTGTCGAAAGAGCTCGTAGAATAAGGCATCTCAAGGAAGACCCTTCAGATTTTTCACATTGTATCAAGAGCATAGGCACAGCGTCGTTTTTTACGAATTCTTCTACAAGAGGTTGACTTCTGAGAGTAACCATAGTAATTCCAGTTACTGTTGCTTTAAGATCCATTTCAGACGCTGGATATTCTATTTTGGATAATAAAACTTTAACTATTTCTGAACAAAGATCCTTCTGTACAGAGTGCCAGATTGAATATAAATGTGAGAGAGTTTTTGGTAGTTTTGTTTTGTCTGTTCTGCAGTCATCGTATTGTTTGGCAATGTTGGTGTGGAGATCCCTTTTGTATGTCTTCAAGAAATTCATTATATGTCCAATCAGGCTTTCTGTTTCAGAAATTTTAGAGTTATCCTCGCTGAAAAAAGAAAAAAGATTTATATCAAAACATGAATGTTCATGTATCTAATTTTTGTAATGATTGTCTCTATTTTATCAAATTCAACAAGAGTGGCTAGTTGTATACCGCTCTATCACCCAGATATCAATAATAAATATTGAATTGAAGAAGTTTAAGTTGATAAAGTGAAAAAAGAACGTTGCACTTATTTTTTTTCCAACAATAGTTGTGCTCTCACCTGTTTATCTTCTGCCATTCAGCTTCTATATGGTTAGAATGTACTAATATTTCCTTAAGTTTGTTTGTTAGTGAATTCGCTAAATAAGCAACTTTTTCGTTGAGTTCGGCTGCAATTGATTTACATTGCAGGCTGATCATACATTCAGGGTCGTACCGATGTCTCGTCTCCTGAAACCATAACACAACATCCTTGTCGTCTGTTTCGTCTTCTATATGAATAGGTGGTACTCTGAAATGGAGAAAATTGTTAATACAAAATATTTCGCCACTGCTCTTTTTAGTCGTATTTTTCCCGAAATTACATACTATTACAATGTATAGCAGGAAAGCAGACAGGTGCGGGAGTAGTTTTTCATCCATTTTAGACCTCCTAGACCACGATTTTTGAAAAAGAATTATGTCTGATATATATATATATATATATATATATATATATATATATATATATATATATATATATATATATATATAGATATATATATATTTGTATATATATATATATATATATATATATATATAGGGCGATTCAAATACGAGTATATGCATGTGGATGTCGATAACGGTAAGAGATAGAGGGATAGATAAAAGTGGGCAAAGTAGCATATTTCAGAGGTCAGTTATATGGATAAAAAAAATCTGATCTAGCTACTTTAGTTCTGGAGTTATATAAGAAAAATGGAAAATTTCGAAATCCTTTTTTTGCCTATATCTTTTTATTTAATGAAATATATATATATATATATATATATATATATATATATATATATATATATATATATATATATATATATATATATATATATATATATATATATATATATATATATATAGGGCTATTCAAATTCGAGTATATGCATGGGGATTTCGATAACGGTAAGAGATAGAGGGATAGTTAAATGGGGGCAAAGTAGCATATTTCAGAGGTCAGTTATATGGATAAAAAAAATCTGATCTAGCTACTTTAGTTCTGGAGTTATATAGGAAAAATGGAAAATTTCGAAATCCTTTTTTTGCCTATATCTTTTTATTTAATGAATTGTTTTCAAAACAATTATCACTTTGCCATTGCCACTTTTTGTAGACTATCTAAATATCTGAATAAAAATCATATACAGGGTGTCGTATAAATTTGGACACCCTCAACTTTCAATTTTCAAATACGGACCTGTATTTTTTATTGCATTTTTTTGAATGCCAAGAGTCATGTTTTATATTGACGTAGTATTTTTATCTGAATTACAGAGTGTTTTGGAAATATTGAACTATTATCAGTAAAATTTCAACATTGATTTAAAAATCCAGCTCTAATTGAAAAAATATCATAGGATAAGGTATAGAATAGAATGCCTAGGATTTGGAAGATAATCAACATTATTCGACGAAGAAAGTCTTCTTCAAGAATTCATCCACATTTCGGTTTACGCAACCCATGATCAATGTACGAAAATGCGGAATTCTTCCTAGTACGTGTATGTGCATATAATCATTGCCCAAACAAAAAAATGTTATACTGGCAATCTTCATATTACAGACACCAATTTGGAAATATTTCATTGATGCTCACTTTCCGAACTACCTACATTTTTCAGCAAATTCATGGGCATTCTGCTGCTATATACAACAATTATGATTAAACTATTTGAATTCTCATAGTATGCTTTAGAAAATAAATATTCAGTTCACCTCACTGAAAACCTATATGATCAAATATGTGATATGAAGACATTTTTCGTCGAATAATGTTGATTATATTCCAAATCCTAGGCATTTTATACCTTATTCTATGATAGTTTTTTAATTAGAGCTGCAATTTTTAAAAAAAATTGAAATGAGAATACTCTGTAATTCAGATGAAAATACTACGTCAATATAAAACATGACTCTTGGCATTCAAAAAATGCAATAAAAAATACAGGTCCGTATTTGAAAATTGAAAGTTGAGGGTGGCCCAATTTATACGACACCCTGTATATAATTTTTTATTCAGATATTTAGATAGCCTACAAAGAGTGGCATTGGCAAAGTGACAATTGTTTTGAAAACAATTCATTGAATAAAAATATATAGGCAAAAAAAGGATTTCGAAATTTTTGATTTTTCCTATATAACTCCAGAACTAACGGAGCTAGATCAGATTTTTTATATCCATATAACTGACCTCTGAAATATGCTACTTTGCCCCCATTTAACTATCCCTCTATCTCTTACCGTTATCGAAATACCCATGCATATACTCGAATTTGAATAGCCCTGTATATATATTAATATATATATATATATATATATATATATATATATATATATATATATATATATATATATATATATATATATATATATATATATATATATATATATATATATATATATATATATATATATATATATATATATATATATATATATATATATATATATATATATATATATATATATATATATATATATATATACATGTGTTTTCCTTTTCTATTGCAATGAAGTATTCATTCATTATATAATATTGGTTGAAAGGAAGGTTGGTGCATAAAATAATATGATTTTGATTAATATGAATATGCTGAATGCTGACTATCAATCAAAATCATATTATTTTATGCACCAACCTTCCTTTCAACCAATACTATATAATGAATGAATACTTTATTGCAATAGAAAAGGAAAACACATGTAAATGGCAACACCGATTGAACCTAGCTGCTCGGTTCAAAGCATACGATATTCGACCTTATTTATTCTATTACAGTACACGTAGCAAGCACGTGGAGACTGAAGCCTGATTAATCGTGATGAGTTTGTTTTGAATTTTATGCCGGTGCGTTGATTTTTAATTTATTTTGCTCGCGTATTGTTTTTAAAACGAGTTCGGTTACTGAAGTTAATTTTAAAAATGTCAATGGTGACTTAGTGGAATATTTGTTAACCCATAACTTTAGTGCACTAAGTTAAGACGATAAAGTTTTAATAAAAACATTGCGACCTACCCTGGAATTAAACAATTTGGTGCAACGTAACAAACAACAGAATCGCGGTTTTAATATCAGAAATTATGAGAGACATCCTTGGCTAACCGGATCACAGGTAAAAAATAAATTATTTTGTTGGCAGTGTTTACTTTTTACTAGGGAAAATGTCTCTGTTTTGGGCCGCTTAGGATTTGACGATTTAAAAAATTTATCACGTTTTCTGGAAAGGCACGAAAAATCCCAAGAACATGTCGTGTCGCGAATCAAATTTAAATTGCTTAGAAAACTAAACATAATTAATGTTATTGATACTTGCTGGGCAACAATTGATTAATTCCTCGAATAGGTAACAAATTCGTTAAGTAAGTAGGTAGGTATCTATTTTGTGAAAGAAAAAAAAATTGATGAATAGATGAATTGATTAATTGGCTGAAAAGAGTTTTTGTGAATATTGTAAATAGGAGTTGTAGGTCTCAAGGTAGGTCTCGAAAGTGAAAAAAATTTTTTTCCCAAAGAAATTAATATCTTAGGGTGCTTGTTTCACTTTGATTTTCTTTAAATTATAAGGCGGTTGACCTTGAAATCCTAAAAATTTTCGCCTATGGTGTATTTTTTAACACCTCTTGTAGCCTCCTTAAACAAACACAAGTATATATATATATATATATATATATATATATATATATATATATATATATATATATATATATATATATATATATATATATATATATTTCCCCTGGTACATATTGGCATCTCCAGCGGTTCCCATCGAGTCAAATGGTACCTGGGATTGTTTTCGCTGCATAACGAACGAACTGCCGCCATTTTTGCGTAGATATTTTTATCTATTTTCAGTAATAATATAACAAGAGAGTGAGAATAAATTGAAAATAATTTGACAGATTTTTTCAAAACTTGTTGCCAGGCAATAGTCACGAGAGCCCGGAGGGCTAGAGTGGCTATTTCCAAATGGCAACAAGTTTGAACAAAATCTGTCAAATTATTTTCTATAATTTATCGAACTCGCGAGTTATATTTGACTAGATTATTTTTTGATTCGACAATTCTGTATTAGAAAGTGCCACCGAACATTGTTTGTGCTTTTCAGGATGTTTTTGTAAAATTTTTCTTTTTGCATCTCTTGCATCTCGAACAGTTTTGAATTTTATATCATTGAAAGGATCAAATGACCTGTTATACTTATTAAAGTAAAGTTCTTGAACTAATTTTGCCGTTTTATTCCACATTGTCTTTATTACTGCTTCTTTATAATCATTTCCGTCCTTTCTTTTCATGTTATAAGCCCAATCTTTCAAAATCAATGCCAGAGTAGCTGTTGTAGTAGATTGATCCAGAATATAATTTCTTTCTTTGGTGAAGGTCTTAAATTGTCTCCATATAGACTGATTACTTATTAGATTGTTTTTCGAAGTAGATTCTAAAATATTTTTTGTTATTTCTGCATCAAAAAAGGTACTAAACCGATGATTTTCATCCATTTTATATATCGCGTTGACACAATTAGGTAATTATTTTGGCAACTATCTGACACTTGCTAAGCAAATAAAAGCTACAGTGATTATTCCCGAGAATAATCACAAAAGATTTATTCCCACTATAATAATGACATCATTGGTTAAAACTGACTCTTTTGACAAATAAAGAAGCATTTCATTGGTTTTAAGAAACGTCAAAAAATAATCAGTAATAATATCACAAGAGCATCGAAAATAATCGATTATATTACCGAGTCACGAGACGTATTGTGCGAAACACCACGAGAGCGCAGCTCGAGTGGTGTTCGCCGAGTGACGAGGTCAGTATAATCGATTATTTTCGTTTGCTCGAGTGGTATTCGTTACGATTATATAACGAATAAAAAATATTAATTTTTTTTTACAAACGTCAAAACACCGTCAATATGAAAATATTCACATTTTGACACGAGGCGAAACACCAAAACGATTATATCACGTCGTCAAGGGTATATTCACTTATCTATACGCAGTCGTTATGCAAAATTCACGGATTCTATTGGCTTATTCATACATGAGTTATATAATCATATAAATATCCTTCTCGACATCTCCAACCGTTGGCATAACGCCCAATGAGCTGAAATTTGTAATCTGAAGTGGTTTCCGAGGCAGAATGAAACTATCAAAATTTGGTTAAATTTTTCCAACCGCCGTCATTTTTATTTAGATATATCTTGTTTTTTTGTGGTTTTTGAAAAATCGCCAAACTCCTCAGTGACCACAGCTCCTGCAGATTGAGTTAACGTTTGGTACGTTTGGACGGTTAAAGTTCAGTACGCGATGCACTTCGCAATTTTTTTTTTACAATAGAAGGTTGGCATTTGGTACATGGATTGAGTTGATGTTCCTTCGTTGGTTTCTATTTTTTTCCTCAACCACGATGCACTTCGCGAATTTTTTTTCTAATGAAATAGGTTATTTACTACTTTTCAATTCGGTTTGCTATTTAAGCGTGATTTTTCAAAATATTTATCATTCCGTTATATTCGCATCTCGACGTGATGTATTTCGCGCGAAAAATACCACCGTAGTGTAAGAGTTTTTTTTCAAATTGATTCAACCAGATGCAAGGAATGCTTGGGTGCAGAGCTTCCAGAATCAGAGCAGAATAATTCTTATACTACGTGAACTTGAGCCTTATAAAGCTTTGGCGTAAATAGATTTTCACCGTGTGCTGAGTTTGTATCCCACATTCTCAACCTCCTCATTGGTTTCCGCTTTACTATTGAGTGGAATCAATGTAGCCAACTCTACAGTTTTAACTGTAGATTTACAGTTTTTTCAAAATGTTCCCAGTTTTCAGTTTTGACCTCTACAGTTTTTTAAATTTTAAATGCTAGCGTCATCTACTACGAACTATTATATCATTCCAAGTATATGCACGGACAATATAACGAAGTAAACAGGGTTTCGCGAACTGTTACCAAAGAACTTGTGTGTCTGCCGCACAGCTAAGGTAGAGCGCTTGTTTGAAAACAAAAATAAGAAATAAACTATCTACGAGCTCAATAAAAGGCACTCTACATACGAGATCTGAAATTGAAAATTGTTTCGAAATTGATTACGAAAAGTTCAATAAAATTATGTACGATCTCAAAAACAATGAAGAGATCGAAAATCAAGAAAATTTGCAGATTGAGAGCGAAATAGCAGGTAATTGCTACCAATTGGTATAGTCTTGTAACATGTGTCATATCATAATAAATGCTGTATATGTTTTAATTTCAATAATTTTTCAAATCATAATTTGATAATTTGATAAAACGTTTGATTTCCAACGTTTTTTCTATTGATTGCCACCTTTAAATGAAGTATGAAACCATAAATAAATTAAGAAAAGACTGTACATTTATCGTTTTCAAATTAAGATCTACAGTTTTCTACAGTTTTTTTGAAGCACATATGTAGTTTTTCACTGAGTTGGGGTTGGCAACACTGAGTGGAATTGATATTTTTAATTAAATATGTTTAATCAAAACATTATCTACATGCTTTTAGTAGAGAATATATATTTTCTGTGAAAATATATCAATTCCTATTTCCACAGATTAATCATTAAATGACAATTGTGCAATAGTAGAAAATGGGTGCGATTTCAATAAGCGATGACTATTTTCAAATATGAGAATTTTTTTGTTTGAATTATGATACGCTTCATATTGAGTTATCTAAATATCAACACCGTTAATTCAAATTCTGTCAAAATAGTTTTCGAATTAAAGTAGTAAGGTGAAGTGGGGTAAGTGGGGACTAAAATTTTAATAGGTTGACTTTGGAACCACATAACTTTAAGAAAACTTGATGTACAGAAGTGCGCTTTGAACTGGAAATGCTGTGTTATGAACACAACATCCCATTGATTTATTTCGTCTGAAGAAAGAAAAGTTTTCGAAAATTTCATTGTTATATAGAAACCTGTCTGTAGGACCCGCTTGCCCCAGTATCTGGGGCAAGTGGGTTCGTTGCTTATACTTTTCATATGGATAGTGATATTATTGAATGGGGCAAGTGAGTCAATCTACATATTTCAATCTTCAATTTGCTTTTTTTAGATTCGAAATATCAGCAAAATTACCAAAGTTATGAACTTTTTTGGGGAGAGGTTATTTTGATCAGAAATGATAGTTTGGAAAATTTATTTCATTAATAGATAAACTGTGAAAATTTAGGGCTTAAACGAACTAATATAATATGAGTGTCTTCTACAACAAATTTTTCATGTTGAAAAACGAAAATTATTTCATATTGAACGAATTGAATTGAACAGGAGATATTAATTCTCCTCTTCTCCCAAGATCTGACTCAGGCAGTACTCTCAAAATGACATCTTCTGTGATCAAACATTCATCTTCTATTTTTGGCCAATAAAATATTGATTTCGAAGTATCATCTTTCTTCTTCGTGAATTTTATTTTCAATTCTTCTGCTTTCACTTCTAGAACTTGTCCAACAAAGTGTTTCTTGGATTTTTTAGTTGAAAATTCAACCAAAACCCAAATTCCAACTCTGATGTTGTGATGAATGTTCAAGAAATTTTCTTCTTGTTGTCTCCCTATTTCTTCATTTTCATATCTCCTTCGCAGATCTTCTAAGGTTTCTTCGTCACTATCGGATATAAATTGCGATGCTCACTTTGGTTTTCTTTTTCGGTATCTTTGATTTTTCCGAAGGTTTGTTGTTCTTAACAGATATTCTTTCTAAAGCATCTTTTGTGGTGATCACTTCAGCCCCTGGAGCCACTTTTTTTTTCGGTTTTTTCTCCTCGCGATTTTTTTGTTTTATAGATTGAAGCAACAAATCTTCAAATGATACGGAATGTAGATTTAGATTTTCGTGCATCGGAACAAGATATGTTCTCTCAACAGGAGAGTGTGGTATTGGGGCAAGTGGGGACTAATACCCACTTCCCCCGAAGAAATAGTTCCCACTTGCCCCCCCCCAAACAAAAGTTGCGGGGCAAGTGGGAACTATGGCAATATGGCAATAAAAATTACAGAAAGAATGGGAAAAAAATAACTAGAAGTAGCATGAGTAATACAAAGAAGAACAAAGTTGACAATTTGTTCCCAGGTGATCTATTATGGTAAAGACAATATTTTTAATTTCCATTGGGTAACTTCAATTTTTCGATAAAATTCAGCTCCCTCTAGAATGACCATGTATTTGTTTCATAAAGGCTTTGGAAATCAAAAACAATATGTCGTAACTGAATTATGATCTGAAGAATATTTTTCTCCGAGTTGAGTTCCCAAATTCAGTGTTTTTTCCAAATTACAAAAAAAATACCCACTTGCCCCAGATCCTCACTTACCCCACTCCACCTTAATTGATTTCCTAGTTAGAGTACCAAAATTTTGTTGATGATAATCAAATCATCATTTGTGCATTGATCAGTTTGTATTACTATCAAAGATGAACCTTCTCACTTCTTGAATTGCCGTACAAAGTTACTTTTGTCAACATCGGGAATCTTCGACATAAATAAGTTTCATGATAAATAAGATAATTAAAATTGGTATGTTTGAAATAATTTAAAAACATAGGGTTTAGCTAGCAAAAATTTCAGCGGACGTCCCCATTGGTTTATACTTGTTGGGTGTTTAATTTTCCGAAGACCCTACGGTAAGGTTTGCGCCCCCAAAGATCACCACCTGAATCTGTCCATGGTTCTTATTCGCAGTAAATTTCTACTTATCTAACCTAAAAAATATATTCAATTACAAAATGGTGGTACCATTTTATTATTTATTGAAATTGATAGAACAAGACAACTGGAGAGAAATAGGTATAATTTCACTAATAAAATATTAATTCAGAGAAATCTTCATTAGGTTATTTCCTCTCTAACACTCACCTAATATTTTATATATCTAATATACTGAATTTTTCACTAGTAGTAGTAAAACGAATTTTTCTGTCTTATATGACTGTAATAAAAATAAGCATTAGTAGGTAATTATTGATGTATACAATTCTCCTCATAATATTGAGTTCTATAGGAAAAATGCATGGGCAGCAAAGCTTCGTCACTAAGTCCAAAAAAACAAGAAAAATCTACATCAAAGTATCGGTGGTTAATATTGATAAAAGTTCATATTGCCAAAAGGCAGTTTCTCAATTTAGAGGAAGTTTTAGGGTGTGAACATCTTTCAAAAGAAAGTTTTTTCAGCGCAATAAACCCTTCAAAAATACATAGAAGGCTTGTTGTTCAAATTTCTTTCCACTGCTCATACACATCTCCTAGGCAGCTCATTTGTTCTATTGGGGAATGCTGGAGATCACAAAGTAGAGAGGAAAAGAAACAGATATAAAAACAACTGCTGACTTTGGATACAGTTATATAAGATAAATAGATAGCTTTTTTTTTGAAAGTCTATTACTTAGTTTTGGAAAAAAAGGAAAAAGAAAACACACGTGTTTAATTTCTCCTTGAAGTATGTGTCAGGGAGGCGGGCAGCTCGTGTTTGGGATTAACTTCTGCAGGCAGATCAGAGGATACACTTGTATGTACAAGTGCATTAAGGATAGGTGAGACGGGATATTTATGGAACACAGGAAGTGTGGGTAGGGTTCAGAGGATTACTACTGGCCCAGCATTCGCCTTGTAAGTTTGCAAGCAGTGACTTACATTACCATGAGGAAACCTCTGAAAAAAACTCATGGCAGACCAGTCGGCCCCGGGGTTTGAACCCGAGACCTCCCAAATACTATCCATCGTACCTAACGTACTCGACTAACTAGCTTGTTTTAGTTTTGGATAAAATACGATTAAAAGCTCACTCAAGAGTTGCTTCAGTATACATCATCAAAACCTATTGGATGTATATTCAACATCAAGAAGACGTTCAAATTTCGCATTATTCAAATGTTATACCGTATGGCAGCGGTTCTCAACCTGTGGGTCGCGACCCCTTAGGGGGGCGCCAGCACACTAAATGGGAGACGAGGGCATATCCAGAGAAAATATTAATTAACAAAAAGTGATTAAGAGATTGATAGGAAAAAAAACATACACAAAAGAAAATGCTTTTGGTTTTGATTTTAGGTCGTAGCAGATCCAACTATTATTAGAAAAAATTTATTTCCACTGTCTGAAATAAAAGTATATACACACACATACAAAATAGTTTCTTTTTGTATGTCGTACTCTAAATTATTGAAAAAAATTGATTAATTGGTAATTAAGTATTCAGAAAAGAAGTGACGCATTTTCAAAATTCATAAAATCTTGGTAACTTACTAATTTTGGACTGAAAATACGATTTTGTCGCTTTCTCACTTTTTTTTCCAAAAATCGAACTAACTTATCTAGATTTAAGATTTTAATTTTTTGTATTTTTTTATGTAAATAGGCTTCCCGTTGATAAATAAATAAATAAATAAAACTTGACTTATTCTAACCTCACTAACCTAAACTCCGAGTTCAAGAAAGTATCGAACTCATATAATAGATACATTTTATTTAAAAAAAAAACAATTTATTCGAATTTAAAATTCATCTAGGTAATTCATGAATTCGATACTTTCTTGAACTCGGAGGTTAGCTTCAAATAAGACAGGTCAGTTTAGTTTTTTGAAAAAATAAATGTGAGAATGCGACAAAATCGATGTTCATATTCGTCTTTTTCAGCACAAAATGCGCCACTTTTCTAAATTAATTTACTGAAACAAGAGTACACATACATATAAAACAAACTACCTTATTTTTAGGTCCTACCTACTCCAGGTTAAGAGCCGAAAAACTCTAAAGAATTTATTATTGTTCACATTTTATTGTATGAGGGGGACTTGTTACAAATAATGATGGAAAATTGGGACGAAAATCCTGAAAGTATGGAGGGTAAAACCTCCATACCTGAAAAGCTGAGAAACAGTGGCGTATGGGGACCTTTAGAATTTCAATATCTACCTCAACAAGGAAGTAAAACAGTGATAAATAATAAATCGGTATGCTGACCTTCCTTTTCGATGTTTAAGCAGCAAATTCATGCGCAAATTCTCTCTTCTCAATCTTGACATTCCACCATCAGTTTTCGGGGTGGAGGTATGTTTGGGTAATTCCCGATCATGGAATAAATCTTCCAATTCACTTTCCCATTCACTATCACTATAACTTTCGTTAAAAGCGGTCACGCCCTCATCGTCACTATAATCCTCCAAAATCGGCGGAGCGGTTTTACTCAGGAAACTCTGGAAACTGCATCTTTCTCCCACGTATAAGTTCGGGGCTGATTTGTTTTCCTCGACGCTGCTTTCTTCCGATAAGGACGTATTATCGGACGCAGACGTTGCATTACCGTCAATGCTTGAAACAGAAGCGGAGGAATGTTTTGTATTTGTATATTCGCTGTCGTTTTGTGAATACTGATTAGTCACCAGTTCGTTTGAATACGTTTTACGTGTGAATAAGCTTCTGCTGACTTTTGGAGAATATTTGATGAAGCGATTTTTTTTCGTTGGTTCCGACGAGTGTAGTTTTTCAATTTTCGCGACTTTGTCCGGTAAAATTGGCGACTTTTTGTTCGGTGTCAATTTTTCCTTGTAGTTGCCTGATATGTTTAATTCATTATTGTTGGATAAGTCTTTGAATATATCCTTAGGGATTCTTTGGGCGAGGGTTCCTTTGACAGTTTCATTATTTTGGATATTTTGATGAATTTCGCTGTCTGAAAATCCGGAATCTTGACTTCCCGGACTGGAAGAAGACGTTCTCCAGTCGAGATCGCTGTCATTCCCCCACCATACTTTGCTCGGACTTCGCTTAAATTCCCCCATCGTGAGGTTTCTGAAATTAAAATACTAAAATTAAATTTATGTCTGCTAAGAAACAAAATTATTAGTTTTTGGAAGATATTTTAATACGATTATATAACTCATGTATGAATAAGCCAATAGAATCCGTGAATTTTGCATAACTACTGCGTATTGAGAAGTGAATATACCCTTGACGACGTGATATAATCGTTTTGGTGGTTCGTCTCGTGTCAAAATATGAATGTTTTCATATTGACGATGTTTTGACGTTTGTCAAAAAAAATTAATATTTTTTATTCGTTATATAATCGTAACGAATACCACTCGAGCAATCGAAAATAATCGATTATACTGACCTCGTCACTCGACGTATTTTCTTAAAACACCACTCTAGCTGCGCTCTCGTGGTGTTTCGAAAAATACGTCTCGTGGCTCGGAAGTATAATCGATTATTTTCGATGCTCTTGTGATGATATTATAACTGATTATTTTTTTCGTATGATTTTCAACCAATCAGAACGATCAATTTAGTTAAGTTACCTTGTATAATTTCGATAATACCTGATTATACATAGAGTAGTCCTACCAATCGAAATCTAACAGGACCGTCAAATTTTGACGTTTATCACTAACTGTTCAGAAATGAGTGGATTCGGAGATTTTTACTTATATACTCAACAAATAATCGTATCAAATACAATGCGTAGGTACTTCATAATAAATACGGTTATACATCTCAAACTTCCTGCATAATTACAAATCGTGTCAGTTTGACAGAATAATCCTCCCGCTTCGCGGTCGGATTATTTAAACTGTCAAACTGACACTCTTTGTAATTATGCAACAAGTTATCGATGTATAACCTGATTATTGAAGTACTTATAGTATTACTACTGATTATATTAGGTGTTTTATTTGGTCAAAAACAGTGACATAGGTATATTGTTATTTTGGGTTTGACGATGTTAACATTTTAGTTATATCAGGTGTTCATCTTTATGAACAAAAATAATTATCAACTTTTTTTTCTCTCATTGGACCTGCAGTTCAAAACTCTTATTCCGAAAGGCTAATGAAATCCATACAACATTAATTGCTCAACTATTTCTGAACCACTGAAATTCTTCAACGTCCATAAAAATTTAATACTTATTCGTGATTCGAACCAGGTACTGAATGTGTGCTAGACTCCTAGACCGTTTGCTCGACTCTCTAGTCTAGAGTCTAACCACAATAGCAGATGTTATTTAATTTAAAAGGTACATCGTTTAGTGTCTCCATAATCGGAAAACATTTTAAAATCAATTTTTGTCGTATGTATGATGCATCTCAATATAATTAAGGATGATTTTAATAGTATTTTGAATAATACCACTACATAATTCATACAGCGTCAAATTATACCATTAGTTTTATTGCTTCAAATGGTCCCAACAGAGGCTATTATTATAAGTTCCTCATTTAGTTTCATAGGAATGTGTATTACTTAATCTTTATGAGTAATAAATATATATATGTATATATATATATATATATATATATATATATATACATATATATATATATATATATATATATATATATATATATATATATATATATATATTATACATATATATATATATATATATAATATATATATATATATATATATATATATATATAGTATATATATATATATACATATATATATATATATATATATATATATATATATATATAATTATATATATACATACCAATATACAGGATATCCCAGATGAACATTTCTTCTCTGAATATTTCGTTTAATATGAAATTTTGAGAAAATACCAAAAACAGGTCGACTAGGCCCCAGAGAGAGACAAATTTCAAAGGAGGTCAAAATTCGCCCCCTTCAAGTTTTATAAGGGATGCCCTTATATATATATATATATATATATATATATATATATATATATATATATATATATATATATATATATATATATATATTTATATGTATATTTATATATATAAATATATATAATCTCTTGATAATTATTAGCAATAACAGGCTGGTTGAATCTTAAAAAACTCGATTTTATTAAAAAGTTGACGTTTCACTACGACATTTGTAGTTTATCAAAACTTTTGAAAAAATTGAAATCTCCTTGACATTTATTGATTTGAAAAAATTTGAATAGACAAAGACTGATTTGTCTCGCTAAAATTTTTTTCCGAATGTGGTTGTTCTTTGTTATTTATTACGTGCTATTCAGTCTAATATCAATATTCAAAATTGTTATCATTAGATGGCAAGGGAAACCACAGAAACCTTTACCTACGTAATGTTCGAAAATAAAAATAATAGGGTACTATTTATCTAACAACAAAGAAATTAGTCGCAGGAAAATAT
Source organism: Cynegetis impunctata (assembly GCA_030704885.1). Classification (NCBI taxonomy): domain Eukaryota; kingdom Metazoa; phylum Arthropoda; class Insecta; order Coleoptera; family Coccinellidae; genus Cynegetis; species Cynegetis impunctata. The sequence goes on from JARQZK010000002.1 coordinate 1,584,215, forward strand.
TAAAAAAGTAGAGCAGAATTATCGGTATAGAACGTTTATATGGAAGCAGCCGTTGACACGTGTTTCGGACTCTTTGGTCCTCATCAGGTGTGATTGTCTTCCGTAGCAGAGGTTTTTATTTGTTGTACTATTTTCATCTCCAAATTTTCAATCCAATGCTTTGCTACGCCGTTCTGATGAGGACCAAAGAGTCCGAAACACGTGTCAACGGCTGCTTCCATATAAACGTTCTATACCGATAATTCTGCTCTACTTTTTTAATATTTTCCTGCGACTAATTTCTTTGTTGTTAGATAAATAGTACCCTATTATTTTTATTTTCGAACATTACGTAGGTGAAGGTTTCTGTGGTTTCCCTTGCCATCTAATGATAACAATTTTGAATGTTGATATTAGACTGAATAGCACGTAATAAATAACAAAGAACAACCACATTCGGAAAAAAAAATTAGCGAGACAAAGCAGTCTTTGTTTATTCAAATTTTTTCAAATCAATAAATGTCAAGGAGATTTCAATTTTTTCAAAAGTTTTGATAAACTACAAATATCGTAGTGAAACGTCAACTTTTTAATAAAATCGAGTTTTTTAAGATTCAACCAGCCTGTTATTGCTAATAATTATCAAGAGATTAAAAATAGATCACAGGCAACAACAATTCGAATAAATAATTATATATATATATATATATATATATATATATATATATATATATATATATATATGAATATGAAAATTTCTTTTTTAAATAATAATAATAATATCCACTCACGGAAAACGGTTAAAAATTTAAACTAAAATGTTTCTAAAATATAGTAATTTGTTATTGGTAGTTACCAACATACTATTCCAAGCTGCACGAAAAATATTATAGACGCTATTTTCTGAAGAAGTCCCAATGATAATTTTTTTCGTATCTCAGAAGAGAAATAAAGTCAGCCAGATTTAAGAATATGTCCCCTATATGCTAAAATCCATTTGCCGCCTCCTCTTCAGATCATATTTGCTTAATATATTTAATTTACATACGAAAAGGATAGAGATCATTGGTGTTTTCATCTTTTTTAAACATAAAGGTTTTTAAATCTAGATAAAACCACAATTTCAAGGGCCTACATAATAAATTGTACAATGAAATTAGTTATCTTCTTTTTTAATTATTTATTTTAAGAATCCTTAAAAAAATGGAATGGGTTTCGAAATTAATTAATTAATTTGTTCTTGGAGATCAGTGATCACAATTCTAAATGTATTTTTATATTTTAATGCTAATTACTATCTTTTGCGTACTTAATTGAAGAAGTGTGTTCAAGTTGTCCTACACGGTGTGGAGAAATGTAGGTTATGTAGAACGACTGAAACATATATTCAAGTTACATGTTACATGTATTCTTTAGTTTTACGGAAAATATTATTAACGTCTGAAGTACTTCATTTTATCTTTTGAATAAATTGCTAAACTGCCGCCCCGAAAATTAGACTTAAGTCTTTGTTAACAAGCATTAATTAAATATAATAATTAAGTAATTCATGTATTCTGTATAAATAAACCTTGAGAGAATTTTTCAAAATAAATGCTAGAGCTAACAATGAAGCCTGAGAATCTGGATATCGTCTACAGTGAGAAAACGGAATTTCCGTTGATCTTTCTTTTGAATTTGAAAAGGTGTAATCCAGGTGCAAAAGATTTTAACAATAACCAGCATAGGGCGCCGCTGAGGGTACCCTGTGAACTCACGAACCCCTATTATTGCAATGAACTGGAAATTCGGTACAAAACATATACTGGATTGGCATAATGATAGCTATTGAGATGGGTACGTTAACCGTTACTGATTTGAATACGACTTCTTCGATGCGATGAAAATAATTTCTTTAAATATTTCGAAGTGATGTATCAAAACGTGTGCAACTATTCATTATATTTCTTCAAGGAAATGAAATAGAAGTACAAATTTTAAATTGAATTTTCATTCAATCGCAGAAAAGAAAGTAATACTCTCAAGCATTTGCTATTGAAGTAATCAAAAATATATAATAACATTTATCTGCGATTTTGCATATTTTAATATAGACATTGAAAATAATATATTACTTTTTGTCATCAACTCGTGTGAATGATTGAGTTATCTAAAAGAATACCTACTTGGCTTTTATTCTTTGCACAAGCTCTCCTTTTGTATCACAAAAATTGCAAGGAAAGACAAGAATACATGGAAAATAAATATACTAGTAATAAAGAAGTAATATAAGCCTACAAAATTTTATATTTGAGGAGCAGACTTGCAAATTGCATTTTATCCAATTTTCTATATTTGAGGTAAAGGTGGCGCTGCATTCTTTGGGTTAACTTCTACCTTTTTATAATCATATGGACCGTCAAAGAGCTGTAAATCCCTGTGTAATTAAATAAAATAAACTACCTAGACAAACAAAATGAATTAAGTCCAATCTTACTATACATTCAAAATGCATTTTGTTCAGAAACACTGAAGTCTTTGCTTAAAAAGTTGTGGAAAACGATCATAAAGTAGATTCTAGTAAAGAGCAAGAGATGAATACAGAATAATGTGAATGTGTGGCTACTGACGACAACGTCTTCGTGTAAAAAGTGTTTTTTTCAACAATTGAATAATTTTCAAGTTTTGTTCTTGGTATTGATATACAAATTTTGTTTCAAAATAATATTTTAATAGTAAAATTTTATAAAAGTACTATAGTTTTCTTAGTTTAATTTAATTCTGGCAATATAGATCGCGTTTTGACCACTAAAGAAAAACAAAGTGCTTTATGTCCAACCTTCTTTCTGATTTTTTTCAGTGGTTTTTTGACTTTCTTGTACAAAAGTTGGAGCTAAAGATTTTCACAATTTATGACTCTGAAAAATTGTAAAAATGGACAAAATGCAATTTGCAAGTCTGCTCCTCATTTATTGAGATTAAGTAATTGTGTAGAAATATATTTTTATTTTTAAATTGACAATTCAGTAAACTTGTGATCGGCAAGTAGGTAGGTAAATAGGTGGAACCAAACCACTTTAGTACTAGAGATTATATATTGTGATGGATCAAAATATTTTATACTTGGTTATAATTTATTTATTTTCAGAAAATTCAATAGTTTATTTCAATTTATTACATTGAAGACAAAAGTAGAAAATCTCAATTATGGATAAATTATACCTATTGACAATTTTCAAACCCTTTATTTCAAGTCGTTCAGTCGTCATACATTCCTTTAGTCCTACAAAAATATTTAAAGACTGTTTAAACTGTTGTGATATTATTAAAAGTACTTTTTAGTGCTATTTTTATCAATTAACTGATTTAAATGCTCGAACTTTGTATTATTCTTGAGTGTTACAGCAGAGGCGGATTTACAAATTTGCCGCCTATAGGCTAATTTATATTGCCGCCTAATATATTTGAAAAAATTATCAAAGGCGACCAAAAAAAGCGCGCCCAAGATGAAGCCAATTTAGATAACAAACAAGGCCAACACTTTCATTTGATTCAGAATAGATTATCCATAGCCGACTTGAAACTTCTCCATTCTGAAGCACCCGTTTAAAAATTGTTGAACTCAAAAAGCGTGCTTGATCTTTGTAGATTCGTTTTGATTTCTCAAAATCAGAACCTGCGATAATTGGCCTGCTTAACATTTATGCACACTAACACTATAATATATCATATTCATAAATAACATCACACTGAACTTTGAAATTTAAATTGCACACGTAGTAAATAGTGTTTCTTTATTTAATGAGAAAAAAAGCACGCCGCTGCTATGTTCCGTAATTTTACGAATTTGATTGACTCAATCTGGATACTCTATTTATAGCGCAAAAAAATTTATGTTTCGAAAAATTTGTATATTTATAAAATTTTCCGTTCACAAAAATTTGCCGACTACAAAATTTGCCGCCGTAGGCTACATTTTCATCTGAATTTGCAATAATCTCAAAGGCAAATATCCAGACTTTCATCTTAAATGCATTAACAGTTCTTTATAGATATAGTGACAATGCTGTGAGCTATTAAAGGAAAATTGTTACAACCGTATCCATTCTCCTTTACTCTTGAAAAACTATCAATGATCAAAATTCCATTTAATTTTGAAGGACTTAAGATTCATAGGTATCGAATATCAAAGTTGAGCGACACTTAAACTCAAGTCTACTTGAACATGTTTTTCACAGAACAACTATACTGAAAAGTTTATTTGTGGATTTATCAATGTTTATGATAAACATTGTAGTCCATAAGTTCATTCGAAACACTAATTTACTGTTGAAAATATTTATTCTAATTTCATTTTCATAAGTTCATCTTATTGATAGACTGGTGGGATACAAAAGCTTACATGAAAGATTGAAAATAAAGAACCTAGAGCATAATAAAATCCAACGGGAATTTTCGTTATTCCATGCATACTTTAGATGTTATGAGTTTGATGTGGCTAATCGCAAAGTTGAAAATTACTCTAACCTATGTGTTGATTATATGAGTTGTGATAAAATATCTCTATTTCATAAGTGGTAGCTCAGAATGCCTATCTACAGTTAAGAGATGAATATTGCACATGTTTGTATTAAGATATCTCGTTTATTTAGTGACAAACAGGTGTTTGTTTATTGTCTTATATATCAAGATTACGAAAGAATGTTTTTTTTTTTTTTTAACTCGAGGGACCTACAGTTTAACGCCGGTTCCGAACGGCCAATGGGCTTGTAATCTGAGTACATTACCCAACATTTTTAATTATTATTAACCACTGAAAACCGGACATATACAACACCCAAGAGCGCGGTGGGAATCGAACCCACAATCCTCGGTATACAAACGGCAGAAGGCAGTTCACCTTACCGCTGGGCTACCGAGGCCTCAAAAGTCTTTTATCTTCAGAAATTTAATCGAATATTAGTAAATACAAATATGTTACTTTTTTTGAGAAGTATTTTATGATAGTTGAAATTGAAATTTACACGGAAGAGTATTCTGATGAAAAATGCGTCAGCAGCAGTGTTCTCTCTCTAAGGTCGTATTTTTTCCCCATTTTTGTTCTTTTTCAAACAAATTTCAATCCCCTGAGTCATGTGGAAAGATTGAAGAAATACACAAAGCTTGAATGCCTGCAAAAACGCATTACATTTCTACATAAAAACTGAAGCCTGTGAAAAAATATTTAGAATCCCCAAATAACACCTCCCTAATATCAACTGAATTCAGGTGTAAACTTTCAGCCTTTTAATAGGCCAAGCTACAGAGATTTTTTCATGTAAAAAGTGTTAGAAGAAAACCAGCTGCGCCATTGTTTGTAAAATAGTTCCATATGATATAGTGATATGTTTTTCACTCGACTTTATTATTTATAACTTTGTTATTAACAATTGTATGCAAAAAATTGCATTTTTTTGCTTATAAAAATGAAACTATCAGAGTAAACGTGATGGTGTTAATAGACTAATTGTAGAAAATGAAAAGACGAAGAAAATGAGAAGTGGGACGACTCGATCAGACCCTTAGTTTGAGAGGAAATCAGAAAAAACCGGCCAAAATGCAGTTTTTTCAAAAATTCTTAACTCGCTTATTTTTCGAGTTGTAGCGTAGATCCTCCGGCCAGTATTAGCTATTGATATAAACTTCATTTGTGCGAAGATCAGAAACTGTCCGATGCATAGTTTTTGATCTGTGGCCATTTGATTATGTTACTATGCAATTTTCCAGCAGACCTGAATGCGACAGGTATGGTCCGATTTCAATTTACTAAAAAGATTTTGTAAGTAGAATTCTCATAGTTCAAAACGTTCATCTTGGTTTTTCATAAAAACGCTGAGAAACATGTTAAAAATAAAGCTGAACATGACAAAAAACGGCCGAGCGCGTGAGAGTAGTTGAAGAGTGGGGGGTTTACAATTATTATCTGACAACGTTTAGAAATTACTGTCATGTTCAAAATGCCGACGCTTTCGAATGTCATACTTCTCCTTGCCTGCTGCTCTACCCCCACTCTTCAACTACTCTTACGCGCTCGGCCGTTTTTCGTCATCTTCAGCTTTATTTTTAACATATTTCTCAGCGTTTTTATGGGAAACCAAGATGGACGTTTTGTTCTATGAGAATTCTACTTTCAAAATCTTTTCAGTAAATTGAAATCGGACCACACCTGTCGCATTCAGGTCTGCTGGAAAATTGCATAGTAACATAATCAAATGGCCACAGATCAAAAACTATGCATCGGACAGTTCCTGCTCTTCGCACAAATGAAGTTTTTTCCGATTTTCTCTTAAACAAAGGGTCTGATCGAGTCGTCCTACTTCTCATTTTCTTCGTCTTTCCATTTTCTACAATTAGTGTATTGACACCATCACGATTACTTTGATAGTTTCATTTTTATAAGCAAAAAACTAAAAAAAATGCGATTTTTTCATTAAATTGTTAATAACAAAGTTATAAATAATAAAGTCGAGTGAAAAACATATCACTATATCATATGGAACTATTTTACAAACAATGGCGCAGCTGGTTTTCTTCTAACACATTTTACACAAAATGCTCCCTACAAATCTCTGTAGCTTGGCCTATAACTGAATTTGGAGTGGCTGTAAAAATACGCCATACCCGAAAATCCTCAAAATCTATTGAAATTTCAACGTTAAAAGAGGCGATAAAAGAAATTGATTGAAAACCATAATATGTACTTCCACAACATAAACTCAAGCTATGTATTGAATTCACACCCTCTACCTCAATCAGTAGGAGTACTGAAGATGCGCTTGAGTTCAAAAACCACGAAAAACCATGAAATCCCAAAATTAAAATGTAGGCGGTTAAGGAAAATAGTTAAAACCACTACGGTGCGCTTCCCTGCTTCAACTCAACGCGCCTAAGAAATTTAAACTTTGTTACTCGATCTAGATGAGCTGTGAACGTGCGAAAATCATCAAACACCACGGAAAAACAGAAATATCTACATAAAAATAAGGGGATGAGAGAAAAAAATACAGCCAACGGGCGATTTTTTAGCATCAAACATATCTACTTATAAAATTTCAACCCTTTAACTCAATTTGTGAGGTTCAAAAATCAATTTTTTTCAGCTCCATTCACCCTCCGAAAATCACAAGAAGGCTAAATTTCGTATATGTTGTAGATAACTAATTTTCACATATTTTGCCAGTTGTTCTTCTTGCATATATATATATATATATATATATATATATATATATATATATATATATATATATATATATATATATATATATATATATATATACAGGGTGTCCCACCAGGAACTGCATCGATGGATATATAGAAAACTAAACATAGGACATATCTGAAAATTTGGCTGTGTACTAATGTCGATGGGAGACATCACATATTTTCAAGGTGATGGCACTTCCGGTTATACCGGAAGTAGGTATCAGCTTGCTTATTTCAAATGGGACACCCTGTATATTATTACATTTTTGGATTCTTCACAAAATTCTAGATAGATTTTGTATATAATGTCCTATACCTATATATCTTCAACTGTTTCGGAAATATTTGAATTTATTTGTCAAAAATTACGTATGCAGATCGAGTAATAATCATATTTTTTTTCAAAAAAAACGGTATTACTGCCCAATAAAGATGAATTTCCTAATAGAGGTTGTTCTGTTTTAGCGTAACATGAATAGTATTTTGACATGTAATATACAGGGTGCTCAGGAAAGTATTACAAAAATGGATGTTGAAAAACTACAAAAAGTCCATTTTTTCAAATGAATACCTACGACTTTTATTATTTTATTCGATTCAGTATCAAAAATAAGGGCTACTTTGTAGAAGGTCGCCTATTCCTAAATCTTATAGTTTTCGAAATATTTGCAAATTAATGGTTTTTGGTTAAAAAAAATGATTTCCTGAAATTTTGTAATAGTAGGCGTGTGATGCCATATTTGTTCTCGGCCAAGTTACCATGGAAACAAATTCCAAAGAGATGTCATTATTCGAAAAATTATTATATATAGTAACACAATCATGCCAAGTCGTTTGAATTATACAAACGAAGATTACCTGAATTTGTTTATTATTTATGGAGAGTGCAATAAAGTGATAACAAGAACATGTGATATTTTTGCTGCTCGGTATCCGCAAAAAACCAAGCCATCACCAAATAGGTATGGTTTAATTTTCTGCGTATTGCTTTTGACAGATCCAACATTTATAAAATTTTGTATTATATTTTTAACGGTACCTATTTGGTGATGGCTTGGTTTTTTGCGGATACCGAGCAGCAAAAATATCACATGTTCTTGAAATAAGCAAGCTGATACCTACTTCCGGTATAACCGGAAGTGCCATCACCTTGAAAATAGTGATTTTTAGATGGATGTCCCCCATCGACATTAGTACACAGCCAAATTTTCAGATATTTCCTATGTTTAGTTTTCCATATATCCATCGATGCAGTTCCTGGTGGGACACCCTGTATATATATATATATATACATATATATATATATATATATATATACCTATATATATATATATATATATATATATATATATATATATATATATATATATATATATATATATATATATATATATATATATATATATATATATATATATATATATATATATATATATATATATATATATATATATATATATTTATATAAATTTGTGTTTATGTGTGTACCTACGTATGAGTATAAGGATAACGTCTTATTACAGACCCAAAAGCCACCAGGGCTATATAATAACAGTTTCTCTATGAAAACCTATTTACAACATATAAAAATTAAATAAAGAGTAAACTCTTCTATCTTGCAACTAAATCTTAAAAAACCGACATAATTTGTGGACATATCGAAAAGAAAAGATGGTTATAATCCAATAAAGATCAACAAAGGATGTAGTAAAGTCCGAAACCGCTGGCTCGTGGCAAACACACGACTTCACGACCAAGAAGTCACGCCATCTGGTCACACCGGAAGGATGTCTCTCCTTTTTCATGCTATGTGACTCTACCTGAAATGGAATTCCCTATCGAGAAACAATAGCTGTTAGACTTTATTTCTCATATTGTTCCCTACGTTACAATTCTTCATACTCGCTAAACTCCAAATTCATAATTATTTTGGTTGGCGTTCATCAAAAGAAGAATAAAGATAACTATATATAATCAATACGAAGTTCTTTTTCCGATGTCGACTATAAAGTACAGAACAGCTAAGTAATACGGTATTTAAAACTGAATACATTAACAGGTAGCTTACTGAAAAGGGAAGTCCATAAGAAGATTGAGAAAAACGGTTGTTGTTTGGTAATATTTATTAATATGATCGCTACAAACGATGGAAGTATTTTACGAGAAATAAGAATCCGATATAGTTATTAGGAGTGTAAGCGTTTAATCCTAGGAAATGTGAACATCTGTAGCTTTCTGGAATTCTATACTATTATATCTTGTTGTATAAGTGGTATTTATGATATCCTCAGTAGAAGTGTTTTTATTCATTTTCTTTGCTTAGTAATGTGAAGTAATATTAGTAAATAGGGTATGGCAAATAAAAAAAGCTGCAAGAACAGCAGTGCTTCATAACTATGTTCGTATTCACCACAGAGTTTCTTCTTTTTTGAATGCAAATTCTTAACCAGGTAAGTTGATTTGGAAGAGCGGTGGAGGCGAGTAAAACATTAAAAACTGGGAAAATCATTAAAATGGCGGCCTTTAAGGGAACGGGTTGATACCCCCCAAGAATACGTCTCTAAAATCAGCTCTCTCTACGTACCGAATTACAACGTTTTAACAAAATCTGCAGAAACTGTGGAGGTGCAATTTGGTGGTTGCTTAGGGTTGCAAAAATCTTTCAAAAATTTAATTTTTTTTCTCTATACGCCCTTAAAAAAAAAGCTAGAATTTCCGATATCTTGTTCATAATCAATTTCCACTTATTTTGCCAACGGTTAACTTTCGTATTTGCACCACCTCACCACTTGGATGCCGCTAAATGCTGCCAATATATATATATATATATATATATATATATATATATATATATATATATATATATATATATATATATATATATATATATACCGGGACACATAAATATGGGATGGCCTTAAAGAGGGGTTCGGAGGTATGTATTCCATACCCCCATACATTTTTAAAAATCAGAAGCAAAATGGTGAGTTTTAAGCCTTTTTCAAGCCTCGCAAGTAACGGGAGGGTGGAATCTGGAACCCTAAATTATTAGTTCTACACACTTTTTAAAAATAAGAAATTTCTGCTACTTAAAAATATATATTTTTTTCCTTTTATGATAATTTTTTCTAGAAAGAAGTGATCATAAAATAAAGTTTAAAATACTTCATAAAACTGTTTAATTGAACAATTACTAAGTTTTATTATTTTTTGTTAAATTACAACTTTTTGTATAATAACAAGAACAATTGTAAAAATTTTGTCATATTAAAATTTGACATTGTTATAGCTTTCAAATCAATGTGCTCACGTCTCTCGGCCCTATAAAGTGTACGCCCTTCTCAGAGAGAAGAAGTAAAAACTAACTTTTCACAGGTTGAAATTAAATATATTGAGTGAACGCGTTTCGTCATAACATTAACTTCATCTTGTATTGATGAAGTCAAAGAAAATGGATTTGTAAGTATTACAAATACATCTGTATGATTTAGATCTAACAAGATACTAAAAACGTATTGCAGTGGCCAAAAAATTTAAAGAAATATTGAGATCTATGAAGTACTGTATTTTAGAGTATCTCAATTTGAAATACCTACCTACTGCATTGGAATTTATTACTTGACCCAGTTCAATGAATTAGAAGATGCTATCTTTCCTCAATTATACCACTTCAGACTTACAAGTAGGTACTACTCATAATAGACCTATGTATTTGTTAAGCGTGATTATGAAGGCGACTATCAAATTTAAGAAACCTAAATATCGTAATTTTGGAAGTCGCCGATATCGTTTATATGTGTGAGTAAATAATTATTTACTTTATAACGATACAATGTTAAAAACTAAGAGGCATTTCATCATATTATACTTTCTCAGAGAATATTCCAGTTGTGATCTTGTTCAATACTTTGTTTTTTGAAAAATTATGAAATATTCAATTCACAACTCTAACGGAACACCATGATCATATCTTGACCATATATCCAATTAATTTTGTGCAATAGCATAGGGTTAAATAGTTCACTTTTAGCTAGGAATTCCTTACGCTTCATTCCTTCCTCAATTATGTGTGGGGAGGCCGGCTTGAGTTATTGGAAGCCTGATTATAGCATAACTATTTATGTAAAAATGCATTAAGGCAGGAAAAACAAGAAACACCCGTGTCCTCCCTGAAGTATGTGTCAGGGAGGCGGGCTTTGGGTTATGGAGATGAACTCCTTCAGCCAGATCAGAAGATACACTTGTATGTACAAGTGCTTTCTACAAGGATGGATGAGAAAGGTATTATTATGGAAAATAGGAAGTGTTGGTAAGGATAATACTGACCCAGCATTTGCCCTATAAGTATGAAAGCAGAGACTTATATAACGCCATGAGGAAAACTCTGGAAAAAAAACTTGGCAGGCCAGTCGACCCCGGGGTGCGAACCCGGGACTTTTCAAGTACTTGGCTAACTAGCTTGGTTAAGGATGGGTGAGACTAGGTGATTTAAAGAAAAGAGATGGTGCGAACGGGTTCACAGGATGATTATTGGCTCATAAATTTTGATTTGTGAGATAATTAACTTACTTGTATTCAGTAAAAATATTAAAGAAATTGTGATATAGATTTCAGTCTGTTACGTTTCCGTAAGATCAATGGAATATTTAAAACATTCCACAAAATGAAAAAAGCATTTACTTTTACGCGTTTGTTAATCGATGTTTCATCCGAACTACGATAAATGCAATGATTATAGATGTTAAGTATGGAGCTCAGGTATGCATTCACCTTGATTCATTTAAACGTATTAACGCTAAATAAGGAACATATTAGATGTGAAGAGAAAATCTATTGTTGCATTGCGATTAAGTATCAAGTCATTTTACTAATAAGGAAAGAGGAATGGATAGTTTTACGTATTTCCTATCTGAATCAGCAACAAAAAGTAATAATAAGGATCCTCACATATGATCAAGGTATTTAGAGGAAAATATGAGAAACAGAGAGTGAATACTGTGTTGTTATAATGTGATGCGTGAAATAACAGCCTTACAAATTAAAATATTACAAATTTATTGTTAAATGCCAATTTACATTAATATTTTTACTGAATACTAAAGATTTTCTTCATGCTTCCGAAATTTCATGGTTATATATACTTTATAGTTACCTACTTTTTGGATTTTGGAAACCATTCCCTCATTGAAAAATTAAATGAATTTGATATATCTAGTAGATAAGTGTATTCAAAAATTAGTATTCCTCACTTGTATTCGAATCACAGAGTTGTTTCCTAAAAATTTGATAATTGTTTTCTCTGGTTGGCGTCCCAAGTGAATATTCTGTGAATAGAAAATTTCTTCAATGGAATGAATGGAATATCATTCTATAAAAGTAAACAAATATACACAAACTTTGGCAACGATATAATCGACCAATGTATGAAAGAACTAATAAAGCATGATTATTACAGGGTTGAATAATTCTAAATTATATTCCACTTCAAGTATGTAGTAAGTAATGCAAACCTTTCTACCTTCAAAGAATAAGCAGTTATTACTTTCAATATAGGTACTCCAAGTCTCAGAGCTCATATTTATCCCGTCAAAACTTAGTTTATGTATTGTGGTAGATAGTAATTTGTTTTCGGAAGATAATCATATCTTTTGTTACTTAATCGAAGTATCATTTTATCGTTCTACGTAAAACGTAATTTGATAGGTGTGGTACTCAATCATGAAATGTGTAATCGTTATTGCTATGACAACACCTGATTCATCATCATTTGAATATTTGAAATTATTCAAGCCAATTCCGAGAAATGTATAATCATAGAAATATGTGTTTATTATGCTCCTTGCATTTGTAAGTCGTTTTGTGGTATTCATCACAAATATGATAAATAAAGGAATACAGTAATTTATATTCATAACTACTGAAAGGATGGAACGCTTAATGAACATAATAAGTATCGAAATCAATTTCAATACATACTGGTATTTTATAAATTTAGTTTAACCAGGATGCTGGGTAGGGAACTTTTGCGAGACTGGGTAGAACGAGACACAGAATATTTTAAGAAAATTTCAGTGGGCGATATTATCTGCGAATAGTAAAGTTTACCCCCTTACCTAAAAATTTTAAAACACCTTTTTTTGAGGAAAACAATTTGACTATATGGAAACAAACAAAAAATTATAAAAAAAATTCTCGGGTGTCAATACTCATGCCATTTTGATTATTCTTTAGGTTCTTTCCCTATAGGTTAATAATCCACAATGCCTGCTTCAAGTTTCACATTTTTTCTGTCAGTACCGTCTTTTTTCACTGGGCGACATTCGTGTCGTCCACTTTGTATGTTAAAATATGCTCTGACGAAATAAATGCAGTTTCTGTTAAATATATATGTATAATTGTTAATTGGTAGAATGTTTGAATATTTTGAACTTTCAGCTTTAACGGGTTCAACGTTAAAATAATGTTTATTGATTGAATTTAATAAGAATAACAATTTTATCTTAAGATCGAGATTAACAAGTACCCAAAATTGTTTTCATTTTTTTAGCACCACTTCTGGATATTTTGTACTAGCCGACTTGATAACACTGGCTAAATGACTTTGCAACACTGGCTAAATGACTTGGCAATACTGACTAAATGACTTGGCAACACAGACTAAATGATTTGGCAACACTGACGCAAAAATTTCCTAGCGAGCTATGGGTGCATCAGGGATCAGTACTTGGTCCCCTCTTATTTTTGTTGTTCGTAAATGACTTACCTAGATACGTTAGAAACGGTAAGATCCTTATATTTGCAGATGATACCTCCATCGTAGTGAAAGCACAAACATATGAGGAGTTGATGGCGACATGTAATATAATTATGGAAATATTTAATAACTGGTGTAAATCAAATGCCCTAATACTTAATATTGGAAAAACTCAATGTATCCATGTCGGATTGAAAAACACCAGTTGTAGACGATTGAAATTGAAATATTTGGATACCACTATATATTCCAAGGTCTCTATGAAATTTTTTAGGGCCCACATAAAATGGCATGGTCATATTAATAAATTGAATAATAAACTAAGTAAAGCTTTCTATGCTCTAAGTAGGATTAAAAGTACGTTGCCAATGTTTTCTGCTGTTAATGTTTATTATAGTCTTGTATACAGCCATTTAAATCAATATTCTGTTATGGGGCAGCTCCTCAGAGATAGACAGGGTATTTGTTACTCAGAAGCGAATTGCTCGCCTAATATTTAATATTCAACCCCATACATCTTGTAAGCCCATCTTAATTGAAAATTGTATTCTAACCCTGCATTGTTTGTACATTTACAGATGCTTATTGTATGCTAAAGAGAATGAGGATATTTGTGCTAGATTAAATTGTAATCATAAATATTCAACTAGAAACAGTGAAGTGTTCCTGATACCTAGGCATAAAACAGCAAATTTTGAAAACTCCCTCTCTTATCAAAGTATAAAAATATTCAATCATTTACCATCAAATTTTAAGTCACAGGGTATTCAATTGTTTAGGAGGGGAGTTAAATCTTTATTGCTGTTAAAGGCGTACTATAGTATGGCAGAGTACTTTAGTGATTCAGATATAAGTAGTAGGTAGGTACCTACTATATAAATTAAATTTTGTTTATTCATTGTTCATTATGACTTATCCTACACAATGTAAAGTTATCTTAAAGGATCAATAAACTTCCATTCTATTCTATTCTAATGACTTGGCAACACTGACCAAATGACTTGACAACACTGACCAAATGACTTGGCAACGCTGACCAAATGACTTGGCAACACTGACCGAATGACTTGGCAACACTGAATAAATTATATCATTCAGTTAACGTGAAGCATTGCAGTTTATCCTAAATTTCTATCATGTCAATTCGTAATGACTTGTTCTTGATAAGCGTAGAATTTGATTACTAGGAGTGAGGAATTCGTTAGATATTTCATAATAGACGCACTCTTTCCCGTAACCGTCATCATTATCAGTTTAAACTAATACCTGATTGACAAATATTTATCGTTGAAAAATATTTATCATCTTGCACAATTTCATTGAATAGTTTTGAGTTCTATTTTACCTCTAGTACAGCGTGTCTCATTGTATTTTCAGAGGGCTTCAAAGACCGATACATATCATCTGCTACAAATAACGGCCACTGCCACATCACGGCAGCTGATCAAATTGAGAAGCTATTCTCGAATGAATTTTGACGGAATTTTAACGAAATTTTGTAAACATAATTTTCGTCTCATTCAAATCCAGATTGGAGGCCTCGATAGTGCATCGTTTTGCGTAACGAGGATCATGGGTTCGAGTTCGATCTTGCTGTTGGTTGTTGTATTTATATATTACGTGAGATTAAGTAGTGCTGCTTTCTTTGTGTAGTCTTATAGAAATAATAGAAAAGAAAATGAAATTACCCAAGAATAACATAGAAAATGCAGCCAAAGCTGCGAAAAATTCATTGCCGGAGAAATCCAGAGTCGTATACGACAAGGATTATGAAGTATTCAATCAATGGAAGTTGCTTCATTTCTCCTCGTACAATGAGCGGGCGTTATGATCCATAATGCCAGCTCATAACGCCCTAGGGCATAATGGATGCATTTATAGCAACCGTATCTAAGGTAAAATCAACAAATAATATACAAGTGAAAAATAAACATAATTTTCGTCTCATTCAAATCCAAAATGGAGGCCTCGATAGTCCATCGTTTTGTGTAACGAGGATCATGGGTTCGAGTCCCACCTTGCTGTTGGGTGTTGTATTTATATATCACGAGAGATTAAGTAGTCCAAAAATTTTATATAAATATGTTTACTATAGATTCAAAAGTCTATTGGTCGTTCGAAACTGCTGTTAAACTGTAAGTCCCTTGTGAGATAAAATGAAAGATTTTATATAATATACAAAATAAAGTCAATTGACTGCTAGCTGCTTGACACTGGGTGAAAAATGGTCCAATATATATATATATATATATATATATATATATATATATATATATATATATATATATATATATATATATATATATATATATATATATATATATATATATATATATGTCGAGTGAATATAGCAATTTCAGTAGAATCAAGCCAACTGTTTTACCTAGGTTGATTTATAATATAAGAAATTCACTATTGAGATACATTCATACTTGATGGTCATAATTTTTTTTAAAATTAACTTTCAAATAGTTGATGATGGTTTATCTACGATTTGTGACATCAAATAAGAGTTTTTCTCTATTCGAATATAATTATATTTACTAATGCGAGGCAGAGTTTTTGAAATTATACACAAATTGCGATTGAAGAAACATTAGTAAGTTTCAATATAAGTTAACCATTTCAAATAATTTAATTTAATTCACGATAACGTTTCAATTCTGAAATAAAAAAGCAATTGCGATCAATCACCGTGGATTGAATACGTGAATAATAAACAAGAATTTTTTTAAATTAACAATCATATATTGGTCTAAAAATGTACACTAAATTCGTAGTTTTATTTTTTCACTAATCATCACAAACTGATTCGAAAAATCACGTTAGCTCAGTACCTACATCGTTTTATAGTTAAAATAATAGACTTTGATTTACAGGAGCAATGTTTTCAGAATAAGTTGAATATTATACAGTCAATGATGAATCCAAATATTTTAGTGTGATATCATTTATTCAAAAAATTATATCACCAAAGAAAATCATCGAACAATCTATCAAAAAAACTTTTATTTTTCACTTGTATATTATTTGTTGATTTTACCTTAGATACGGTTGCTATAAATACACTCTTTATGCCCTAGGGCGTTATGAGAGGGCATTATGGATCATAAAGCCCGCTCATTGTACGAGGACAACTGAAGCAACTTCCATTGATTAAATACTCCATACTCCTTGTCGTATACGAGTCTGGATTTCTACGGCAATGAATTATTCGCAGCTTTGGCTGCAATTTCTATGATATTCTTGGGTAAATTCATTTCCATTATTTCTATAAAACCACACAAAGAAAGCAGCAATGACATTCACTAAATATTGTGACAAAAATATTCACAAATGACATGCCTACTATGAGAAGGAAAATGGAAAGTATAGGAGCAATGAACCGATTTTAAAATCGGTTTTTCATTATAATAAAATAATTTGTTCGTGAAAAATAAAATCTTGTATGCAACATGTGCGTTACTAGATCCTAACGCCCGATGTCTATATAACGCACTTGGTACATAAATAACTATTAAGAATCACTAGTTAAACATTTACAGAATAGTATTATTAACTAATAACTAGCGCATTTCTTTATGTTTACAAAATTCTATTCATATTCTTTTTTTTATAATTCTACGTTCATACCAATGAAATTGTATACCACAATTCAGTGTCAGATGAAGTTACAGTGTTGTCGAAACTATAAGTATAGTTTACTCATTTTCAATCTATGTGAAGTTTTATCCAATTATTTTTACTATTATTATTTCATTTATTATATCATTAGTTCCACATTTTAAATAGGCTACTTGATTCTTCATATATGATATTTTATATCATTGAAATTTACCTAAATTGTTTTATTATGTATACATAAAGATAAATCCCTCTAAGTATATGTTTAATGAGAGTTTAACTGGTATATATACTTCGCCGACGTCCACACACGTTTATAATCGGTTTTAAATAATATCCAATGAAATAGATTAAAATTGGTGAGATTTGTGGAAATAACTCAATGCATATCGCCAGGTGTGCACGTGTACGGCACGAGTCCAAACCACCCTCCATAAAGGCATTAGCGAACATATGGAACTAGAAACTGCAGCTGGTCGAGTGTGTTGCACCCCCATATCTCACATCAATGGACGGATGAGTGAAATTTGTTTACAGCGATGAATGGTCGTTGGCAACTGTCAACCGTAAAACTTCGGTGAAGAAGAGACTAGCCGTCATCGGTAATACTACAGCACCGCATCGGAAGTCGGAAGTGAGGCTCAGGAGTAGCCTTTAAATCCGTTTTATACCTCCTGGACCACGATTTTTTAGGTCTCAGGGATGTCATTAAAATTACAGTTACAAACAGTGGGATAAGAATCAGAAAAGGAATCAGACGGCGAATCAATCACAACTTGTAAATTTCAAACTTTTCTATTCGCATATACAGGAGGTAGGGTTGCCAACTCTCGAAAGGACCAACCCGGGATAATTTTAAGTAGTCGGCTAGGGTCAATCAATTTTAAATTTATATTTTCGAGCATCATCTAATATTTGACGGTTTTTCACCACAAAATCATAATCATTAAAGATGGAAGTTTGTTCGAGCTACGGTTGCGTATAATTTTAGAAAAACCGGAGAAATTATTGCAATCCGGGAGGTCGGGAGGTTAACCATTATTACCAGAGTCTGCCGGGCAATCCGGGAGGGTTGGCAAACCTAACAGGAGGGCATGTGCAGGAGGAATTTCTCAACTGCATAGAAACAATGCATCATCAATATGTTACGGATTTTTCTCTTGAAAATTCTTTATAGCAGTTTGGTAGGGGAGCGTAAAGCTTAACGCTGATATATATATATATATATATATATATATATATATATATATATATATATATATATATATATATATATATATATATATATATATATATATATATCCCATTTTTGATGGAAACACCTCTGTAAAATTATAAATCGCGAACCAATAGCAACCATGTTTTTTTGAAATGTCAAGTACTAAAAGTTCTATCTTGGGACAGAATAAAAAATGTTCAATCCAATTTTGAGGGCATAATATGATATTTTTTCCTAGTCGAAATTAGGGTTTTTTTATTAGCGATTTTTTTATTGAAAAAATCACCACGCCACTGGATTCAGAGTGTCCCAAAATAAGTATGACCAAAATTTCATAAAAAAATATTCATTCATAACAAAGTCACACAAAAAAACACCCGATATCAACAGATAGCCATAGAAATTTTTTTTTAATGATTTCAAGAATAAAGTGCCATCAGATAAATACTCTACAAACCTCTCCAGCAGTTCTGAAGTCATCTCCCGAAAGGCGTATAATTTCAATTTTCTTTCTTACGCTCAATCATTTCCATGGCAACTAAGATTCAAATTGAAAAATCTATTTGGTCTTAGTTTTAGTTGATTTGCGTGAAAACTTGAATGTAATTCCGTTATTTTCCGTGAAAATATTTAGGCTATTTCATTGTTGAAATCATGAAAAAATATTTCCATGGCTATCTGTTGATATTGGGTGTTTTTTTTTGTGATTGTTAAGTGTGAGT
Organism: Cynegetis impunctata; assembly: GCA_030704885.1. Taxonomy (NCBI): domain Eukaryota; kingdom Metazoa; phylum Arthropoda; class Insecta; order Coleoptera; family Coccinellidae; genus Cynegetis; species Cynegetis impunctata. Next base: position 1,603,734 of record JARQZK010000002.1, read on the forward strand.
TTTCGAATTTTGAGTTCTCATAACATTGTTATGAATGAATATTTTTTTATGAAATTTTGCTTAAACCTATTTGGGGGCACGCTGAATCCAGTGGCGTGGTAATATTTTCAACAAGAACATCTCTAATAAAAAAAACCGAATTTCGACTAACAAAAAATATCGTAGTATACCCTGAAAATTGGAAAAAACATTTCAAATTTTGTCCTAAGGTAGACCTTTTAGTATTTAGTACTTGACATTTCAGAAAAAAGTGGTTGAAATCGATTTACAACTTCAAATTTTACAGGGGCGTGTCCATTGAAAATGGGCCACACTGTATATATGAAAAACTTGGTTCTCGAAATGAACCGCGTAAAAGATTCGAAAAATCTCGAAGTTCCGGTTCCCTTTGTGAAGCCATCTTCAGGAGAATGAGAATAATTCAGATACGTGGCCTCAATCTGCCTACTCCAAGAATCGAATTAGGAGGAATCGGAAACAATACGATTGCGGTGTCTCAACCTGCCTACTTCACCAACCGTACAGCTTCCTGTCAACTCTGAAGTCTCAACCTGCCTACTATTCAGAGTCAACTACGTCCTAAAATGCGTTTAGAGGGTTGTAAATTTGTACGTTGGTTAAGTTGAAGTTAGGGAAGTGAGTTTGGTCGGTATGATATTTTCTTGAAGATTTGCGCTCCTCCGCAGCTTTTGCATTTTGAGTTAGAGGGTTGAAATTTATTAGGTACCTACGTGAATCGAGAGAATCTTAGGGATGTATTCCTTGGTTTCAAAAATTTTCCTTGAATACCGCCATTTTAATGTAGAGATTTCATGTTTTTACGTGGGTTTCATCAGTTTGCTAACCTCCACAGCTCTTCCTAATTAACTTAAGCGATAGAGAATTTGTATATACCTAAAAAAGAACAAAACTAACAGGAAAATACGACCTTAGTGACAGAGCTCCGTGGCTCATGCGCATTTTTGAAGCCGTGATAATAAATGTCAAGCGACAATCGTACATTTTCACGAGATAATTTAGAATATTATACGTTTCGATAAAAATAATAATCAATAAACTTTTGTCGTTAATATTACCTACTAGAATTGCTAACAATTTTCATATTACCTGACTTTTCATGATAACCTTTTTATCTATACCGTTAAAAAAATAAACCTGCAATTTTTTTACATACACGCCCAATTTCTATTTATTTTACATCCACATAACCAACTGATGCGTTATTTTGTAAAAAAAAATTGAATGTGTTCCTCCTCAACATTACCAATTTGTGAACATTTGAAATCAATGTATAGACAGAAAGAGAAAAAACTTCATTGTCATATAAAATAAAAAAAATTTTCAGACAAACCACATATAAAGAATTAAAAATAAAATTTAACAATGATAACTAACCAAAAAAATTACACTTTCAATAGTTGAACAAAACAATAATCTATTAAAATAAACGAACAAAACAGAAAAACATTTATGAGTCAATTATGTATACCTACACATATGTTAATAATCAACATATATGTCATTTAAACTGATTAAACAGATACAAAATTTTGTATATTACAGGAAAAAAAAAGAATTAAGATATGTTGCTACCAGTGGCGGCTCGTGAGGTTTTGGTTTGAGGAGGCTACAATAGGTGTACCATACACCATAGGCCATACACCATAGGCGAAAATTTTTAGGATTTCAAGGTCAACCGCCTTATAATTTAAAGAAAATCAAAGTAAAACAAGCACCCTAAGCTATTAATTTGTTTTCACTTTCGAGTGTCTACCTTGAGACCTACAACTCCTATTTACAATATTCACAAAAACTCTTCTCAGCCAATCAATCAATTCATCTATTCATCAATTTTTTTTTCTTTCACAAAATAGGTACCTACCTACTTAACGAATTTGTTAACAGCTGGTGAGAGCAAATGAAAAGTTATTATATATTTTTGAAGATTAGCGGGATTCTGCGATCTTTAACGTTAGCAAAATGATCTATATTATCCTCATGAAATTTTTTGTCTTTCGCCAAAAGTTTTACCAATTCCTTTTCAATAGACAACAAACTAATATTTTTCAAACGATCCTGGATCATTGAATTTCGTGAATAAGTTTTAATTCTCTTAAGAGTGGAAAACGAGCGCTCTACGGAAGCTGATGTCACCGGGATAGAAACAATTAGACATAAGAGTTTATAAACTTGAGGTAAATCTTGATTCAAATCATTACCAAAAAGGTATTTAATAGTCCCCACATGATTTTCATTTTGCCCCAAAATTTCATTGTCATTATAAACAACACACAGTTCACTTTTTATGGCCACCTTATCAAAAAAAGTGTATTTTTGACATAAATTTTCCAAAAGGTTATCTGGAAAATTAGCCGATAATCCGGTTAACAAATTTTTATTGAGTAAGTCGAAGAAATGCAGTTCTTTTATTACAATTATATCTAAATTTAATTCAATATTTTTCAAACACTTCTGTATGTTTAAATACATCGATACCAGTGCTCTCAGGCATTGTTTAGAAGTAACATTTAATTATGTAAAGAAATTATTATGATTTAATGAATAAAGGTGATTTCAAAAAAAATGCAGTTCTTTCAAATCAGAGAACCTTATTTCTATTTGACCCCTAATAGTATCCAAAATTTCATAAAATATTTGCTTATAGTGAAGCTCCATATCTGCGTAACTGAATTTCTTTCGTTTTGGGCTAAATTGAGTCGTATCATCAGTAGTTTGAAATACAGAAAATAGTTTTTTAAAATAAACTTCTGCACGAAATTCTGAAATTTTTTCCAAAAGAAACTTGAGGCGATTTCGTGAGTAAATTACATCTGAAAACTTGTGCTCTAAGATTTGAAAAACTATTTCTGTTTATTCAAAAATTAATTTAAAGATGTTTAAAAAATATATTAAATTCCTTATCTTGTAAGTAAGATATTAATCCGCGTGCTGTATTTAAAGTTACTTTATCGGTGAAAAATTCCTCACTTTCAACTAGGTATAGAATTAAATCCTCAAATCCTAAGCAGCCCCAAACAGAGACATTTTCTAGCAAAAAGTAAACACTGCCAATTTTTTATTTTTCACTTGTATATTATTTGTTGATTTTACCTTAGATACGGTTGCTATAAATACACTAATTATGCCCTAGGGCGTTATGAGAGGGCATTATGGATCATAACGCCCGCTCATTGTACGAGGACAACTGAAGCAACTTCCATTGATTAAATACTCCATAATCCTTGTCGTATACGAGTCTGGATTTCTACGGCAATGAATTATTCGCAGCTTTGGCTGCAATTTCTATGATATTCTTGGGTAATTTCATTTTCATTTCTATTATTTCTATAAAACTACACAAAGAAAGCAGCATAAATTGAGTCGTATCATCAGTAGTTTGAAATACAGAAAATAGTTTTTTAAAATAAACTTCTGCACGAAATTCTGAAATTTTTTCCAAAAGAAACTTGAGGCGATTTCGTGAGTAAATTACATCTGAAAACTTGTGCTCTAAGATTTGAAAAACTATTTCTGTTTATTCAAAAATTAATTTAAAGATGTTTAAAAAATATATTAAATTCCTTATCTTGTAAGTAAGATATTAATCCGCGTACTGTATTTAAAGTTACTTTATCGGTGAAAAATTCCTCACTTTCAACTAGGTATAGAATTAAATCCTCAAATCCTAAGCAGCCCCAAACAGAGACATTTTCTAGCAAAAAGTAAACACTGCCAACAAAATAATTTTTTTTTACCTGTGATCCGGTTAGGCAAGGACGTCTCTCATAATTCCGTGAATTAAAACCGCGGTTTTGCTTTCTGTTACGCTGCACCAAATTGTTTAATTCAGGGGTAGGTCGCAATGTTTTTATTAAAACTTTATCCTCATAACTTAGTACACTGAAGTTATGGGATAACAAATATTCCACTAAGTCACCATTGAAATTTTTGAAATTAACTTCAGTAACCAAAAAAAATAAGTAAACACGCCGGCCATCAGACAATACGATTTCCAACGAGTTCGCTCGATGTCACGCGAAATTCTATAGTTGTGATTGGTCGACATTGTATAAGACAGGGTCGCGATCGGTGTTGCCATTTACATGTGTTTTGCTTTTCTATTGCAATGAAGTATTCATTCGGAGTATTTGCACCGTTGTTTGCTTTTCTGTGGCAGGCATAATGAACGTTGAGAATATACCTTTCTATGCCTCCGCAGCGTTGCCACAAATCTTGAAATGAATGAAATGCAGTAAATGTAAATACCTTCTATCGTAATTAATGAATTATATTATATAATATAGGTTGAAAGGAAGGTAGGTGCATAAAATAATATGATTTTGATTAATATGAATATGCTGAATGCTGACTATTCAATATAATACTTCTGACTATTCAATATAATACTTTAGTGATACACGGAATATTATTGAGGAGGCTTAGCCTCCTTAGCCTCCTTTGACTAGCCGCCCCTGGTTGCTACCAAATGTGGAACTCAAGGGTCTATGGTACATTGTGAAATTCAGTTAGAGAATAAAATTCTACTACTGAGTGAAATGGCCCCTCAAAAAAAAAAGTTAATATTCTTTTCAAATAATTCTGTGATAAATTTAGCATTGTGGCAGTAGAAACACAAATTTGTTTAATATTCGAGTAGTACCTATATCAACAAGACATATTCCACTCAATAATTATCTCAACCTATGCATTACTTTCTTTGAAGAATATCTTCTTGTGATGCTGAATGGTAGGTAGAAGAGTAAATTCATCAGTTATTACTGTCACATCCGTCTAACCATCGCTTAATTTAATACATACTAGGTTATTTAACATATAATGTTGGATGTTGCTTCTTCTTCGTCGTTCACGTGAGCAGGATGTTATTTTTTATCGTTGATGAAGTCTATCTATATCTATTACATTGCATTAGTTAAATAATTTATTTCAAGATTATCTTAGAATCTCCCATGAGAAAACATTCGCAGCAATTGCACATTTCGATGATCACTAGAAGATGACATTAAAGTTTATTATAAAATTTAAAATTGATGACAATTAACTCAATAGACTCTTGCTTCTTTGCTTTTCACTTGTTTTTTACTGATACCTGTTTTAGAGGTGATTAAGACATGGGATATTATGTGAAAACATCGACTTACTGATTAGTAGGTATATTTCTTTGGTACGTTCTTAAGACACATCAAATTTATTATAATTATTTGATTCACAATAAAATTTTTAAAGTTTCGCTACATAGATTATTTTCAAAGAAAATAGGACTAAAAATACTATCAATATAGCGACTATGCAACTACTAATGTCCTTCATAACTTCATATAAAGCAAGCAAAACAACATAAATTTTCACACACAAAAAAAAATTTGGTTCTTTATAACTAATGATCAACACAATATATACACTTTCATTACTTTAAACACTGGAGTTTGAGTTCTCATTTTGCGATAGGAGAAGGGTTGTTGAATTTCTTAGGCGAAATATAGTATTTAACAAAATAAGCTTTTAAAAATATAGTTCACTTCAAAGAAATATAGTATATAATGGAAAAAAAATAGACAAAGATATATTGGTTACTCATTTATTTTTATGGAGAATACACTTTTTTGCACTTTTCGTATTTTTTAACAATTGTTTGTCTAAAATAAAAGTGTTATATGCTTTATTACAACCAATTTTTAATTAATGTAAATGAACAGCTCATTTTTTGTCGTATTTTTTCATAAGTGTAATGAAGTAAAGCAGTCGAAAGTTGAGTAAAGTTGTGTTAATAAATTTTTAAAATGAAGGATTTGTTTATTAGATTTTGGTATTTTTTCGTACTATATTTTTATTTAACAGTATATAGTTCGCAGACCTGAAATATAGTACAATACTATAGAATATAGTATGGTTAGCAACTCTGGATAGGAGTATCATTTTTTTAATATCATTATTTATGATTATGGTTTTTTCATTAATTAAATTGTTTTTTTTTAGTTTCTCATTTCATAGTAAGATATGGATAATAAGAGATGCACTAGTTAATGCAATGCACCTTATATGAGTCTTTCTTGATAGTAATTCCTTAACCAAATTACAAGTACAAGTCTGTATTTCTATGAAATCGCTCCTTCTCGGTCGAAACTACCATATATGGTTTTTTTTTAATTGGAATTTTGTCCATATACTTGGAGGCTCGTATATTTCGACCGAGTGGGCAAAACGTCAAACTTTCGACGCTCGATTCTCGCGAACTGTTTTACCGATCATAACGGGACCTACTCATTGGTCTAGATTTCGCTTCACGCCATCTCAAGGGGCTCATGGCGGCCTTAGGCCGGCCGTAAGCCCCGAAAGTCTAAAATCGCGAATCAATTATATTCGTATAGCCAAATTTCCGTGAATGTCGAATAAATATTCGATTTTTCAATGAGATTTCTTACATAATATGTACAACGATACGTTTTAATTTATTCCACCTGACTTGAAGCAAAATTTGGTTATATTCATCCAAATTCAAAATCATTTAAAAAGTTGTACTTCTCACTAAATGATATCCTGTAAAATTTGTTGAATTATGCAATAACATTAATTTAATCCCATTCTACCAAATTGAGCTACTAACATTGTCGAAAGTGATTAAAATCGGCAACATCCGAACACATAACACTTGCATAAAATCATTTAGCCAGACTTGTCGAACTGGTTAGAGTTTTATATCTTCTCTATCAGATTGAAAGAGAATTTTTTAAAATTTTTTTTATTTGAATTAATTTTCATTAGGTAATACTGAAATAATTGGAATTCTCATAAAGAGATTTTTATCATTAATGTCACCTAATTAAGTACAGTCGGAATAATCCAGTCTTATTAAATATGTCTGAATTCAACAATTTTATGTATGAATATTTTCTTTTATGGATGGAAGCTTCATATGGTTGTGAAATAGTTTAAACAAATATCTATTATGCATTATTATTATACCAATTATTTATAATTTTTTGGTTATCATCTAAATTAAAAATAAGTGAATCACTGAAAACATGTGCTACCTTTTAATGTTAATGAGAAGAACTAAAACCTGTTGAATAAAAAAAATTAATTTAGGTAAGTTTATCGCCTCGAATCAAGTAAGGAATGTTATACTGTTCACGAGTACAGTTTGACTATTTAAAATATTTATGATTTTTATTCAAGATTTGCTTCAATAATTTGTAATAAATATCTTCAAGTAAGTAGGTACTTTCGCGTTACGTTTAGATTTGTTGTTTGATATTCAAATGTTTTTTCAGGCATTTTTTTCAATTGAAGATTTAGGTAATATTGATTTTGTATTGATTATATCAATTTTAATGTAAAATTTTGAAAGGTATCAGAAGACATTGGATATTAAATCTTGATAATGCTATATCTGTGTACCCATGCTACTTTTTTCATTATTAGTGGTTTTCTTTATAATGCTCCACTTCTATTCTTCAATTTATTCTAACCACTCAAGAAGTAAATGTGTAAATAAATGTTTAAACTGTCGATGTACTGTTCAATTACATGTACCTACTTGTTTGAAAGTGTTGTATTGTAAATATGTGCAACATACATATTCTTCTCTATACGTACGAAACTGGCTTTCCTTTTTTGTCAGTATCTAATTGCAAATAAATGAGAGAAATTGAAAAATTCCAATTCTCTGTATGCTGGATATTCTCGGAAATACGTAGTTTATCAGTAGAAAGTAATTTGAACACTGATCACATTTGCGAACATAGAATCTCATTAATTAACTGGGATTCAAGATCACTTTTTAAAAGTGGTTTTTCTTGGCAACGGTCTGGAAGAGGCACTTTTCCGGCATAGTATAAGAAGTAGGTAGGTACGTATTTCTAGGACTAGGCTGGGAAAAATTACAACCTTGTTTTTATTGTACTTAATAACTATATAAACGCAAGAATGAATTTGATCATAACCATAGCAACGGATTAATGACTAAACAAATTGACATTAAACCTGATGACATTTAGTTTTTTCAAAGTTTGCATAGTTTATGGTCTCGATTATCGCAATAAATAATGGAAAGCAGCAGTGAAAGGGAGTCTGAAAATGTTGTTACAGTACAATTAGATATTACCTGAAATATCGACGTTTAGGTACGGAAACGTTTTAATTTGTTCAAATGCAAAACCATCACATACAGAAGTAATTCTGGGTTATTTGGCAGAAAAATAAGAAATTGTTAAACTCTTCACCCTGTGGAACATGCTGAAAAATACCATTTTTATAAAGAATAAATTAAACGAAGTCATGTGCCTAAAGGTTAACGTATTTTAAAAAGTAAGACGTTGAATGTAGGTAAAGAAAAAAAATGAAAAACCTTTGACAATGAATTTATCATCAAATTTATTACGAAAGCAGAGGATGAGACCTACCTTATGATGAAGGTAAGTTTAATAAAAAATCACGATTGTAGAAAGAGAGTGAGCTTACATTGTTTTTACTTTCAGATAACAATTACCTTACCTTCATGTCTTGCTTTCAAGAACAGTCATTTAAATAATCCAAGTAAGTATTTCAATATAAATATTTATATAAACATATATTACTATGTTCGTAATTTTGTTCTACAAATAAATATTATTGAGAAACGTGCTTTATTGATTTAAAGTTCCACATGGATACCGAAAAAATAGTGTACAACACGCCCAGAAACTGTGGATACCTCTAGTCGTCCAAAAAAACTTAATTTTCCGGCCTTGTTACGCAAATAACTATTTTT
>JARQZK010000002.1:1617500-1707500 GCA_030704885.1 Cynegetis impunctata
AAACCCCTGTCAAATACTGAATAGAATAATGTTTTCCTAAAAAAACTTATATTGGCAACATCACTCTTGAGTGCACATTTTTGTACTGTTAAAATAACTAATAGCTTCATCAGGCCAGTGTTTGACATGGGTGTCAATTACTGGAAATTAGCTTTTTGAGATTCCAATAATTGACATGTAAAAATTGTAATCTAAAATTTATAATAGATGCTATTTTTCTAGAAAATAGTATTTTTGAGGTTTCTACTATGTAGTTCAAGCAACAAAACAATTAAAAATATGACAGCATTTGTCAGAATTATTTTTTTAAATAGTACTTACCTTAACAATTTCAGTAACTGGGGTTACAATTTAGAACACGTTACAACAGAAACAGTACTCCTGTCTCAACAAAATAAGGGAACAACATGTCCGACCAAAGCAGTGATGCCAAATGACTATGGTAATTGTAAATACTCATAATTATTGTCAATAAGCTTGTAGATATCTTATTAAATGAAAAAAAAGATGACGGTGTCAATTATTGGGAGGGTGTCAATATATATATATATATATATATATATATATATATATATATATATATATATATATATATATATATATATATATATATATACTAGCTGACCCGGCAAAACGTTGTTCTGCCATATAAATCATTTTCATCTATCTATCTATTCATCTATCTGCCGATGTATATCTAACTATCTATCTTATCTACATATCCATCTATCAATCTATCTGACCCGGCAAACGTTGTTCTGTCATATAAATTATTTTTATCTATATATCTTTCTATCTATTCATCTATCTGTCGATGTATCTCTATCTATTTAACTATCTATCTATCATTATATCTATATATCAATCTATCTGACCCAGCAAACGTTGCTTGAATTATTGAAATGGCTATTAAAAAATATGGGTTGTTGATGAAAGGGTGAAAATTTCGAGTTGGAGTATTTTTCAATGCAACATCATAAAAAAAATACAAATAAAAAATTTATAAAAATGTTTGGAGTGGACCACCCTAATCATTTAGGGGTAAATATATTACGACCTATTCTCAGACCGACTATTATTATTTTCGATTGCCATTTTGCAACCCTATTGCGGATCTGTGGATAAAATAAAAAAAAATTAAAATCGCGATGGAAAAATGGGGGTTGATCGTAGAAGGGTAAAAAATTGAGAGTAATATAAATTTTCTATTCTGAGTCATGACAAAATAGAAATAAAAATTTTGACAAAAAAATTGAAGTTTATAGTTAACAAAAAATAGGGGTGAAAATTTGGGGTTGTATGTATTTTTGCTGTATCATAAATCATAAAAAAAAAGAAAAGAAAATTTTGTCTGAAAAATAAAAATAAAAATAAAAAATTGAAGGGTGGACCCCCCTCAACATTTAGGGGGATGAAAAATAGATTTTGTCCGTTTCTCAGGCGTAACCGTTATTCACACAAAATTTCATGAGAATCGGTCGAGCCATTTCGGAGGAGTTTAACAAATAAAAAATAGGGGTTGATCGTAGAGGGGATGAAAATTTGGGTTTGTATGTATTTTTGAATACTGTATCATAAAAAAAATAGAACAGAAAATTTTGTCTGAAAAATAAAAATATTAAATCAAGGGTTGGACCACCCTTAACATTGAGAGGGATGAAAGAAGATGTTAGCCGATTCTCAGACCTACCCGATACGCACACCAAATTTCATGAAAATCGGTCGAGCCATTTCGGAGGAGTTTAGCTTCTAACACCGTGACACGAGAATTTTATATATTAGATATATATATATATATATATATATATATATATATATATATATATATATATATATATATATATATATATATATATATATATATATATTTATATATATTATATATATATATATATATATATATCATATATATTAATGAATCAGAAAAAGATTCAGGTGTTCAATCCGATTTCGGAAGTTTTGTGGGCGCTGAGAAGTTTGTTTCACGATGTTTCGCCAAAATCTCATTTGGCATTTTCAAGTGCTGCTGTACGTCTGGTAACTCGACGGCAACTACGCAACGACGGCAAGTAGTTGCCGTCGAGTCACCAGACGTACAGCAGCACTCGAAAATGCCAAATGAGATTTTGGCGAAACGTCGTGAAACAAACGGTGCTTCTCAGCGCCAACAAAACTTCCGAAATCGGATTGAACCCCGGAATCTTTCTCTGATTCATTCTACTATCCGAGAAAACATACGATATAACATATATATATATATATATATATATATATATATATATATATATATATATATATATATATATATATATGTAATAAAAACAAATAAAAACTTGTAATTCATAAAATTCTTCATTGAATTTTCGGATTACTGGTTATTAATTTGTACTCTGTAATATTATCTCTATGTTCATGATATTGGTGCTGACTCATTGCGATTGAGTAATTCTATTACAAAAGCAGAAAATAATTTAGGTAAAATAATTTTCAAATAATCAGCAGGTTCAGCCAAATAAATGCCTGTTAATTAGCACAATATAATGAACTAACTTTAACAAGGAATCTACATATTCCAATATTTTACAGTGATAAGTTAAATTTCAACTTACAGTAATATAAATTAGTGAATTATTTTTTTACGTGAATTTACTCAAAACTGTCTTGAGTTCTTATAGAATCAATGCAATACCTTTCGATATGTACGCATTTCTGCCATAAAATTATGACCATGAAATGTATCAAATTTAAATGAACTTTTTCCTTTCATTGCACTGTAAAATTATTTTTAAATGAATGATTTTCCAGTGAATAACTCGAATTTCCAGGAGTATATTACATATCTCTGTAGTATATACAATATAAGAAACCGAAAAATTATTATGTTTTTTCAAAGAATACGTTCGTTGGAATATAAAATATTTCCTTTCAATAATTTTGAATTTATACTGTTAAATGTTTCTTTGCATCGCGTCGAGGAGCGATTCTAACGGATTGAATTATATTTTGAAAAATCGAATAGCTAATAGAATTGAAAAATAGAAAATAATTTATTTTAATAAAAAAACATTTGCGGAGTGCATCGTGGTTGAGGAAGAAAGTTGAAACCAACGGAGGAACGTACCGCAACATTAACTTAATCAACCCACAAATTTCAACCCTCTATTGTAAAATTAAATTCGCGAAGTGCATCGTGTACTAATAGCGAAGCAGGTCGGGATGCGATTTAAACAGAATAGTCCTCGCGCAGTGCAGCGCGACTGAGAAAATGGTTGAAACTACCAAAAGGTACTTCTTCAACATTAACTCAATATACAGAAGCTGTGTAGTTTAGCAAATTTTCAAAAACCACGAAAAAACATGAAATATTTACGTAAAAATAGCAGCGGTTCGAAAAATTTAGCCAAAATTTGATATCATCAGCTCATTGGACTCGATGGGAGTCACTGGAGATGCCAATATGTACCGGAAAAAAAATAAATATATATACATAGATAAATGAATCTATAAATTCGCAAAATGCATCGCATAATGATCATCGATATATTATACATAAAAAAAAATTATAAAGTATAAACTTTAAAATAAAAACACTTGGCTTATGTTTCACAATATAAAAAAATATTTAGATACTGTATTTAGCAGCAACGAAAAGTCGACATGTTTAGAGTTATGAACTCATTATCAAGACTGACTACAGGAGAGTATTGCATCCTAAATTATAAAACAGACAAAAGCAAAGGTGATACCTGAAAATCAATTTGTTCGTTTACAAGGGGTAATTGACTATTATGGGAGGAACTTATTTTGAGAATTTCAAGAAGGTCAAGGCGCTTTCCTTTGTTACCTGAATGTAACAAATGGGTTTTGTTGAAATCCAGGAAATGATTGAATTCTATACAATGTTCAGAGAAGCCAGTGGTATTTTTATTTTGTAAAAATGACTTTTTATGTTCTTCAACACGAATATTTATATTCCTTCCTGTCTGTCCAATATAGAAAGCAGGACATTCGTCGCAAAATATTTAGTAAATACCACTGTTTTCTCCGATGTTAGATTTTTCTTTATTATTGACCAAGAATGACTTCAAGTTTTTTTTATTTGTACAAATTGTTTTAACGTTATTTTTCGATAGTCTGTTACAAATTTTGCTACTCAAATTAGGCACATATTTTATTGGGAAGTATTTTTGTTCTTCATTGATAGTTTGCGTGGGGTATATTGAATGCAACAGATACTTTATTCGTTTTTTCCCAATGAGCTTGTCGATAAGACTTTCATTGTAACCGTTATTGATGGCTAATAATTTAATTGTATTAACTTCAGTTTGAAATTTTTTTCCCGATAATGGCATCGTGAACAACCTATGTATGAACGAATGAAAAGCACTGAGTTTTATATTCGTTCATACATAGGTTGTTCACGATGCCATTATCGGAAAATAAATTTGTTTGGAATGTCTAAAACATATAAAAAAAACTTTATTTTTCACTTGTATATTATTTTTTGATTTTACCTTAGATACGGTTGCTATAAATACACTCATTATGCCCTAGGGCGTTATGAGCGGGAATAATGGATCATAACGCCCGCTAATTGTACGAGTAGAAATGAAGCAACTTCCATTGATTAAATACTTCATAATCCTTGTCGTATACGACTCTGGATTTCTTCGGCAATGAATTATTCGCAGCTTTGGCTGCATTTTCTATGATATTCTTGGGTAAATTCATTTTCATTTCCATTATTTCTATAAGAGTCTACACAAAGAAAGCAGCAATGACATTCACTAAATATGATGACAAAAATAATCACAAAAATCAACAAATGACATGCCTACTATGAGGAGGAAAATGGAAAGTATAGGAGCAATGAACCGATTTTAAAATCGATTTTTCATTTTAATAAAATAATTTTTTCGTGAAAAATAAAAGCTTGTATGCACCACGGGCGTTAATAGATCCTAACGCACATCGGGCGTTAGGATCTATATAACGCACGCGGTACATAAATAAATAATGCGCACCTGACTGTTGACTTTCGATACGTTGTTATTTTCGGGGAAATACGACTTAAACCTTGTCATATAGCTACTGTTATGTTGATGATAAAGTACGCTTCCTTTTTCTGTCCCATAGCGTTATAACCTATTTGAGCACAAATACCGAATTGTTTTGTTGTTAGTTAATTATGTATAATCGTTTCGATCTGCTCTTCCACTTAGGTACCTCTATTTATACATAATAGCCATGTTATGTAACTTACTCTTGAACTAATGGTATTGTTGGATTGAAGTGATTTAGCCATGAAACATGGAACGGCCTAACCACTCGTATTACTTAAATTTGCAGAGCGTGCAAAATATTCCACCTCGAAATCTAAATTTCCATGTGATCAATTCTTCACTTAACTGCATTCTGTTAAATCTAAGGAATTCTGTCTATTCTGGTTAACAATAGAAAGCGTAAATTTTCAATTTTTATGTTTATCAATTATGTTGTGATGATAATTAGTTTTTACACGAGATTATGTGAAGAAATCAACATTAAATGGAATATTTGAATTTACTTATATATTTCACTATTATTTGCATAAGTTTTCTTTCACTAACTTCATGTTTTCCTTTACTGTATATTCAAGGAAATTGTTAAAAAAAAGCCATTATATTCATTTGCCTTTTATATTTTTATAAGTTAAACTATTACCTACACAAAACAATATGAAAAAATCCGGACACCCTAATGCGTAGCACTAGGAATGATAAAACTTCTCGGCGCATGTGCATGTCGTAATGCCTGATAAGTCTATCGCAGATCATATTTCCTCATGGTGACTATATCGGGAAATGTACAGTATTTGAGATATAATCCAAAATTTGAGTGAAATTCATAATTTTTACTAATTTTTCTATTTCTAGGTGGCACCACGGCAATATTTTTTGAATGTTTTATATAAATTATAAAACGACATATTAAATGCTATCATTTTATTTCATTATTGTATAAATCGGTTTAGGTTTAAGTTTTATAGATAGCACCACATGTCTGTGAACAAAAAAATCTAAAAAACGATATAATTTTTTTATTCTTCGTGGGAAAACATTTTTGAAAACACTTTTCTTATGAAATCATATGTGTTTTATCGATATCCGTTGGAATTTTTGAAATCGGACCAGCTACTAACTTTTTGTCGTGGAACTATAACCCCTTAGCTTCGCCTCGGGGAAAAAAACCATTATATTCATTCGCCTTTTATATTTTTATAAGTTACACTATTACCTACACAAAAAAATATGAAAAAACGAGTGAACAGCAGAGCACTCTCACTAAGGTCGTATTTTTCGACGAAAAGTCTACGTGAAGTGCAGCGCGATTGAGGAAGAGTTGAAACCCACAGAGAAACGTATTTCAACATAAACTCAATCCAAGTACCTAATATCAACCCTTTAACTCAATCTGCAGAAGATGTGGATTTACGAAAATTTGCAAAAACCACGAAATAATAAGAAATATCTAACGTAAAAATGGCGGCGGTTGGAAAAATTCACCCAAATTTTTATAGTTTAGTTCTGCGTCGAAAACAATCCAAGATATGAAAGAGAAATTTACCCAAATTATGATAATTTCGTTCAGCCTCTTCTGTTTCGATGAGAGCCGTCGGAGATGCCAATATGTAACGGAAAAATATTCAATTTTTTTTTAGAGATGTGCCATATGAATCATAATCCGAACAACGTTAATAAAAGAACTGACATTGCAAGGCTCAGTTGTGTCTATAGTCATCTTCTTTCTCTGAATTTTTGATTGTGTTTTTGCTCCAGGTGTTTCTTTGTCTAAAATTCATCGTGTTTTGTCTATCAAAAGTTTTGTTTTTCTGTTCTTTGTTGATGTTCTTTAGTGTGGACTTCATATTTATATTATTCATACGACATCTATAACCTGTTTGTTTATCTAGGTGACACCTCTTACACGGAGACTTTGATCTATGGTTACTGTAATATTGGGAACCTGCTTGACATCTGTCATTTTATTGCTTTCGGTTAAGTTGGAAGGTTATGTTGTTAATTTCGATTTTAGATTCAGCTCTCTTTTTTTGTTTCAATTTTTATTAAATACTATTTTGATGACTCTTATATTCAACATACACTGCATTTACTGTTATGGTTAATTTACATCCAGCCTAGTTAGTTGTAAGTTGTGAATATTGTTGATTTTTTATTATGTTTTAATATCATGTATATTTGTAGAGTCCTGAGGAAGGATATAATCTATATCCGAAATATAGACATTATTAACGAAATGGTTGTGATTCTTCGTTAGTTGGCCCCTTTTTATTTGCCGAGAACTCATAAACTTTGTCATATATATATATATATATATATATATATATATATATATATATATATATATATATATATATATATATATATATATATATATATATATATATATATATATATATATATATATATATATATATATATATATATATATATATATATATATATATATATATATATATATATATATATATCAATGGAGGCTCGTGAGGTTTTGGTTTAAGGAGGCTACAAGAGGTGTTAAAAAATACACCATAGGCGAAAATTTTTAGGATTTCAAGGTCAACCGCCTTATAATTTAAAGAAAATCAAAGTAAAAGAAGCACCCTTAGCTATTAATTTGTTTTCACTTTCGAGTGTCTACCTTGAGACCTACAACTCCTATTTACAATATTCACAAAAACTCTTCTCAGCCAATTAATCAGTTCATCTATTCATCAAATTTTTTTTCCTTTCCCAAAATAGGTACCTACCTACCTACCTACTTAACGAATTTTTTAACAGCTGGTGAGAGCAAATAAAAAGTTATTATATATTTTAAGATTAGCGGGATTCTGCGATCTTTAACGTTAGCAAAATGATCTATAATATCCTCATGAAATTTTTTGTCTTTCGCCAAAAGTTTTTCCAATTCCTTTTCAATAGACAACAAACTAATATTTTTCAAACGATCATGGCTCATTGAATTTCGTAAATAAGTTTTAATTCTCTTAAGAGTGGAAAACGAGCGCTCTACGGAAGCCGATGTCACCAGGATAGAAACAATTAGACACAAGAGTTTATAAACTTGGGGTAAATCTTGATTCAAATCATTATCAAAAAGGTATTTAATAGTCCTCACATGATTTTCATTTTGCCCCAAAATTTCATTGTCATTACAACACACAGTTCACTTTTTATGGCCACCTTATCAAAAAAAGTGTATTTTTGACATAAATTTTCCAAAAGGTTATCTGGAAAATTAACCGAAAATCCGGTAAACAAATTTTTATTGAGTAAGTCGAAGAAATGCAGTTCTTTCAAATCAGAGAACCTTATTTCTATTTGACCCCTAATAGTATCCAAAATTTCATAAAATATTTGCTTATAGTGAAGCTCCATATCTGCGTAACTGAATTTCTTTCGTTTTGGGCTAAATTGAGTCGTATCATCAGTAGTTTGAAATACAGAAAATAGTTTTTTTTAAATAAACTTCTGCACGAAATTCTGAAATTTTTTCCAAAAGAAACTTGAGCCGATTTCGTGAGTAAATTACATCTGAAAACTTGTGCTGTAAGATTTGAAAAACTATTTCTGTTTGTTCAAAAATTAATTTAAAGATGTTTAAAAAATATATAAATTCCTTATCTTGTAAGTAAGATTTTAATCCGCGTGCGGTATTTAAAGTTACTTTATCGGTGAAAAATTCCTCACTTTCAACTATAGAATTGAATCCTCAAATCCTAAGCGGCCCCAAACAGAGACATTTTCCCTAGTAAAAAGTAAACACTGCCAACAAAATAATTTTTTTTTACCTGTGATCCGGTTAGGCAAGGATGTCTCTCATAATTTCTTGTATTAAAACCGCGGTTTTGTTGTCTGTTACGATGCACCAAATTGTTTAATTCAGGGGTAGGTCGCAATGTTTTTATCAAAACTTTATCCTCATAACTTAGTGCACTAAAGTTATGGGATAACAAATATTCCACTAAGTCACCATTGAAATTTTTAAAATTAACTTCAGTAACCAAACTCATTTTAAAACAATACGCGAGCAATATAAGTAAACAAGCTGTTGTCGGCCATTAGTCACTACGATCACACTACGATTAAATTAATGCTTTTCAACGAATTCACTCGATTTTACCCGAAATTCTATAGTTGTGATTGGTCGACATTGTATGAGACTCAGGCTCCATCGGTGTTGCCATATACATGTGTTTTGCTTTTCTATTGCAATGAAGTATTCATTGGCAGTATTCGCACCGTTGTTTGCTTTTCTGTGGCAGGCATAATGAACGTTGAGAATATACCTTTTTAAGCCTCCGCAGCGTTGCCACAAATCTTGAAATGAATGAAATGCAGTAAATGTAAATACCATTATATAATGTAGGTTGAAAGGAAGGTATGTGCATAAAATAACATGATTTTGATTAATATGAATATGCTGAATGCTGACTATTCAATATAATATATTAGTGATACACCGAATATTATTGAGGAGGAGGCTTAGACTCCTTAGCCGCCTTTGTATAGCCGCCCCTGATATATATATATATATATATATATATATATATATATATATATATATATATATATATATATATATATATATATATATATATATATATATACAGGTTGTCCTAATAGCCATGAGCCACTATTGCTATCTCGGTAACTATAATAACTACAAGTATGGTCAAATTAGATAAAATTTGCAGTGTTTGCAGGAAATTGACAATATGGTTTCAGATTTGAAAAAAAAATTTCTATCTCGAGCTACGGAGGTTTTTCGAAAATTTGCTCAAAACTATTTGATCGAATATCTGAAAAAGAATAATTTTTACAAAAAATTAGTGAGAAAGAAAATTTTTGCATTTTAGACGTTCTTCAAGTTGGTATTTTTTAAGGAAATTTGGTTCGTCTAGTTTTCGACTTCACAGTCAACTTTGTTTTTTGAATACGGACCTGCATTTTTTATTCCAAATTTTGAAAAAAAAAATTTCTGATTTCAACTGTGATCCGTAATACATGTGTCGTGTCAAAGTAAGTTCAAACCAACATGGTAGCGTTTTCCAGTGGTGAAAAATTAGATTTATTTTTTTGCTATGCAAAAGCATTTCGAAGTGCTGAAAGAGCCCTTCAAATGTATCAAAATTCTTACCCAGAAAGGCGCTTACCGAATCGAATAATTTTTACAAGGCCAGAGTGAAATTTGCTACTATACGGATCATTTAACAATCCTTCAGAATGGGGAACAACTGCAACGACAGAGAATGGGGAAGATGAAACAAATGCATTAGGTATGTATCATCCACTTTGAATTTTGGCAAAAGTAATTTTTAAAAATAAGGAAGTTTTAAGGATAATTTTTACTTAATCTATGCTATAAGACGTTGCTGCGTACCAAATTTCAAGATTCTGAGTTCACGGGAAGTACCCTGTAGGTTTTGATTATCTTGCGAGTGTCGAAAATTTTCGGCATAAACAGCTGTATCTTTTGATTGCGTTGGCTTAGTTTGATTTTTTCACAGCTCCAAGGTACAGTAGACCTGAGTATTTGATATAAATTCCAGCTTGATACCTCCACGCGTTCCTGAGAAAAAGGGTCTTGACAGGCTGACAGACGGACGGACAACAAAGTCATCCTATAAGGGTTCCGTTTTTTCCTTTCGAGGTACGAAACCCTAAATATTCATATATAATAAGTATATGATACGTATTTGAATATACATGTAGATGAGATGGAAAAATATTTATATATAATTAGTATGTGATTCGTATCTAAATATACATATCGAAAAAACACGATTTTTCAACAACAAAAAATATACTGAGCGAAGGTCGGTCGCTCATGTACTAAATATAACGAAGCATTCAATGTAGTACATTGTATGAAAGGAAACTTCCTTTCTCTAATAATAAATTTTTTCTCCAACCATCAAAAAATGTTGACATTTTTGTACTATTTTCAGGTGCAAAAGCCATCAATTCCCTTACCGTACAAAAATTTGCTCGTTGCTTAGCAACACTTTTAATCCTAGGATTAAAAACGCTACTTTTAATCCTAGGACCAAAAGTAATTGCATTTGAGCTCTCTAATTATTGAAATTTGAAGAAAAAACATTGTCTCTTACAAACTTAGTAAAACAAACTAATTGGGCAACTATATATAGGTATTTATTTGTTATTTATATTGATATTGAATGTACAATTGGAACAATTATTGCCAAAACTCAAAGCACCACTGAAATTATCACTGACAATTTTCGAACAATTCAAAAGATTTTCATTAATGTCACAACGCATAGCACCTCCAATTCCTAATACTAGAACAACCTTTATCATCAAATATACATTATCAGGTGCCATATCCAGGAACCGATCCACTTCCTTCTTCGTAAAAACCCTAGCCTTTTTAGGTATATATCCATCACTTTGCCTTTTTAACAATGCTCGTAATTTTGAATATTTACTAATATCCACACCATTTTTGATATCCAGTGTGTATCGCAACATTGAATACTGTGACCAAAGAGTGGATGGCTTGACGGTCTTCGTTAAATTTGAGAAATACACCATAAGAAAACTCTCCGCACAGTTTTGCAAATTTTTTCTTTACACCAATCCATGAATCGCTGATTTGCAAGTTCATAAACTTGGCGAGATTTGGGTGGCAAAAGATTTAGATATACTGCTTCGGCACTTTCCAATATATCTGCAGGTATATTTTCAGCGTGTTCAGCGTGAAAACTACTACAAAAATTATATGATTAGTACGTCTACTGACGTCTACTTGACAATCAATATTTACCAACAATACCAGATATCCATGACTACCGACTTGCTATCGCTGTTATAATTAATAGATGTTCAAATTTATTACCAAATTATTAACGATTTTTGAATAAAACTAATATTATTTTAATTTTGACTTGGTTGGAGAAAAAATAGTATATATCATACGGACTAAAAGTGCCTATTTTTACTCGCAATTTTGCATTCGCTCAGCTGCGCTGCGCTCCGCCTCGCAACTGCAAATATTGCTCGTAAAAAAAATATACACTTTTAATCCTTATAATATAATATACTATTTCATTTAATTCCTTAGAATCAAATTCTGATAAGACCTATCGAGATAAATGATTCAATTTGTTTATAAGATGAAGGTGATATTCGAAAACAATAACAAAATTAACATTTTTTGCTCAATCAAAATATTTCCTGTTAGTCATTTATGAAGAAAACATTTCTCCTTGAATGTCCTTCGCTCACTTTGAAAGAATTATTTACTTCGCGGAAGACGATTACGTGAATCAGATTTTGGTATAGTATAGCATACGTCATTCATTCTTAGCTTCCCTGTTTCTTGGTACACCGCTGTCTGAATCAGCAGAGCAGAAGAAGTTCAAGTGAAGGTTGTTTCTTAATCTGTCATCATCAGGTTCTCTAGGTTCAAGGTCGATTGCCATTAAAAATTAATTACTAGAGGAATTTGGTATTTTTCGGTGATGAATTAGTTCAGTTATGAAAAATGAAATTTTAGTAAGTGGATATTAAGCTATTAAGGAAGTTCTAATTAAATTTCTAAATAGTTAGAATATTCAGTGGAAGTATTCGGTAATATTTATGCGTATATTTTATAAAAAGTGAAAATCACAAACTAGGAAGTTATATAAATTTTTTATATTATTTATTATTAAGGTGGCGGATTTAGAAATTCGCCGCATACAAGCTAATTTATTTTGCTGCCTCATATATTTTATAAAATTATCAAATGCGATTATGCACATTATTTTACAAGTACTTTAAAATTACGCTTACATTGAAAAAGTCATAATAAAAAGTCATGAAACGGAAAACTATCTTGGTCCTAGGTCCAACTTTGCTAATCCCCATTTCAATAAGCAGGTTTTCAAAGTTAAAACCTGCTAAAATTTAACGAATTTTATTGCTTCAATCTTGTTTTAGTGGCGGGCGGCTCTTACCGCCACAAAAAAAATTCTCTTTTGAAAAATTTGTATATTTTCAAAATTATCGCCGTAGGCTACAGTCTAGCTAGCCTATTTAGAAATCCGCCACTGCTCATACTCGACGAAAACAAATAATCATTATAAAATACTATTGATACAAATTTCTAAAAATATTTGGATTTTAATGGTTACGTAGGTACCTACATTTCGGGCGCTGACTTTAAATTATTTTCTACCTCTCAATTCAGTTTTCTATTTAAGCGTGATTTTTCAAAATATAATTCAATTAATTAAAATCTCTGCTTACTAGATTTTTCTATCCTGTGATATAGTATCTGGCACCTGTGGAATAGTATCTAGCATTAAGCCTTCTGTCATAGTTGGCCTAGTGAACTATGAATATAGTCATCGTGTACCTATATCATTGGATAACTTATTTAAAAAACGTGTTATTTTAACTATCCATTTCACAACCATTGATTCAATTATTTGATATCCTACCCGAACAAAACATTTAGGGCTTGCGTAGTTGTCATTCAAGATAAAAGCTATGAGATATAGACATGAAACATTGTATTTTTTAGTGATAAGTTGCCTCGAATTTTCTTTCAGCTTGAAATCAGGTGTTCGGGCAAGTTCGTTGGAAAGTATATTGTTGTTTCTTAGAATGAGACATTACAATGAATAATCGCCTATGATTCACTTCTAAGAATGAGGCATTGGTTAGATTTCCGAATGCCCAAGTGTGGAATCAGCTAACTGACTATTTTTTCTTTAATAAAACCATTACAATGTCACGAATACGGAAAGTAAAATGAAGTAATCCGGTTAATGCTTTATCTATACTGAAAAATGTCAATTCAATGCCATTGTATGAAAGCAATATAATGATTAATATTATTTTTTCTTCAAGCGTATAATAATATCTATATTATTTTCGACAACACAGATCGTAGAAATAACCTATTCTTTTACTAGTAAAATAATGAACGCTCATTATTGTACTAGTAATAAAATAATGAGAAATGATAGCAACGTCTATGGGCGTTGTATCCAAGTAGGTATGAACTGTCATTTAATTTTTATTTAATTTGATGTTTGTCAGTATTTGTCAAGAAAATTTAAAAGTTCGACACTATGGGCACAATATTCAATTTACGCTTGAAGAAAAAATAGTATATGTCACTCGGAGCAGAAGACCCTTTATATGTTTCGCCCAGTTTGAAGAATCTGGGCTCAACAATAATGATAGCCTTCTACTCCTAGTAACATAATGTACTATTGTCTACATAGAAAGCAGTCATTTTAATTCACTTTCGTCTTGGTTTATTCACTTTAAAAAAAAGGCACGTATTGGTATTCGGTTCGTCAAATTAAGACAGTGAAGCTACATTCCAACATAATTTCAAGGATCATTACATTTGTTATTTTATTTCAATATCAACATAAAATCTTCTAAACATTAACTTCGTTTCCAGGATTTATAACCTGAATTTTTGATGGTAATGGTTAAGGTATATTCTAATACTAGTAGGTATCTACTCTAGTTATTTTTCAAGTTATGAAATAAGATATATCGAATATTTAATTTGTATTAAATATTAGCATAGATATTTTTCAAAATATTTGTCAGTAAAATATTTTCTTATAATTCTCTGTTTATATAGGTATTGAAGCATTTTTCAGTATTATTTTTTGATGCAACGAATTAATTGTTGTATATATTTCGGTTTCATAATCTTGAATACATTTTAAAGATAAATAAATCTTGGATTGAAGATGCAGAAATCAGAATAATTCTCAATATAAATATAGTTTAAATAGTCAAAATTAATATAACACACTGGTGAGGAATTAATAATTATTTCACGGTTAAATTTTTTCAATAATGATTATGTTCTTCCACTTATCTTAGAAACTAATTATGAAAGATATCAGCAATTTTTCAAGTATAAGTTGTTTTGATTTCGCAATATTCTCAAAAGTGGTTACTAACAAAAAAAATGATTAGTTTCTTCATTTAGAAAACGTTAATGTCACTAAAAATCTAATTTAATAATAGGTAGTTATTATATACCTGTGGGAGGTTAAATAGGCCTCCTAGGTAATTTCGGTAAGAGATTGTAGGTACCTACCTACTTTTCAGACAGTAGTTGAGTGCACCTGACCTTCAAATTAAGTTTAGCTTAATAGCAAAGTAGATACTGAGATACAGCAATTGCTGTATCTCAGAATCTCAAAAGAAATATTTTAAATTTCTAATATTCTAATACCATAGCTGAGTTGACGAATAATAAACATAAATTCAATTTTAAGCGAAATATATCGTATTTATTGAATCAGAATGAATACAATAAGCCTATTGTGGATTTATTAATGGATTTACCAAAGAAAAACTATGAGAACGATTTTGTATGCTAAAAGTGGGGACACACGAATTGCGGTCAAAATTTGAAGCAGGTAGAAGGGTACTTAGGTGGTTGTTTGGAGACACACGAATTGCGGTCAAAATTTGAATCAGGTAGAAGGGTACTTAGGTGGTTGCTTTCGACGACTGAATTACTGATGAAATAATTATTGTTTTGAATTATTGTTAGGTGGCGCAAAATACAAAATCTTGGTTTAAGTTCAGAATATAAGAACATAGATTCCGAAATAGGACAATGGCTAAAACACGTCTTTGGATTAACTTTCCTTTCACCAGAGGAAGTGGGAGATTGTTTTGTAGAAGATTTTATGTCAGATAAACCTACTGGAGACGATAGAATTGATAAATTTGTCGATTATTTAGTGGAAACTTACATCGATGAAGATTCGAAATTTCCTCCCGTCATTTGGGCGGAATGTACCGGAAGCATTTACCGGACAACAAACGCTTGCGAATCTTTTCATTCAAAGTTTATCAGAACCTGCAGCTCTCCGCACCCCAACATCAATCTTTTTATAGAAACGTTAAAAAGCATTCAAACAGATACTTATATTAAAATAAATTCTGTTATTGATAATAAAACGAGATTTGTGCGAAAAAATGTATTAGATAAACAAGAGTTCATTAACAACAAAATTGGTCAGTACAATAAAAAAGATATTAGTAGGTATAATTTTGTAAAATGTGTTAGTTATAAGTTTAGTGAAGTAGTTTTATGATGTATATGCATGTAGATGTAGTCTGTAGTATTGTATAATTTCTATGTTTTGTATATTATATATATCTTTATAAAAATTAGAACTTTTACTTTCAATTTACCCTCTTGCCCCTAAATAAGTTTCTGACCGCAGTTCGGTTGGAGATTAGGACTCCTCAGGTAGGCACAAAAATTTTGACCGCAATTCAGTCACTCTCGCAAAATCGACCGCAATTCGTGTGCACCCCTAAAAGTATAATCAGAAAATAGAGAAAAATCAAATTATAATAAACAAAATGAACAAATTTTACTTAAATTATATTTATAGTTTATTTCATCAAAATTTCAAGTTACTTATTTCCATAAATCTCTATCAATTGCGAATACCAGCTTACGTTGAGTTTGAAAACCTTTTTCCAAAACTAAAAGACGTTATTTTACTTCATAAATTGCACCAACTAAAATCTTGAATATTTTTTAAAGATACGATTCAGCTTCACATGTAATGGAAAAAAACAGAAATAAATATTCATATGCTATATTTCCATCAGAAGATTCACTATGCAGTTTCAAAGAGTTTATTTATTAGTATTAACCCCACCTTCTTGTACACTTAGTCTCGACGATGAATTTTACTTTCCAAGAAATTTCCCAACCATTTACTCATTAAATAATAATATCCCAAATTAAAATAATGACAAGTAAATATGCAATTACTTACTCAATTATCAGGAAGAAATCGGGTTATTAAGAAATATATTTATTTTATGTCCATAATTTCTCCAGAGGCATAAAGATTCTTACTAAGTATTTAGTTATTGAAGAAGAATTAACTTAAGCGTTCAATGAACTCAGAAAATTGTTGTGCTTGGGTTTTGATATTTTCCCTCTTTAATATAAAATTATATATACTTATATATATATATATATATATATATATATATATATATATATATATATATATATATATATATATATATATATATATATATATATATCCAGATTGAAATTTAATGGGTAATACAGCCTTTAAATACACCAAAGAAAACTCTTTAGATAATTTCCTAGCTTTCGCTTATGTTTATTAGCTTCTTCAGGGCTAAAAATTACAAAAAACAAATCAAAAAAAAAATATATATATATATATATATACATACACAGGCTGTCCTAATTGCCATAGGCCACTATTGATTTCTCTGTAATTATAAGAACTACAATGTTGGTCAAATTAGACTAAATGTGCAGTTTTTCGAAGACATTGAAAATCTAGTTTCATATTCATACTACGGGGGTTTTTCAAAAAATTGCTCAAAACTATTTGATAGAATATCTCAAAAAGTATAATTTTTACAATAAAATAGCTGAGGAAAAATTTTATGCATTTCAGACGTTCATCAATTTTTATTTGTCAAGGAAATTATTTTCGCCTAGTTTTCGACATATTGCCATCAACTTACTTTTTTTAAATATGGACCTGTATTCTTTATTCCATTTCTTAAAAAAAAATTTTTTTCGTGTTTTAACGATGTATCACATGTTCGTATTTGTTTGCGTTTTAATGACAAAAAGACAAAATTCAATTTGTATTGTGTTTTAAAAAAATGAGAACATCAGAGGTGGCTTAGACTAACAATAAAACAATTGCTTATTTTAATAACATAAACAGACTGTTACAGAGTGTAATGGCAGAAACTGTTTATTAAGTTTTTAAACATTCAAACTTTTTTGCATTTAATTAAATTCAAGTTATGTAATAAACCTTAAAACTTGCTTATTTTTTAAAATTACCTTTGACAAAATTCAAAGTGGATGATACAAACCTAATGCATTTATTTTATCTTCCCCATTCTCTGCGATTACAATTGTTCCTCGTTCTGAAGGATTATTAAATGATCCATATTGTAGCAAATTTCGCTCTAGCCTTGTAAAAATTATTCGATTCGCCTTTCCGGGTACAAATTTTGATACATTTGAAAGGTTCTTTCAGCGCCCCGAAATGCTTTTGCATAACACAAAAATAAATCTAATTTTTCCCATTGGAAAACGTAAACGCTACCATGTTGGTTTAAACTTACTCTGACAAGACACATGTATTACGGATCATAGGCTTTTATGAGCAATTGTTTCTCTTTGCTCTATTAAACCTATGATAAAATGAAAAAAGTGCCGAAAAAGTTAAACACTAGTTTTTTACCACATTTTTAAATACAATCGAAAATGGACATGTGATACATTGTTGAAATCAGAAAAAAATTTATTTTAAAATTTGGAATGAAAAATGCAGGTCCGTATTTAAAAAACAAAGTTGGATGTGATATCTCGAAAACTAGACGAACCAGATTTCCCTAAAAAATACCAGCTTGAAGAACGTCCAAAATGCAAAATTTTTCGTAAAAATTATACTTTTTGAGATATTCGATCAAATTGTTTTGAGCAAGTTTTTCGAAAAACCCCCGTAGCTCAAGAAATAATTTTTTTTTCAAATTCTGAAACCTGATATTTCCTCCAGAAACTGCACATTTTATCTAATTTGACCAACCTTGTAGTTATTATAGTTACCGAGATAACAATAGTGGCCCATGGCAATTACGACAACCTATATATATATATATATATATATATATATATATATATATATATATATATATATATATATATATATATATTTATATATTTATATATATATATATATATATATATATATATATATATATATATATATATATATATATATATATATATATATATATATATATATATATATACGAGTGTATACATACACAGTGGCGCACCCAGGGGGAGCCATGGGGCTGCAGTCCACCCGAAATTTATAATAGTAACAAAAGAATTGAGATTACTAAGATAATAACTGTAAAATGAGCTCATCTTCTAATATAATATAAGCACAGGTCATTATCAGTCATTCATTAGATCTATTACGAAGTACCGGATATGGAATAATAATAATAAAAAATAATAAATTTATTTACCCAATAATTTTATTTACCCAAAATTAAATGATACAAGTTACATAATCTTACATAATCTCAAACTTAAATCTGCATAACACAAATCAAAATAATAGTTTCATTTTCTCATTTGTACATACATATATCTTATTTAATGTGCGTTTTCTATTTAAATTTGAGGAGTAAATTTTGTTTCCTACATAAATTTTACATTATATATATATATATATATATATATATATATATAATATATATATATATATATATATATATATATATATATATACATGTATACTGCAGAAAATTAAAGGTTAAATTCCCAAAAAATCTTGAAAACCACGTTTTCTACTGAAAAATACGAAATGAAAGAAGATAAGATTTTCAGCAATTTTATTCAGAAAGTACTTTGAATATAACATAATTATATAGGCTCTTGCACCGTATATTCAAAACTAAGTTTAATGATAAACCGAGTTTAATTTGACATTTTCGCTGGTCAAATGTCAAATTAAACATGGTTTATCATTTAACTTGGTTTAATAATATACGGTGCAAGAGCCTAATAAAGTAGTGAACAAATTTGAGAGAGAAGAATTTACCTCAATCAAATAATTTATGAAGTACCTGATTGGAATTTCTAATCCTCTTAAATTCCAAAGATTTCTAGAAATTCAATTCTATAGGTACCTACTTCAAATATCATCATTTAAAAGGCTCAAACATTACTTTGTAGGATAGACTAGAGGCTAATATTTTTTCCAATTTATTTATTTTCAATCCATGAGCTCAGTATTTGCGATATGTCAGAATTTCAACATCAGAGCCTTTAATCTACTTGTGTAACTCATAGTTTAAACGTAGTATATATAGGTACATAATCTAATAAAATATTAATTTTTCATAATCTCAATAAGATCAGAACGTTGAAAACGTTTCGGCAATATTGTTTATGTTTGAATTATTCTGTGTATTATATATTGTTCTGCAATCCATTGGAGAATGTCTGGAATTTTATAAACAGACAAATCCACTTATTGATAGCTATTTCGTTATTGTTGACGACACTGTCAATTTGTTCAACAAATCGTACCTACACACGTGTTTTTGATATAAAGCATGTATTTGATATTCAATTATTTTGACATGTCACGATGTGACCTGCAATTATTATTGATTGACTAACTTGGTAGATTACTTAGGCAAAGTCAATATTTCAAGATAGGTCAGAATGGTTTGAAGAATGGACTGCTTCAGCTACTCAAATTTTTCTGAATTTCAATAATTATAGATGTTAATATTGGCATTGGAAATACGTAAAATAATCTGTTTTTGTGTATCTTCAATAAGATCTCGAGGTGAAGATGAATATTTTTTATGAAATAATTCAATAATTGTTTCAAATGTTATTTTCCCAATTCTCAAAAAGAAAATCTTCCTTTTAACTTTATTTAAATAATTTCGGTATTAGTATGGGACACTGAAAGTATTAGACATTGTTCATAGTAAGATATTGCAACAACTCCTAGAATACAGATGATATGTTTGTTCATATATTGGATGAAGTTGTTTCAGTGTAGAATATTTACATATCTTTGATTTTTCAGCAAAAACAGTCGTTAAAGTTTTGTTACGAAATTCCGGACTTTTTCCTAACAAATTAGTAAGACATTCATAAATTTCATTTATATATATATATATATATATATATATATATATATATATATATATTATATATAATATATATATATATATATTATATAATATATATATAAATATAATATTTAATTATTTGAGAATGTATATTCCTTCCAGGTAACGAATCAAGTTAATTTTTGTTATTCTATTGCTTACTTTTTTCGTAGTATTTCCATTTAGTAGAGTCACATTATATACATATTAAAATTATAAAATGTTTTTATCGAAATATTTTTCCAAATGTAGCTTTCTAAGAATTGAAGGTCTGCTTGGAACTAAACAGATAATTCACAATACGATAATATAAATGTTCTAATAAGGAATGAAACATGTAACACCTTTTCAAGATACGAAATTTTTACACGAAAGAATAATTTTACCAACATTTAATTGAACGATTAACTGAAATAATTTTACTATCTAATTTAAACATTTTTTTTGATATATCAAAAAAACTAATGAAGAATCGCTATAGATTCCGACAAAAAAAAAGAATTTTCATAATAACCTTGTCAATTCGAAAATTATACAAGAGTAAGTACACACTTTTCAAGTAGTATTTCAAAAAACCTACTTACTTTCGGAATATTCTACAATCCCAGCAGTAACAGGCCTCAAATGTACTTTTTTTGAAAAGTTTTCTTTGAATTTTGTTCACTTCACTTGAATTTTACGAATTTAACGCGCACGCTCCTTCTACGTCACACAACGCGGCTAGAACTGAGTCACGCGGTGTCTACCAAACGATTATGCCACCGACGATAAGCGATACTGTATAAGTCCTCGGTCGGCAAGAGCGCCATGGGCTGGATTACCCGAGGGTAGCAAGTATCGAGGTGGGGACGTTATGGGTAGATTCTCCCAGCATGATCCCATTACTTACATGCAAAGATTTTACAATGAGCTGTAACTGAATAAAAGGAAAGGACCTTTGAAATTATTAAAGGGAAAACAAGCCATCATAACTTTATACCTGTGGCCCCCATTAAATTTACTTTTACGAATATCATTAGAATATATCTCAAAAATTCCAAGGGTTATAGGTATGCGGAAACTTTATGAGCAACAAGTAAATTACCCTTTCAAAGGAACTTCCTAGACAGTTCTCTGAGTGTTTAAACTCACTAGCATTCTGGAGATCCCGGGTTCAAACTCCAGGACTGACTTGTCCGCCATGAGTTTTTCTTTGAGGTTTTCTTAGGCGAAGATCGGTCACTGCTTGGAAACTTACAAGGGCGATTGCTGGACCAGTATTCATCCTCTGAAATCCACCTCTCTTCTCTTCCAAGAATGATTCGGACTATTTCGGACCCATATAAAATGTATCATATGATACTATTTGGATGACCCAGGATGATACTCCGAGAAGACACGGATCAAGATTGAGATTTTTTTTCCTGTCATTAGGACAGAGATTTCGAGTCAACTCAAATGTAGTATTTTTTAAGTTCAGACTGTAAAGTCGGTCACGACTTAGGACACTTCTTGTCACAAATATTAATGTTTTTCATCAAAGTAAATTCAATGTAGACCATAATGTTGTATAATGTAATTATGGTACTTAAATAAACGATTATGACAAAAAAAACGTTCTTAAACGAGATTCTTCCCATAACTCAAGCAGCCCGCCTTCCTCACTTATGCTTGAGGAAGGAATTAAACACGTGACCCTTCCTTTTGTTAAAGGACCGGTACAGTACAAAATTTTAGTTCTCAAATTGTAAATTACACCTTTATTTCGAGTTTTGCATGATTCCGTTTAAAAGCGACAATTATAAATTCCCAATATTTTTCGAATTTAAAGCTTATAAATGTGAGTAATATCGAAGTAGCTCACTCTCAGAAAACTTTGAGAATTATTTTAATTATAAATTGGCTATAAATCACTTGAGCTCCAGACATACCTTCAAATCAAATATTCGTAATTATATGTTATTGATTTTTTTACAAAATTTCTTTCTTCATGGAACGCATCTTCTGTCTTAATGTCAATGGCATAGATATAAAAGTTTTGTTCGAAAAATTAATTTAGGATCATTTTCATTGAATTATGGATTTTGAAATGGGTAAAATAGAATAACATTCTTCCACATGATGCAAAAAGTAATTTCGTGAGTTTTAAAACATTTATCACGTTGATTAACCAATTTTTTTTGTTCTGTAGGAACAATGAGGATGGTTACTTGATTTTTTATTACTAAACAATAAGTTTTTTCATGCAAAAAAGCAATGACGCTACTGACTCTATCAACCAAATGATATCTGAAATTTAAAAATTACATTGCAGTGTATTTCAAATGATTCAAATATATTTTTCTATAACGCAGAGTGTAATACGTACCTACTGATTAATTTATTTTTCAAATACATTTCTTGATGTAATACATTGATCAGGATTTACGCTCCAATTTTCAATCATAATTTCAATCGTACCCCCCGCATACATTAAAATGGATACAATAATAATATATTTTGAGTTTTTTGGCTCTAAACCTACGCTACGTCTCAAGAAAGTCACTAATATTTATTGAATTTGTTTTTAAATTAGTAAGTTTTGATTAAGACGGTTTTGATTTAATTGTTTTAATTTAATAAGTTGATTGTTAAATAATATGTCGAAATATGTGCTTTTCTTTCAATTCCTTAATCAATTTTTTTAAATTATATTCTTTCTTGAGCTGGATCAATCTTAACTTTAAAATTGATTGATAAGTATGTGTAATATTGAAATTTCCTATATCATTACATCAGTTAATTAATCTTCTATAAAAACTAACATTTTATTACTACATTGTGGTACCTTCAAAAACAGCTACTTCAAATTGTAAAATTGAATCAAATGAAATTTTATTAAGAAACAATATCTGAAATTGATAAGCGATATATATATATATATATATATATATATATATATATATATATATATATATATATATATATATATATATATATATATATATATATATATATATATATATATATATATATATATATATATATATATATATATATATATAAATAAATATATATAAATATATATATATATATATATATATATATATATAATATAAATATATATATATATATATATATATATATATATATATGTAAATATCATTCTTTAGTATTCTTACGTAGTTTGATTTAGTTTTCCTTATTGCATATTTTTTCAAATTGCAACACATACAGTGACCCGTAATACACTTATTGTATTTGAAAGTTGACTAATTTCACATCATTCAAAATTATTCGGCTTGCGTTAATAAATTTCTTGATTTAATTTAAAATAAAAGTTTGTAAAGTTATGAATTAATAAGGTATCAGCACATTAAAATTAAAATACATAATATTATTTTCCTTTTTACTAAAACTAACTACCTGGAATATTTATCTACAAAGTCTGCCAAAAAAAAAGCACAGTCACAGAAATAAATCATAGAACGTCAATAATTGAAAAGACAGAAGGACAGAAAAGTTGGTTCTTTTCTATGAGACCATACTCCTTTCATTGTGTGAGGTGTTAGATATATCAATATTTAATTCAAAATGCAGCAGAAGGTTTGTTCTAAAAGCATATTTTCGTAGCTTAAGCTTTTCTAATAATAATATATTATTTTCAGCCAAAAAAGGAACCAATTCATGCCGTTCAGGTGTTCGGTAGAAAAGTAAGCATTATTCTAACCTACATTCCCTAACACGTGTATTTAGATAATAAAAATATAGAAATATTCCCTTATTTCATAAAATATGTTTTGAAATTTGTCTAAAGTACTTCGCATTCAGTTAGTTAATATAAATTTCAGAAATCTGCCACAGCTGTAGCCTATTGTAAAAGAGGACGAGGTGTACTCAGTGTCAATGGCAGGCCTTTGAGTCAAGTGGAACCTAAAATGCTACAAGATAAATTACAAGAACCAATCCTACTTCTTGGAAAAGTGAGTACAAATTTGTGTGTAGTATTGAGATTGTAAATTTACTGTTATGAATTATGAGCTGAAAACATAGTTTGTAATTTGTAAGGATTTCAAAACTTTTATTTCTCAGAGATTTTCCATCATATATCTACCAGACTTAGAAAACAACGAGTATATTATAGGTATAGGAAAGTCCATTAGAATGGTTATAAAGTAGATTATCTGTTTATGTTGAAGTATCTGAAAAAAATATGGGTTGGTTTCTAACATCGGTGAAGTTCATATATGTTAGTCTACTGTAGTGATGTTGATTATTTTCAAACAGCTTCCTCTTCTGAGGATAAAATAATTGTAATTTAAGTTTATTAAAATCAATTATCTTGCATGCATATTTCTAAGATCCAAATAAAAATATTTAATAAAAATCTTTGTATCAGTTTCAGACAATTCTAAATTTAATTGTTTGCCTTCTTATTACTGAATGATGAATTTTTTATCCCGAATATGACTAAAAGTGAAATCACATATTTCTGAAATTGTTGGTAGTAGATAGTAGGTTATGTGCAATTCAATATAAATATATTCAAGAGGTTACCTTGTTCTAGGATAAATTCTCAGCAGTAGATATAAGAGTACGTGTAAATGGAGGAGGACATGTATCACAAATTTATGCAATTCGACAAGCTATTTCCAAAGCTGTTGTAGCTTACTATCAGAAATGTAAGTATTTTTTGTGCTATTCCTGAAGTTTTACATAATTCATAATGTTTTATATGAGAAATTGTTTTTATAAAGTATAATAAACTGTAAGTGTTCTCAATGTACTTATCATGAATACAACTCGTATCATAATTTTTGGTGTTTAACGTAATATTATTTTCAGATGTTGACGAGGCTTCCAAGAAAGAATTAAAAGATATTTTGATTCAGTATGATCGTACTCTCCTTGTAGCAGATCCTAGGCGTTGTGAACCTAAGAAGTTTGGTGGTCCAGGAGCCCGTGCCCGCTACCAAAAATCTTATCGTTAAGCTAGTATGCATATTTTTATGCAATAAAAACTCTTTATAATTACTTCTTTTATTTTGTTATGATAACTGACTGGAATTGAACAAAGCTTAAATATATAAATTGCAAAATAATCTAAAAATCTAGTTGAATATTGCAAATTTCAATATAAAGTGATGAATTAAATATACAACAAAATCTAAACTCATTAAAAATATCTGTTAGTACTTTGTTGCGCCAATTTATTGATTTTATTCTTCTGCTTAACCCTTTCAGGGCAACTGGTTAGCTAGGAAGACCACAGTTTGTTAGTCATGAGTAAAAGTGCTCGTTGGCTATTTCATTATAGCAGTGTGTTTTGTGGGTTGTCTAACATAGCAAAATTTGACGTGTTCATCGAAGACAGACCGGAATAAGTCAAAGCGCGTATAACGTGCATTTGTTTACTATAGTTGGAGACTAAGAGGATCTGCTGAAACTGTGTGAATTTGTTAATTTTATTTATGAATGGTGGAAAAATGGCTCCAAAGTTATTTACTTATATCTTACTTATGCATTTTCATGAATATATTGAACGTAAATGTTTCCTTTCTTTCGAAATTACTAATTTTGTTGGGGTCTCCTGGAGTGACCACTGGGCACTTACGTAATCGTGTTATCTTATTTTAGTTCTGAGGAAGCAAGTTTGGAGTACCTACCTACTGAATAGGGTTGCCAATTTTCGAAAGGACCAAACCGGGAGATTTTTTTAAGGAGTTTAGTAGGAAGGGGGTTGAAGAAAATTTCAATCACATTTATTTATTTTTAATTTATATATACTCTGCTTCTAATATTTGACAGTTTTTTTACCACAAAATCATAATCATTAAAAATCGAAGTTTGATTAGTAGAGCGCGGTTGCGTATAATTTTAAAAAAACTGGGGAAATTAGTCACCCCGGGAAGTCGGGAGGTTGACCATTATTACCGTAGTCATCCGGGCAATCCGGGAGGGTTGGGAACCCAATAACTGAATATTTAGATGCATGCAGATGAGTTCTATGATTTGTAAGAAATGTTCAGCGTACAAAGTAGAATTGTGTTTGAAAAAAAAATAAT
Source organism: Cynegetis impunctata (assembly GCA_030704885.1). Classification (NCBI taxonomy): domain Eukaryota; kingdom Metazoa; phylum Arthropoda; class Insecta; order Coleoptera; family Coccinellidae; genus Cynegetis; species Cynegetis impunctata. Next base: position 1,644,316 of record JARQZK010000002.1, read on the forward strand.
TTGGGCCGGAAAGGGTTAAATTATTTTTTTTAAATTCGTCTCTTTCGATTGTTTTGTTATTCCAAAGCTTTGAATGGATTTATCTAGTTGTGTTTTTGTTATAAATTAAAAATGTTTTTTCATATAAGTAATATATTTATTTTCTGATAGACATGAAAATTTTATTAATTGACATGGTTGAGAATAAGCTATGGCAAATGTTGCCGAAAATAAAGTTCTCCAGACGAGTCAATTTATGTTATTTTGAGATCCAGCTCTGCACCCATTCTCTTCAAAGCAATTATGGTATTGATAGCTTTTCGCCAACGTCTTCTTATGACATATTTCTTCAGATTTGTTCTGTTCAGTTCCAATTCTGGGACTATAACATTACTTAGCCAGGAATGATTCAAGGCTTGTTGAGCTGTCAACCTTGCCCTATAAAAAATTATATTTCGATTCAATTTTTTGAGGTAATGATATGATAGATGTTTAATATTATGCAGAATCAATTTTTATATATCGCCATTTTTCTTGAAATTGTCTAATTATATGTACCTACCTATATATATATATATATATATATATATATATATATATATATATATATATATATATATATATATATATATATATATATATATATATATATATATATATATATATATAAAGATATATATATATATATATATAAAAATATATATGTATAAATATATATATATATATATATTTATATATATATATATATATATATATATATATATATATATATATATATATATATATATATATATATATATATATATATATATATATATATATATATATATATATATATATATATATATATATTATAGTTTTTTTTCAAAATATTAATGCTTTTCAGTTTGAATATAATTCAGAAATTGAAAGATGCTTGAAATTACATGCTTGTAAAAACGTGAAAACAGAACAAGGTTCAAAATTAGTATATGACAAAAGTATTGAACTCGAAAGCTAAGAAATTATATTGTTTTAGTATATTTTAATTGAATTACGGATTTGGTTTTATCTTAAGGCCCCTACACACGGGCGTTGATGTCTTGATACATCAACGTGCATCCAATAACTTTGATGTGTATGCAAAAATACCCACGTTTTTGAATGCACAGCCCGGATGAACGCCGCGTTGATGTTTTCTGAATCGCTTGAAAGTGTGGATGCGATTTAACGTTATTTGTACATTCTTGGTTGCACGTCGATGTATCAAGACACCGATGTCCGTGTGTAGCCTGGCATGATTATTTTCCCACTGTTGTTTTCTTTTTCAGATTTATGTCCTTATAATTTTGTAAGTAACAGTGAATAAATTGTGTTTTTCGTTTTGCGATTAGTTATATATTTGAACTTTCAAAATAAATTTCATTTAATTCAATAAGTTATTTCCCCAAAACAATTCAAATCAGTGTTAGTTAGTTGCCTGTGGTACTAAGAGGTTGAAATCAATTTAGATATCCTTTACTTTCCTATCTATAAAATAATAATATGAACCCCTAACAATATTTACATAAAAATACATATCAACGCTTTCAATAGAACAATTACTTATAAGCATTGATCTATTATCCTGTTTCCTAAGAAAATATCTTTTCCTTTAAAAATTTATAATTTTGGAAAGTAGTGACTGCAAAATTATTGTATTAAAAACCCACAACGAATCACAGATTGTTTTTAAATAGACATGAATTATTTTTACGATCCTAATTCCAAGAAAAATATAACTAAATTATAGCCTATTAATCGTAACATTTCTTTATATAGGTACTCATTTAATGGAGTCTCTTTATAACTATGCCACTATAAATTTACAAATAAAAGCATGAATCTTATGAATATGAACATGATTAAGCCAAGCTGATTGCAAACTCATTCCTAAATTGTACTCACCTTCACTCGTACAGGATTTGATGAATGATAACCTCTTTTGACACTACAAATATTCATGAATATATATATATATATATATATATATATATATATATATATATATATATATATATATATATATATATATATATATATATATATATATATATATATATATATATATATATATATATATATTTATATTCCGAATTGTACTCAAATGGAAAGTTTTAAGTTACTGGTATAAATAATAGTGTTTGCTGGTTATAATGAGAATGTTTAATGGTTGATTTCTATCGCTCGTTGTCTTGACTCTTTCTTCGATATTATGGACGTACGCGTTTTTTTCTTTCTAATGTTAAATACAATCTCCATTAAGTTAGGATAATTTGTTATTGTCCGAAGATGACTTGGAAGATTCGAAACGTATGTCACGCTGTAATACATTTTGAGTAAATCGGATTGTATAAGTGTTTGTGTTCATTTTCTGATATTCTTTTAGGCTCTTGGACCGTATAGGTATTATTAAACTAAGTTTAATGATCAACCGAGTTCAATTTGACATTTTCGCTTGCAACAAAATATAAACAGCGCTTAAGCCGTCTTAAACCTCGCATAAACCAAGTTTAGTTAAACGACGTTTTATAATAAAACGGTGCAAGAGCCTATTATTTATTCATGAAGCAAAAATTTGTTCATTCCAATGGTAGGTAATGTTTATGCGTAGTTTTGTACCCAAATTTAATTTGGAGAAAAAGAATCTATTCATGAGTAGAGCTGTGGCAAACCGTATGTATTCGTTACTAAGTAACGAATACTTCATTAGACTCGAAGTAACGATTCGTTACTTTCGAACTAGCATCGTTACTCGTTACTTTCGCATTTTTCCTTTGCGCATGACTTTGAGCATGTATTTATACTACTGTTCTGTTTATGAATATCATATAAAAATATTAAAAATTAAATAAGAAAACAACGTGTCTAAAAACCACAAAATGAAAATAACTTTTTATTCGACTAGTTTCGCCTGTTACAGCATTATCAAGACTGAATACATGTATTCAGTCTTGATAATGTTATTATTTAATTTTTAATATAAATATGAACTACCACAGAGTTGATTCATCGTCCATCGAATTTATCATATAAAAAAATTAAAATTTATCTTTGGGTAATAATTATTAAGGTAGATAACCGTGACGTCAGATGTTTAATTTTTATTAGATGTACGAGTGAAAAGATGACCACCACAAGTCACACGAACTTTACTTCACTTTTTTACCTACATATTACATCAGTTAAACACTCACATATTTGATAATAAAATTTTTTCAATAAGTATAAAGAAAAACATGAAAAAAAACAAGACATACCTCTAAAAAAATTTTCAAAATTTAAATCACAAAAAAATTATTATATTCACATACCTTAAAAAAATACCAGTTTGCCAGTACTAATAAAAGTAATCTGCAGAAACCAATTTCTGTGAAATTATTTTATTTCAAAATGTTATATAAAATAAGCCTTAAATTATTACAAAATAATATCCTTTTTTGATCACTCTGTTGAATAATTTGAAAAAAAACCTAAAAAATTCAAAAGCCGTTATTTCAGTAATAATATGCATCAATGGTGTTTCCTACAAATATGCACAAGAATTTTATTGTAATTAATAAAATGCAATCAGCTATCTATAACCCTAGCCTACAGGAAAGTGTCCTATAATCCAATAAATCATACTAAGTATAAATAACGACACATAAATATTAATGCAATAAGGAATATGAGCTTGAATCTTTCAAATTATCCTTATATTATACGGAACTAACGAATCTTATACGAAAGTAACGATAACGAATGTAACGAAACATACGAAACTAACGTATATACGGTATATCTGTAAAGTAAACTACTAACGAATCTTATACGAAAGTAACGAAACATACGAAACTAACGTATATACGGTATATCTGTAAAGTAAACTACTAACGAATCTTATACGAAAGTAACGATAACGAATGTAACGAAACATACGAAAGTAACGATAACGAAATCTAACGTATATACGGTAAAGTACACTAAAGCGTTCAAATCTTTCCTTATACGGAAGTAACGAAAGTAACGAATACTTAGTAACGAATACTCCATCATAAAGTAACGAATACATACGGGTAACAAATTTTTCGTTACTTTTACAGGCCTATTCATGAGCAAGTGTTTTTCACACTTGCTCTTGACTAAGTGGAGATGAACTACACCAGTGCACATTATTGTAACATACACAAGGGACTACTCCGTTATGGAGTAAATGAACTACACGAAGTGTGGGGAACTACACACAGCTATTTTGAGTGTTTAAACTTTCTAACCCGTGGATACTTATCGTTGATTGATTTTTAATTAACGGGTTCATATAAATAAGTGCATGGCTGGAAAGATTTTGAATTTATTTATGAGAAAAATCTAGTTTTTCTCTTTATAGACTACTAAAAGATGGAAGTCCAGTTTGATCAAATGGCGTGCACGTCTTCGAAGATTGGAAATTTTCAATATAAAATGGCAATTTGGGACTTAATCACATATAATTTTAAAATCTGATATGAAGTGTCTGCCATATAATATTAGGTCACTTCATGTTGCATCAATTTTTTTAGCATGGATAAAAAGGTTTTTTGTATTATACCTTACTTGTAGGTATTTCATTAAAATGTATGAATAAAAATTTTAAATTTTCCTCCATTTATTCTCAAATTTTCTATTTGCAAATCGTATATATCCCACGAAGATGTTGAAATAAAAATTTTCAAAATTTTTAATGGTTTTTTTCGAAATTCATAATAATGATAAGTATCTTCAATCAATCCTGTATGTTCGCATATCAAAAATAAGATATACTAGGTAGGCCATGCCTAATGAAATATACAAAGAAAGTCTTTACATATGGGCAATATTTTCATAGAGTTGTTTTTCAGGTGCGATATTGAATTCTCAGAATTCAAAAACTACAGCAAATAGGTATTCAGACATTGACACAAGAATGCGATACATACAATGAACGTGTTATTATTGAAGTAAATATTAAACAAATAATGATGACATAAAATGAAGGTTGACTTAGTGCTTCTAGTATATTCAACTTCTCCATAAATTTCACTATATATTTCAATTTCTTCACTTGTCGAGTTAATTTTTAAATTTATGAAAAGGAGTAATTTTCTTATTTGCCGCTCTTGACTGAAAAAAGTTATTTAATGAACTAATAGTTTTTTGACCTAAACTTTCATTATCTGTCCACTCAGACGATATAGAACTGTGCCTGGTGTTCTGTCGTCTAGATCCGTGAGGCCCATCCCAATGTTCTAAAAGAGTTAACAATAAATCTTTGGTGGTGTTCGGTGTTGCATCATTCGATGTTGCATTGTTCAGAGTTGCACTATTCGGTATACACCTTTCCGGTGTATATGTGTTGTAAGTTTTTGTACCATTTAGATGTTTCACTGCCAAAGGTACATCCCGACTAAATTCATTCAACTTGTATTTTCTTTTTCTCCAAGAAACCTCGCACTTTGCTGAATCTTGGTCGACTATTTGGTTGAATTTAGTATCTAAAATTTGTATCGGTATATTTTTGTAAACTATTCCGTTTGGAGCCTTTTCCATTTCATTACTTTTTATGATATCCGTAGATGAGTCTTTAGGACTGTCACTAAATGGACATTGGTCGTTATTTATAGTTGTTGGTATTTTTGAAAGTTGGTACAATTTATCAGATAGCTTTCTTATTTCATCTGCTAAGTTTATTCTCTCAGTTATATCTCTAGGAGGCTTGATTGTCCCATGGCTATCGGAAGCTCTTCTTCTATCGAATTCCATTGGTTTAATATCGCGGACCGAAAAAGTATTGTCATCAATTTCCGGGGATGAACAGATAGAACCACATGGTGAAGGTGAAAGACCGACAAGTGAATGTGATGAATCTGACAGTTGATGACCTCCTTCACATACCGAAATTATAGATTGAGATAATTTATCGAACACATATGGTGAATTTGGATGTTCGTTCCATCTTTCCACGAATAGCTTGAGATTGTCTTTTGTAACATCCATGGATGGCGTTCGAGGTAGAATAATTTTTTTTCTTTTTAACCATTCGTGATTTAGACATTCTTCGGCCGTCATTCGCTTGCTGCAAAATGGAGACAAAGACCCACGTTAGTAGAATTAATGATAAAGGAAAACATGCACGAAGCTCAAATTAGTAGACGCAAACTGATGTACTTAATTGAATCATATTCGTCAAAATATGCGAGAACTATTAGTCTAGTCAACAAGTGCTTTTTTGTTCAACTTTTTTCAGCAGTCTTGGAATAATATGAGCAAGGTGTCATTCGATTCGGAATATAATGTAGATATTTTTTGAGAAAAAATTAGTTCCGCTTGCGAAAATTGTAAAAGTTATAAACAATTTACTGAAAGATAAAAAGAGGGGTTTGGTTTTCTGCGAATAACTCAAAAACCAATTGGGATTTTTAATATCTAAAAATATATTCGGAAAGAGGAGGAAATTTCCTATATAAAGTTTTGACTTTCGAAACTATAGGATCAATATTCATAAATTTCTCAGAGGGGTAAATATACGACCGTAAACGTAATCTGGCTTGCGCAAGTCACGCCCATTCTGGACACTTTAACAATAAACGTTATTTAACCATATTAAATACAAAAATTAAGAAATGAAAAAATTCAGGCGCTTACTGAATAGTTGAACGAACACTAATTTGGTAGCAACAAATTTTTTATCGCGATTTTTCAATTAGTTATGCAATAGTTGATCATACGTTTTTTTGGCCTTGAACATGAAAATTGTAAGTGTTATAACTGTCCAACTATAGATCTGAAATTTTTTTCCTTCCTTGGATCTATTTTTGTAAAGGCTTCAGAATAGATCCCCGTTGAAAAAATTCAAACATTTTAATTTTTCAATTTTTTACTAACAATTTACGTAGATGCAAAATAATTTTTTTTTTATTTCAATGATCCCTTTTTTACTACCGGAAGCTGCGTGAAAATAATTTTTTTTAATTTTCGTCTCCTATTGTATGAAAAATTGTTATAAATGAATACGTTGTTGATAGAAGAACTGAAAATTTCATAATTAATTAATTTTTTTTATTTTACAACTACGGAAATTATTAATAAAACACTGAAAAATAAAATGTTTCAAATATTTTTAACGAGGATGTATTAAGTAGCCTTTCAAAACTAACTCCAAGAAAGAAAAAGAATCTCAGATTCACAGTTCAACAGTTATCACACTTACAATGTTCTTGGTCAAGCAGCAAAAAATTATTAATTAACTATTGTATAACTAATTGAAAAATCACGATAAAAATTTTTTGCCACCGATTTATTGTTCATTCAACTATCCAAATAGTGCCGGAATTTTTTCATTTCTTAATTTTTGTATTTAATATGGTTAAATCATGTTTATTGTCAAAATGTCCTAGATGGGCGTGTTTCGCGCAAGCCAGATTAGCCGTTTTCGGCTGTATTTTTACCCCTCTGAGAAAATTATAATTATTGATCCTACAGTTCTGAAAGTTGAGACCTTTTTTTTTAAATTTTCTCCTCTTTTTGAATATTTTTTTAGATTTCGAAAATCTCAATTGGCTTTTGAGATATTTGCAAAAAACCAAACACCCCTTTTTTCTTTTAGTAAATTGTTTATAACTTTTACAATCTTTATTTTTTTCAAAAAATATCTATATTCTATTTCGAATCGAATGACACCTTGCTCATATTTTTCCAAGACTGCTGAAAAAAGTTGAACAAAAAAGCACTTGTTGACTAGACTATATAATATGTAGTTTATATGGAACTCTCGTTGATTGATTTAAAGAGAGAAAATTTGCCGATAATTTGTTACCTAATAAAATAATATCGATAAGAATGTTCACATATAATTGTTGAAAATGTATGACGCTCATTTCGAAGTAGGTACTAGTTCTTCACTTGTGAACCACTACCAGGTACTGCCTTGTGGAACAAGTTTAATAAGGGATTATTTGTGAAGTCTACCTGACCATCGAGGAGAATACCAGAGTATTTGAACTTATTGATTTGCAAAAATTTTAGAAAATTCAATTTTGAACCCTTATTTTCCATATTCTATATTTCAAAGTCTGTGCAAATTGAGCGGTTCTTATTAATTAAAAAAATTGCATTTTGTAATCGAAATTTGATTATTTTTTGAAATTCTAACTTAAAAAATTCTGAGAGACCTACCAATGTAAAAATACGCTTTGGACATTTTGTTTTTATGGCTTTTTGATTTTTTTTCAATATATTTTTCAATATTATCATTGGTTTGGAATGTTAAATTGGTATTGTTTCTCGAAAGAACTGATTTAAGCTTTGTGGAGGGGGTTAAAGTATAAGTTAAAACGCTGTATTTAGATTGGATAAACTTGAGCAAATACCTTTTTTGAAGAACTTTTTGTGTATCTTAGTTTTTATTTGATCGGGTTTATAATTATTATACTACATAAAGTGAACATAGTGTTTGATAATTTTTTTAAGCGATGAATTGTTGATTTCCGATATACTTGGTGAAGGGGGCTCTGGGTTGTTATCCAAATAGTAGTCCCCACCGCGATTTTTATTGAGGAACAATCAGAAATTTGTTAATTCATTCTGAGTTAAATAAGCTGCACTGATGAGATCTAATAAGATCGAAACAGCTTCATTCAGATTTTGAATCGCGGCGCCTTGACGATTTCTATAATTCACTGTTGGATTGTGAATTAAGTATATTATTATTCCTCTCGGAATACATATTTATCAGCTAACTTGGAAAGTTGTTTGAATTTTTTTTTTAATATTGAAGAAATTCCTTGTTCACTTTATGTAGTATATTACATTGACTTGTATATTTTTCATGTTTAAATTTTTTATAATTATTGTTCATATAGATTTGTTTAATAATAACTTCATATTCGTTGAAATCAAACTTAGATAGAGGCAAAATTAATAAAGCTATTTACTAATCCAACAACCCAATAAAGCCTATAATCATAGTCATATGATAGTTTCAGAATGACTTTTTTTGCATTATTTTATTATTTTGATGCCCTTAGTTAAGCTGATACGCTTCAAAATATAGGCTGCCAAATTTATAAGATTGAGAAACGTGCGATATGAAAATTATTCATATTCTATAATATCATATTCTAATATGATATTTTTTAGAGATGAAACGGATATCCGGTAACTATCCGGTATCCGGCCTTCTTTTCACTATCCGGCCGGATACCGAATAGTAATTCAGTATCCGGCCGGATTCCGGATAGTAAAATTCAAAAAATATTTCTGTTTTTAGGTAATTAGTTCAGTACTCAAAATTAACAAGTGGCAAATTGTGGGCAATAAATACCAAATTTTCCGCATTTGTTGGTAAGAGGTGACTCCGCTTGGTTTCAAACCTATACCAGACCAGCTTCTGAAAATAGCCTTTCGCTGTGAACGCTACTGCCAGGTGCTGAAAGATAAATTCTAGCAAATCTTGACAACTGCGGGTAGTGATTCAAATTACCACCAAATGTATGGGTCGTACTTGCAATCGATTCGAGATCTCTTTAAGAAAGAGTCAATCTCGTTAGCAATTGGATTTTGTTTTTCTTGATCGCCACGATCACTACTATTATCCTTTGCCACTTCATTGAAACAGTCCCAAAAAGTGTCATGAGTTTCACGTGTGAAGTTGGAACCAGTTTCATCTTCTTTCATTTGTTTAGCAGGTGTCGAAGACGGCGATGATCTGCTACTGTGAGAAGAAGATTCGGAAACACACACGTGTTTCATTCCTCCCTGAAGTATGTGTCAGGGAGGCGGGCAGCTTGAGTTTGGGAATAACTCCTTCAGCCAGATCAGAGGACACACTTGTATGTACAAGTGCATTAAGGATAGGTGAGACGGGATATTTATGGAACATAGGAAGTGTGGGTAGGGTTCAGAGGATTAATACTGGCCCAGCATTCGCCTTATAAGTTTGCAAGCAGTGACTTACATTACCATGAGGAAACCTCTGAGAAAAACTCATGGCAGACCAGTCGGCCCCAAGGTTTGAACCCGAGACCTCCCAAATACTAGCCAGCGTACCTAACATACTCGACTAACTAGCTTGGTGAAGAAGAAGATTCGTCGTAAGAGTTTTTTATATACTCTATTATGGTTTTCTGTCTCGCTTTTTCAGTTTCAAGAACTACTAAATAGTCTGACTTGAACCCTGGGTCTAAAACGGTAGCAATTAGGTAGTTTGATCAATGATCTCCGCTCACGTGCGGTAACACCCGAGCGCGCCCGACTATTTCGATCTTGTTCAGCGTGCCTATATTCATATCAAACTCATCGCGTCATGTAACTTGATAAAGGGCCGAATATCCGGTAGCCGAATATCCGGCGCTCCGGCCTCGTAGCTTGCCGAATATCCGGTATCCGGTATCCGGCCAAACCACTATCCGTTTCATCTCTAATATTTTTATCAGATTGAAAGATTTCATTCAACAGCAATGGAGAAATCATTGTTTATAGAAGGCTTAAGGTTAAGAAAAATGTATTTTTTTAAGTTATAATTTTTTTTTTAGTTAATATTTGTACTTGTCTTATTTCGAAAATGTATAATGTAATTTGAATCTATTTGTTATGCAATAGCTATTTCTGCTAAATAAAGTTGTATTATTATTATAGAAATCATTCAGATTTCTCATTAAAATTATTTGTGATTCAAATCTTTATCGCTGTACCTATCTTGACCCGATGGAAACATTTCCAAGATAAATATCTGATAGTAATAAGTTACTTTCGAGTTTTATAGTTAGCTAAGAACACAAGCTTAACTAATTTGGGTCTTTGTCCATGCTTCAGGCTTGGCTGTGCGTGGAGTCGAGTTGGGTTGAGAAAAGGAATAAGCAGAGTGACAGCACGCCCACAAAAAACGTAGAAACAATGAAATTTTGATGAACATGATAATGATATCGACGATGGTATTGAAAAGCATGTATATGTACAAAAATTTGCAATTAAATGAAAAAATATTGATTCTTCTAAACATAAAATTAATGAAAAACAAAACCAGATCAGTGTTGGAAATAACAGACAGGTACGTAAAATTATCATAAATCTATGTATTTTAATGGTTTTAGTTTTATACCTAATGCATAATTCTGGTTTTAGGATCAACATAAATCCTTTTTATAAGATAAATATAACTAATAGTAGGTAATTACAAAAATTTATAAAAGAGATGCAAAGAGAAAGTTTTCGATAATTCCGCAAGAATAGTATCAATAGACTCAAATGTGCTAAACTTCAAGTTTCATGATAATGAACAGATTATTTTTTTAACAAATAGTAGTTGGACAATTCACTGTCAACTTTATATATATATATATATATATATATATATATATATATATATATATATATATATATATATATATATATATGTATATATATATATATATATATATATATATATATATATATATATATATATATATATATATATATATATATAGAGGAAAGTCGCTTAATATAGGGGTAGTGCCTAATATGGGGTACTTCAATTTTTAGCAAGTACTTGTGTCGACATCTATTGTGAACATTAAAAACTAACCGCCGACATCCTAGAAAGCACCCATTCACGTTTCGGAACAAACACGTGTTCCGTTTCGACGATTTAGGTTATGGTAATTTTGTGTATAAATTAAAGTTTCTGGTGACTTGCATTTTAGATATTTGGAGTAACTTAAAGGTAAGTTCTTAAAAATTTAATAATATGATTCAATATAGAATTTAGCGTAGTTAATAGAAATGGTTCTCTTTTTTTGAGATAACATCACAGTTTTTTCAAAAAAATTCCCCTTTCAAAAATCTGATTTGCTCGTTATATGGGGTACCTATCAATTCCTAATTTGGGGTACCCCATATTAGGAGACTGAGTACTTTTCCATGTAAAACCAAAGTATTTTCTTTCAGATGCCTAAAAAACGAAAAGTTTGGAACAAAGAACAAATGATTTCAGCAATTTTAGCTGTTCGACAAGGAGAAATGGGCTACATGAGAAGTGCGCAGACCCACAGTGTACCTCAAACGACCTTAGAAAGGTACGTAAAAATGGAGGGAACGCCTGAAGACATTGTGAATTCTTCGTTAGGACGAAAGATAGTCTTCCCACAAGAAATGGAGTCAATGCTCGCAAATCACTGCTTAGAAATGGAAAGAAATTTTTTTGGAATTACTCAAAAAGACGTGTTCAGATTGGCATACAGCTTATGCAAGGCTAATAATATAAAAAATCCATTTAGGCTCAACTTAGGGCGTGTTGTATCAGGCTATCAGGTGGGAGAACTTTTTGGGAAAGCTTATATAAGAGCGGCCACCATGGATACAGCTATAAATCGGTTCAGAAAAACTGGAATGTTTTCTCCTGATAAAAACGCATTCAAAGAATATGATTTTGTGTCAGAAATACAAGAAGCAATCAACGAAGAAAGAGTAGAAACAGAAACAGTAGATGAAGAAAAAGCAGAGGAAGACACAGTAGAGAAAGAACAATTACATAACAACGAGCCAAAAGAAAAATCCCCTGAAAGACAAGTTACCCCTCCAAGACAGCAAACCGCTGAGAGACACGTTACCCCTGAGAAACAGATTACCCCTGCAAACTTGATGCCTGTTCCTACTGCTTCAAAAGTTATTATTAAAAAAAAAAGTTCAAGAAGTGGAAAAGCTGCCGTTATAACTAGCACTCCATACAAAGAGCAATTAGAGGCCAGCATAGAAAAAAGAAATTTACCTTCAAGTTCGGGCATCAAAAGAAAGATTAGTGATTCAAAACCAAGTCAGCAGAAAAAAATTAAACCTACCCAAAAGAAAAAGTCAGTTGCTGAAGAAAAAGCAAACAAACGCAAGTTGGTATCCTGGAGTTCTTCTTCAGATTCTGCCTCTGAACCGGAGTATCAAGATTCAGATGACCAGCAGGTAGAAAACTTTGAAGATGCCGTTTGTATTTTTTGCGAAAATCCGTTCTCTGAAGATGTAAGAGGCGAAGAATGGGTAATGTGTCAGAGCTGCTTCAAATGGGCTCATGTGGATTGTGGTGGTTGTGAAAGCAATCGGTATATTTGTGACTTTTCCAAGTCTAAATAATTTGTTTTAAGTTATTTCTAGATGAGAATTTTTTTTATGTTTATAAGGGATGAAACTTTTTGTTTGACATACTTTTCACATTCCCATAAATAAATATTTCTCAAAAACAAACAAAATAATTTTACTTTTTTTCAGGTTTTACATATCAAATTGGGTACCCCATATTGCGAACAGAGTGCACCCCATATTAGGATATCATATGCCCCTAATATGGGGTGAGCACATTTTTTTTAAATTCTGCAAATTTTCATCTGATTCTTTTAAAAACTTGTGTCTTCTTATTAAATGCTTGATAGTATATCCAACGAAACATGAACAATGAAAATAATGCTTGAAACTACCTCCGTTTTTTTAATATGGTGTTTTGAAAAAAAGTACCCCATATTAGGAGACTTTCCTCTATATATATATATATATATATATATATATATATATATATATATATATATATATATATATATATATATATATATCTTCATATATAATGACTCGTGAGAAACAAAACTTTGTCACTGACGTTGCATTTTGCATTAATTTTTTTCTTTTAACCTTACACAAAATTCCTATTTTAAAATGGCAGTGGTTGAGGAAAAGAGTTGAGGAATTATTCCCTCACATCAACTCAATACACGTACCAAATTTTAACTCTCTTACCCAATCTACACAAGCTGTAGAGGAACACAAATTTTCAAAGACCACGAAAAAACAAGAAACCGCTACATAATCGTGACAGTTAGAGAAAAGATTTGATTTCATAAAAAGACACTTCCCTAAGATCAACCTCATTCACAAAGTTTCAACCTTCTCACTGGTTTGGGAGTGTTTTTGTTCATAACTCACAAAAAAAACACCAGATACCAAATATTTGCTTAGGTGATCCGATTAGGGTAACTGGAGTTACCAAAATGTACCTATATATATATATATATATATATATATATATATATATATATATATATATATATATATATATATATAGGTTGTCCTAATTGCCATGGGCCACTATTGCTATCTCGGTAACTATAATATCTACAAGTTTGGTTAAATTAGATAAAATGTGTAGTTTTTGGAGTAAATTGACAATCCGGTTTCAGATTTAAAAAAAAAATTTCTATCTCGAGCTACGGGGGGTTTTTCGAAAAATTGCTCGAAACTATTTGAACGAATATCTCAATAATTTTCACAAAAAAATAATAAGGAAAAAATTTTTTGCATTTTAGACGTTCTTCAAGCTGTTATTTTTCAAGGAAATTTGGTTCATCTAGTTTTCGAGATATCACATCCAACTTTGTTTTTTAAATACGGACCTGCATTTTTCATTCCAAATTTGAAAAATCTTTTTTTTCTGATTTCAACGATGTATCACATGCGTTTGTATTTAAATGGTAAAAAATTAGTATTCAACTTTTTTGGCAATTTTTTTCATTTTATCATAGGTTTAATCATAGAGCAAAGAGAAACAATTGCTTATAAAAGGCGCTTATCGAATCGAATAATTTTTACGAGGCTAGAGCGAAATTTGCTACTATACAGATCATTTAATAATACTTCAGAATGGGGAACAACTATAACGGCAGAGAATGGGAAAGATGCAAATGCATTAGGTTTGTATCATCCACCTTGAATTTTGGCAAAAGTAATTTTAAAAAATAAGGAAGGGTTAAGGTTTATTACATAACTTGAATTTAATTAAATGGTAAAAAGTTTGAATGTTTAAAAACTTAATAAATAGTTTCTTTCATTACACGCTGCAACAGTGTGTTTATGTTATCAAAATAGGCAATTGTTTTATTGGTAGTCTGAGCCACCTATGATGTTCTCATTTTTTTTTAAACTCAATACAACTTGAATTTTGTCTTTTTATCATTGAAATACAAACAATTATGAACATCGTTAAAATCAGAAAAAAAAGTTTTTGTAAGAAATGGAATAAAAAATACAGGTCCGTATTTAAAAAAAGTAAGTTGTTGGTAATATCTCGAAAACTAGACGAACCAAATTTTCTTAAAAAATACCAAATTGAAGAACATCTATAATGCATACATTTTTTCCTTCACAAATTTTTTGTAAAAGTTATACTTTTTGAGATATTCGATCAAATAGTTTTGAGCAATTTTTCGAAAAACCCCCGTAGCTCGAGATAGAATTTTTTTTTCAAATATGAAACTAGATTTTCAATGTCCTCCAAAAACTGCACATTTTGTCTAATTTGAGCAACCTTGTAGTTCTTATAATTACCGACATAGCAATAGTGGCCCATGGCAATTAAGACACCCTGTATATATATAAGGATTCAGAAACCACACCCGCACCTCAGTGTTGACTATTATTTTCGGGGAAAATACAACTCAAAATAATGAGTAGTGTGTTAATATAAAACTTATTTTTATATTAGAAAAAATTCCAGAATATAGGCTTGAAGAATGTGTCTCGATAATAGAAGAACATATACAGGCTGAGGTGAATTTGAAAGAAGTTTTCTCTAGATCAAGAGTGGATACGATTATATTCAGTGAAGACAAGGAATTCGTTATTTCAGATAATATAGCGAAGTTTCGGCAGCAACTTAGGGCCAATTGGTACCACCTTTCATCGAATACTAACACATGGACCTTATTTAATCACATAATCAGTTAGCAATGAAGAAGGTGAAGAACTAGATATTATCCTAAGCAGATAGGTTGGTAACCAGAGGAATTAAAATAATGGGTAATTTCATGTATATAAAGACATACGGGTCCATAACTCAAAATAACGCAAAGTTATCATCGGTTTAGAAAGCGAACCATGAAGAAAACTCAATGAACTAGCTATTCGGTTTTGTGATCACGTATTCATAGGTGAAATGGCAATTGCTGCATTCAGAACTGTCTATCTTAAGCACAGTAAATCTAACACGCCTAACAATACAGGAAAAATGCGATAGCAGCTGTTTCGGCATTATTAATTTTCATCAGGTTTGATAACCACAGTTATTAGATAATATTATCGAAGCGAAGAGCTACTTACGCCATATCCTTAAGCAATAATTTCCTTATGAAATCTTTGGCAATTTCTGAAATTTCGTTAAAACTTTCATCGTCAAAATCATATTTTGCTACCGTAACATTAGCCATAGTCTGCTGGTCAGTAGCGCCCATAAATGGAGACAATCCAGACAACCTGCGAAAAATAACGAATGACTATTATTGAAAAGTTAAAGTGTTGTATGTACTTCTGAGGCTTAAAAGAAGTTTTTTAATTTTCAGTTTATGTTGCAATCTATAACAAATTCTTAAGGAAATATGATTTTTATGTTTTTTTTTATTGAGAACTCCAACAAGTTTTACTATACGATAGCTTCATTAGGTAGAACTGGGTAATTGTATTATATAGGTTGAAGAAAAAGACATACCGGGTATCCACGGAAGGTGACTCGCCCCTATAGCTTTTTTGTTTTCGGAGATAATGAAATGAAATTTAGAGGATCTGTTTAATGCATAAAATTGCATTTTTTGACAAGTAACTCAACTTTATGCAACTTCCGGTTTCACAGAAAGTGACATAAACTTTCGGTTTTCAAATGGGACACCTGGTATATTTTCAGTTTTTTTGTCTCCATATGACACTTGGGATGCAACCATGTATCATTTGTTATTTTTTGTAACCGTTGTTTTATTTGTTTTTTCGAAAGAAATATTCATTCTAGAGGGCTATACATGCGTTTACCGTCCTGGGAAGTAGATTTGTGGGCGTGGCTTCGGACTTACTTTGTTTCAGTTGTGTTGTTCACATGCTTCTATGATTTCAAATGTTATTTTAATATCAATAAGATTCTTCAGTTGAAGAAACTTCTAAGGTTATGGCATTTCAGGTTTCTATTGAAAGTTTTCTTTCAGCCTAATACCTAGAGTGCGGTCTCAAACTAATCGTAATGAAATTATCTTTTTTTTTTAACCCGACGAGCTACCATGTTGCCATTTGAAAAAAAATAGTTATAAAAGTTTTAAAATTAAACGTCACATAGCTGAACCATATTGATCGAAAACAGTGAAGTTGTATTTTAACAAACATTTTAGGACCGAAATTAGTTATTTGAACTCATCCATAGACCCAGGCGCGTATCCAGAGGAGGGGCCCGGACCCCCCTCCCCCCCCCTAAATCCCGAAATTTTTTCCATTCGATGTTCTTCACAGAAAAGTCTTCAGTATAGAATTTTCTATTCTTTGAAGTTTGATTTTTTAGTCGACGGAAAGCACGTTTGGTGTCAATCGAACGTATCCTTATATTTTTAAATTATGAAAAGCCTGCCTGCCATGTTCAGTAACACGACTTTTTACATCTCACATGTGGCAGCATTGAACAATATAGTTCAATTGTACGAATCGATTCTGATCAAGATCTAGGGATTTTTAGCTTCTTATGTTGGACTCATCGAACAAAAACAAATGAATCACTGCACGTGAGTGTTATGGGTTTGTGTTCAATCCAAGCTGAAACTTCTTTAAAACATCATAGTACCTGTTTATTGTACACCTTGTACTGCATCTTTTTCTTGCACAATAAACAATAATAGATTAAACGTCACGTACTGATTTGAGATTAATGTGTGATTCGCCTTACCCTGAATTTATTGAAATCAGTCCACATTTTTGAGTGATTTTTGTCTTTGAGACCCCCCCCCCCGAAACGAATTTCTGGATACGGGCCTGCATAGCCCTCTACAATAAAAATTTATTTCGAAAAAAAATAAAAAGAAGGTTACCAAAACTGACAAATGATACATGTTTGTATTTTAAATGTCATATGGAGACAAAAAAACTTAAGATATACCAGGTGTCCCATTTCAAAATCTAAAGTTTAGGTCATTTCCGGTGAAACCGGAAGTTGCATGAAGTTGAGTTACTTGTCAAAAAATGCAGTTTTATGAATTAAACAGATTCTCTAAATTTCATTTCATTATCTCCGAAAACAAAAAAGTTATAGGGACGAGCCACCTTCCGTGGACACCCGGTATATAACTATTAAAGTAATAGAAATAATACTTGTGGTTCAGACATCTTCAAATAAGTATGTAGGAATTAATGACCTATTGATTGGGGCGATACTTGATGAAAATCCATGACAATAATGTAAATAAAACTTGGGTTTATGATTTTCACTATGTTTTGTTAAACATAACATTTGTTTCGCCATACACAGTGGCTTCTTCAGATGAGTTATTCAAACTTACTTTACAAATTGAATATCTTACACATACAAAACTCGTGAGCAGCATAGCTCCATCACTAAGATCTAATTTTTCGCGCGGAATGCATTATATTTTGAAAAATCACGCTCAAATGGCAAACCTTATTGAGAAGTAGAAAATAATTTATTTCATCAGAAAAAAATTTGCGAAGTGTATCGTGATTGAGGAAAAAAGTTGAAACCAACGAAGAAACGTACTTCAACATGAACTCAAGCCACCAAATTTCAACCCTCTATTGTAAAAAAAATTCGCGAAGTGATTGGAGGTTTCGCTCTGCCTCGGAAACAACCAAAATTTTACCTTATTTGGTGTGATGCGAACCGCTGGATATGTCAATATGTACCAGGAAGGATAATAATGATAATATATGAAACACTTTCGTTCTGGAACGAAAATAATCGCATTTACCAAATTTCAGCTCATTTGACTCGATAGGAGCCGATGGAGATGCCAATATCTATCGGGAAAATATATATATATATATATATATATATATATATATATATATATATATATATATATATATATATATATATATATATATAGAAAGCAGAATTCTTCGTGTTTATCGAAACACGTTCGTGGCAATAAAATCAAGTACTAGGACATTTATTTGAAACTAATCAAACAAACCTCCTAGCGGAGCTGGTTATACGAGTTCACGAAACATCGAAATGCCTCCATACATCTTGGACGGTGTATGTTAGAAACATTAAGTTGTCTATCACAATCAATGGAAATGATAGACAGTCTGTTTCGCCCTTATTTGGGGCTCATCAGTATCATCTATCCATCGAAAGTGATAACCAACCAAATATTTCTAACGACGTTATATTTTCCTTCCAGTGACTATATGGCATATAAATATGACACAGCGCCACCAGTCGGAAACAAATGAACCACATCTTACAGATAGAAGAAAACATTTCGGCAACGGGAACTCGTACGTCCTGACACCCGAAGGTGGTTACTATATTCGCTAAGCAAGAGTAAAGTTGCCACATCAAATCGATGTAATGCAACAATTACACACCGCCAGTAACAGCGCTCTGATCCTTTACGCAGTAATTGAATAGAAAGCAGAATTCTTCGTGTTTATCGAAACACGTTCGTGGCAATAAAATCAAGTACTAGGACATTTATTTGAAACTAATCAAACAAACCTCCTAGCGGAGCTGGTTATAATAATATATATATATATATATATATATATATATATATATATATATATATATATATATATATATATATATATATATATATATATATATATATATATCAGACATAATTTTTTTTTGAAAATCGTAATCTAGGAGGTCTAAAACGGATAAAAATCTACTCCTACACCTGACTGCATTCCTTCGATACACTGCAATAGTATGTCTATGTAGCTATGCATTTCATGGGAAAATACCACTAAAAATGGGAGATGAGGATGGGGAAACCTAAACGTAATCTTTTGGAAGGTATATAATAGTATAAAAGTGGATAAACATTACAGGTACAAAGATTTTCAATGAAATATTGAATCTTTTTACCTCTTATGTATACCCACTTTTATACTATTATCTACCTGCCAATAGATTACGTTTAGGTTTCCCCATCCTTATTTAAATTTCCCATTTCTTTATTTGTAAGATATTCAATTTGTACAGGCTGTCCCATTTTCGATGTCCTTACGGGGTAACTCGGTTATTTTTAAAGATAGAGATTTGCGGTTTTCGCGAACGTTGGCTACTTTTTTGTGAATCTCACGATACCGTAAACAAAATTTTCATAGCTTCCTTCGTTTTTGAGATACAGGGCGAAGTTGAAAATATTGCATTTTGGCCCCCGCCTTGTATCACAGCTATCTTTCAACTTATAGGAAAAGTAAAAACTGTGTTTTATACACTTTTTTACGTAGAATCCAGTGGCGTAGTGAGATTTTTGAAATGAGCTGTCATTGTTCAGATATAATCCAAAGTTATATTTTTTTAAATGGGACACTCTATATATTTTTCCATATTCAAAACATAAATACTTTGAGCTCTTTAAAAATATATAATACTTTTATAATATTTCAAGTATTAGCCCTGTATTTAGATAAATTTCATTTTTGTTATAGCAAGTCAAGACAAATATCACTTTAGTAGAACGTTTAGCGCAATAAACAAATATCACTCTCATTTATATATGGTAGCATGGAAAGTATTCATTAAAAAAATATTATTTAATATAAGTTACTAAACAAAGATTAATTTAAAAATTATTATAATAGAAATTAAAACTTATATGAAACACTGCTACAAAACAAAGCTCTATTATTTTTCGGTTGAAAATATTTTATGAATATTGTTCAAGTTGCTGTCCATTCTGTTGAAGACACAACCGACATCTTCTGAGGATAGCGTCAATCGACTGCAGTAACAACAAAGGTCTTATGCGTAAGAATTCGAAAGCTTCTCTCGTGGCATTCATGAGAGCATCTCAATTTTCTTGCCGCGTGTGGTTTATTTTATTTTTCATAAAGCCCCATATGAAAAAATCTAATATCGATAAGTCAGGGGACCTTGGTGGCCAGTTAATGGGACCATTATTACCAATCCACTGGTTTTGGAATCTTTCATTAAGAAAAGCCCTAACGGGACCTGCGTTATGACAAGGTGCGCCATCTTGTTGGAAATAACTGTGTCCGTATTGAGCCAACGGAATTTCGTCAAGTAGTTCACAAAGACAATCATCCAAAATTTCCAAAATGCGGTATGCCAATCTTCCTCCAAAAACGAAACAAGATACATTGAAGCCGCGAATCTGCCTTGCTGTTGACGAGCCACCGTAACGTGCTCATTTTCATTTGACCAATAACGATGATTATTTCGATTAAAAATGCCAGCGCTACTTATATAGCTTTCATTCTCCCGTCTTTTGTATATACCAACTACAAAACTCAATGCGCTTCTCAGCATCACCTGGGTGCAGATGATGTATAGTTTGAGGTATGTAGGGGTATATTTATGCATTTTCAATATCTTCGAAACTCTTGTCTTTGGAATGCCAATCGAATCTTCAATTTCTCTGCAAGAAGTATTTTTGTTCTCTTCTACCTTTGCGAGGACACTAATTTCAACATCTTCAGCATTTTCTTTCCTATAACTTTTTGGTCTAGGCTTTTCAAAAGATCCAAAATTTTTCCAAATTTCTTTTTAGTCTGCCAAATATTCTCCTACTCGGTTGTCTCCTTTCAGGAAACCTAAATTTCCTATCTTATTATCTTACTGACACCCAGTAAATGGGTAATAGTAAATACCTTTCAACATAGAGGTCCATCGCTTGATTTGGATTGAAAACCTACTTGGTAATATATCCCAACCATATATAATTTTTCGTAATTTTGATATCTTGGATTATCATTCGCCATTGTGAGAAAAATTTGTTAACTTTGACAGGTAGGTGACAGGACCTATATACATTCTGCACTTGCTCTTTTTCCATAGCTACCTACTAATTAGGTCCACAGCGTTTATGGTCGATAAAGAGTGTTTTCATAAGAGTTTAAATTTATTGTTTTGTCAAATTATTTAGTGACCCATACTGAATAATATTTTTTTAATGAATAGGTACTTTCCATGCTACCATATACGAATGAGAGTGATATTTGTTTATTGCGCTAAACGTTCTACTAAAGTGATATTTGTCTTGACTTGCTATAACAAAAATGAAATTTATCTAAATACAGGGCTAATACTTGAAATATTATATAAGTATTATATATTTTTAAAAAGCTCAAAGCATTTATGTTTTGAATATGGAAAAATATACAGAGTGTCCCATTTAAAAAAATATAACTTTGTGTTATATCTGAACAATGATAGCTCATTTCAAAAATCTCACTACGCCACTGGATTCTACGTAAAAAAGTATATAAAACACAGTTTTTACTTTTCCTATAAGTTGAAAGATAGCTGTGATACAAGGCGGGGGCCAAAATGCAATATTTTCAACTTCGCCCTGTATCTCAAAAACGAAGCAAGCTATGAAAATTTTGTTTACGGTATCGTGAGTTTCACAAAAAAGTAGCCAACGTTCGCGGAAACCGCAAATCTCTATCTTTAAAAATAAGCGAGTTACCCTGTAAGGACATCGAAAATGGGACAGCCTGTACAGTTAGTTTGAACTATTCATCTGAAGAAAGCATTGTGTTTGGCGAAATAGTTGTTAATAACTTCAACAAAATATAGTGAAAATCAAAAACCCAAGTGGTAGTCTTCTTTTAATATATTCTGGAATTGCCAAAAATGCTTGTTTCTAGAGCTTCTCAGAAATCCAAATATATATATATATATATATATGTATATATATATATATATATATATATATATATATATATATATATATATATATATATATATATACAATAAATAAATAAATATATATATATATACAATAAATGAATAAATATATATATATATATATATATATATATATATATATATATATATATATATATATATATATTTCAATAAACTAAAATGATTATTAATAAAAATGTTTAATATATGAAAATATATATATGTAGAAATTAATGATATTGTCAGAAAATGTCATGAAATTGTCAAAATTTGGAATATGTGAAATAGATTAATAATGTAGAAGCTGCATGAAAAAAATTGTGATTTGTTAAAATTGAATGGTTTATATATAAGTATTTATATGGAGATTGAAAGATAGGATTTTGTTTATGTCAGTCATTAGGAAATTGAGACTTTTGGAGGGAGATTTAAAGAAAAAATAGTTATCGAAAGTAATAAATATTTGAGTTTGGGAGTAAGACAGAAGATATCTATATATATATATATATATATATATATATATATATATATATATATATATATATATATATATATATATATGTGTGTGTGTGTGTGTGTGTGTATTGTGGAAGATTATATGCAATCTCAGTACTTTCTCGAGTCCTCAGTCAAGGGAAAGTAATAATTTACATACTCAGTTCTATCGGAAGTTATGTGTAATCATATGCTTTTTTAAACAAATTGAGATAATTTTGTATAATTACAGCTACTCACAAAACATAACAAATGACACCGACTGACCACATGTCAGTTCCATATCCTATAGCATCGTAATTGACTATTTCTGGTGCTACGAATTCTGGAGTACCAAACAGAACTTGGAGTTTCTTATCAGGATCAAATCTTCTCGCTAATCCAAAATCGATAATTTTGATTCTATTTCCAGTTTGAGTGAGGCACAGGATGTTTTCTGGCTGTATGAATATCACACTTGTTAATACATTTTGTTCAATTTGTTTAGAATAATATTGAAACTCTTTTTATAAACATTAATTTATTAATATAGTTCAAGAGTTCTTAAATGGAAAAAATAAGAATTATTCATATTTGAATTTATATATTACTTCGAGATAAAGTGGAACCTATTCAAAACAATGATCTTTTCAGAAGAACAAAGTTTATTTAGGATTTAGTAAAACAAAAACAATATTCGTATCATTGCCTTGTTCGATGTCACATATTTTCTGATAACAATATTAACATAAACACATATAATGCGAATAATGAATAACTATGACATAACAACTATCCGAAATATAAGTATATATATATATATATATATATATATATATATATATATATATATATATATATATATAGTATATATATATATATATATATATATATATATATATACCAAATAGA
The DNA here is from genome assembly GCA_030704885.1 of Cynegetis impunctata. Lineage (NCBI taxonomy): Eukaryota > Metazoa > Arthropoda > Insecta > Coleoptera > Coccinellidae > Cynegetis > Cynegetis impunctata. The sequence goes on from JARQZK010000002.1 coordinate 1,668,356, forward strand.
ATGTATCTATTGTCAACCATTTTTATAAATTTATATATAATAAAGTTAAGAATATCAGTAAATTGCGTGGGTAAAGGTTTTCTGTGGTTTCCCTTACCATCTAATGTCAGTTGAAATATATTGACCTTGGACCGAATGGCACGTAATTAGCAAAAAAGTCGGCCGCAGCCGCATTCCCCCCAAAAATAGGAAAATTAGGTTTTTTATTAATATTGTAAATGCTAGAGAATTAATTAAGTAAAGCCAGGGTTGAAGAAGGTTGCAAAACCTTATAACTTCCCAAAATAAATTATTTAGCTAGATAACAAAAATGTACCCCATCCCCCCAGAAATCTTGAATAAACGAATTTTGATTGATTGATTGATTGATTGATTGATTGATATACCAAATAGAAGAAAACTTCATTGGATTTCTTGTTGTCACTGAGACGACTGAAGAATACTTAACTTATACAATACTGGGGGGGCTAGAAAAAAATTGTTTATATTTTCAAAACTGTCGTGGCCAAGAATATGACAATGGTGCAAATATTAAGTATAAATTCTAGAACATTTTTTATACTGCGGTTGTCAGCTGGAATCTGCTGTTAGTAGACGTAGCAAATTCTTCTGTGGTAGCAAAAACATTTTCTGGTTTTATTGAAAGAAATTATTTGCTATTTTCAAGTTCCAGCAAACGCTGAAATTAATCAAAGGCAAACTGAAGCTTACTATCAAGCCTTTATCAGACACCAGGTGGGAGATCACAACTGGGGCAACGAAGGCTATATAACTGCAATGTGACGAAGTAGTTCAATGCATCAAAAGCTTTAAAAAACAGAACAATCAGACACACTTATTGATTGTGATTCGGTTTTGAACAAAATTATTGAAAAAAGCAGTTCTGATCTGCCTAAAGACTTCAAAAATAAAAGGGTATCCAAAAACAAAGAGCATATTTGATTATGAAGACAGCGAACAACCTATACAGTCTCCTAAAAACCGGTAAAATACAGATTTTTTAATACCAGCAAATAAAATGAACGTCAAATATTACCGACAAAAGTGATGATGAAAATTGGTGATAAAATTTACTATTCGCTGTCTGTTGATTACATAGACCACCACTTGTTTTGATTATTGCGACAAAAAAAGGAATTTACAGCGAACAAATAATAAAATAGTAGCTGTCAAAAGTTAGTCGATGCATGTTGGGAAATAAGAAGAGGGCCTCGCGAAATTTACCTTGCCCACATCAAATTAAAGTCTTGCCCCGCCACTGTATATATATATATATATATATATATATTATATTATTGATATATATATATATATATATATATATATATATATATATATATATATATATATATATATATATATACAGGGTGATTCATTAAGAATGTCCAATCTCTGAACTGTAGATTCTAGACCTCAAAATATGATGATTCTGCTCAACATGCCTCATGCAAATATTGCTAGTTTCCGAGATACTGGGTGTTCAAAGTTTAAATTTAAATTTTGATTTTCGCAATAATTTTTTATGTTTTCACAATTTCTCTTTGAAAATTGGCCATTTTACGTTTTATGGCATGAGGAATCATAATTTGCACTCTAATTTAACATTGCTAATAGAGGGCACAAGTTACACTTGTTTGTGTTAATTAAATCAAAGTAAACTTTTTCTGGGCTAAACTTACAACTAAAATAATAAAAAAATATTAAAAAGCGTTAAATTCTACAAAAAAAGTTACTTTTCTTTGATTCGTGTAACTCAATCGGTTATCGAGTTATTTGCTTCTAAAAAGTTAAATAAATTTTAATTTTTGCATAAAAAATTTTATTATTCCTTAAATATGTAACAATAACAAATTTGTAAACAAAAATAAAAAACTTCCAAGCTAATGCTCAAAATGCCCACCATTTACTTCAATACACTATATGATCCGCTTTCGTAAAGATCTTTTAATTAAAATTTTTTATGAAAAAATTAAAATTTATTGATTTTTTCAGAAGCAAATAACTCGATAGCCGATTGAGTTACACGAATCAAAGAAGAGTAACTTTGTTTTGTAGAATTTAACGCTTTTTAATATTTTTTTATTATTTTAGTTGTAAGTTTAGTCCAAAAAAATTGCCAATTTTCAAAGAGAAATTGTGAAAACATAAAAAATAATTGCAAAAATCAAAATTTAAATTCAAACTTTGAACACCCCGTATCTCGGAAACTAGCAATATTTGCTTAAGGCATGCTTCAGCAGAATCATCATATTTTGAGGTCTAGAATCTACAGTTCAGAGATTGGACATCCTTAATGAATCACCCTGTATATATATATACATATATATATATATATATATATATATATATATATATATATATATATATAAATATATATATATATATATATATATATATATATATATATATATATATATATATATATATATGCTGTAACTTGGTACCTGTTGTGTTTAAATTTATATAAGAAATTGTTGTTAAAAATCAATATTTTCTCAGTCATTTGGTTTATTATAAATTCGGAAAATTTATACTTCCTGATATGCATACATTTGACCTCTGAATTCTGTGTCTTACCTTCATATCAAGATGTAATATTCTATGTTTATGGATGAAATCAACACCTTCGCAGATTTGTCTCATGAATACTGTACAACTTTTTTCTGTCAGTATGAAATCGTCATCGATAACTCTCTCAAACAATTCTCCTCCTTCAATTCTGAAAATGAAATAAATAGGTATAAGAAATATGTCAATTCACTCCGGGTCTAGTATGCTGCACTGAAGAGATCTAATAAGATCGAAACAGCTGTATGTAGATCTTGAGTCGGGGTGTCTTGAAATTTTCTATAATTCACTGTTGCGTTGTGAATGACGATTTTGCGTTGCGGAATACATATAACCAGCTCCCTTGGCGGATTGTTCGATAATTTCTAATTATTGAAGAATTTTCCTTGTTCACTTTATGTGATATATGAAATTGGCTATTGTAGGCGAGTATATTTTAAATGAATTGATTATTGTATGTAGGACATATTCAACATAACAATAGCGAATCGATCAACATAATCACTCCAAAAAATGAATATTTAAATAGGCCAAATTAACTTTTTTGTAGTAGAGGAAATTATGTTTTACATAAGTAGCTATACTTGATTTCTATTATTCTCAGATATAACCAGTATTAAAGTAATTAAAAGTAAGTAGTAGATAACTTAAGCCGATTAATGTAAGTAATCAACATCAGCGATAGTTCACATATCAATTATTCTTTTATCAATAAAATCCTTAATACTCACAGTTCTAAAATAACGCACATAGTTTTTCCATTCTCATACGCATCATATAATTGTATCAGTCTGGGGTGCTGCAAGGTTCGCATAATGTCCACTTCTCTTTCCACATTTCGCCTATCTTCTTTTTTCGGACATGTGATGTATTTTGCTGCCAACGTGAGGCCGGTTGTTTTCTCTATGCAACGGTAAACAATGCCAAATTTACCTCTGGAATAATGTATATTTTATCCTAAAAACCCAGTAATGCATTCAACAATTCAAAATGAGACAATAAGAAGAAGGAGCGATATTATTTCTTCCAATATTGCTTATATTTATACTGTATGAAAATTTGTGATGTATGTTAAATATAATAATACGTTAAATATAATGATACATTGGGAAATTCATTTGAAAAAATGATGATTAATCAAATCATCCCTCATAAGGAGTTATAACAGATTCATGAGATCCGACGATATGGAATTCCCATTCACCCTTCAAGCGAGAATTTTATTAGGGCTCTTGTTAGAAACTATCAGATGGTTATGTGGAGTAGAGGTCGTTGCCCACTCGGTCGATGGGCGGGGACGTGAGACTTTTTAGTGTTTCCATCGTGTGCGACGCCGACGTCGAATGTTCTAACATTCTCCATTGAAGGATGAATGGAAATTCCATGTCGTCCGATCTAATAAAAACAGCTCTGTTGAACGGTTGTTTTGACAAATTATGAATATATATATATATATATATATATATATATATATATATATATATATATATATATATATATATATATATATATATATATATTATATATATATATATATATATATACATTTATATATACAATATAGTTATCCATCAAGGCGATAGCCAGCATTGTAATTAAAACTTCTAGGATTTATTCGCTTGTATTCCTAGCTGAATAAATGTTTCGTAGATAAATTCCTAACAGTTGATAACATCTTTTCTTCGGAAGATATGTCTTTTATACCTTGTGGCAACTATATTTATAGAATTCTCTGCATAGTTATACAGTGCTTTCATGATGAAAGGAACAAATTCATTAAAAAATTAGGTTTCTATTTCATGTTAAAATCCTCGGACAGGTCGATTAGTATTTTTATTTGGGCATTTTTCGCAATAAAAATTTTGTATACAGGGTGTCTCATTCAAGAGCTATGGCTTTGTCATTAGTTTTTTTAAAGGTACTACCCTGTATATTATTTCACATATGAACATACCATATGCCTCAACTCGATGGATTGCCAGAAACGGAGATAGTGGGTAATGAGAGGTACGGTATGAAAACACACAAATGTAATTACTAATTTAATTTTTACATATGTTCAATCTGTTGTCCGTTTACTTCGAGACATTTTTGAAGTCGATTCAATGTTTCCCGTTGCACATTTTCAATTACTTCTGGACTGATAAGTCTTATTTCCTGCCTGATTCTCTCTTTTAGATCATCAATATTATTTGGTCTATTCAAATAAACTTTAGACTTCAAATAACCCCATAAGAAAAAATCCAATGGGGTTATGTCCGGTGATCGTGGCGGCCACTCAATCGGACCTCTCCGTCCTATCCATCTGTTGGGAAAAGTTGCATCAAGAAATTGTCGAACATCGATTGAATAGTGAGGAGGTGCCCCATCTTGTTGAAACCATATCTCGTTATTAGGTATGTCAGGATCTTGTGGGTTAGGAAACAAAACAGCTAAAGCCGGAATGAGTTCGAACTGGAGAAAGTTCAAGTAGTCCTCTCCGTTTAGTGTTCCTTCAAAAAAATAGGGACCAACTATACGATTTCGAACAATCGCTGCCCATGTATTAATTTTTTGAGGCCGCTGTGTGTGGCATTCTTGCATCCAATGAGGATTCTCGGTCGCCCAATACCTACAGTTTTGTCTGTTGACGTGGCCATTTAAAGTAAAGGTGACTTCATCAGAAAAAATTATGTTTGTAATGAAATTTAGATGTTGATTATGAATTTCAAGAATCTGCTCACAAAACTGTACTCTGCGGTCAAAATCGTCTTCTAATAATTCATGTACCAGCTTAATTTTATAGGGATGATACTTATTTACCTTAAGTATTTTATGCACGGGCCCTACTGATAAATTGAAATTATTGGAAATTGTAGTAATGGATGTATGAGGGTTATCTGGGGTTTCTAGTAGAACGTTCAGCACTGTTTCTTCAGATACTCTCGGTGGTCTTCCTTTAGGTAAATCTCTAACGTGGCCGTATCTCCTGAATTTTGATTCAATTTTGCTGACTGTCGATCTAGTAATTGGCGGACGATCAGGATGATTTTCATTGAATAGATTGCAGACTTCTTCTTGTGAACGCACCCTATCTCCAAAACCAATCATCATAAGTACTTCAATACGTTCTCTCTCAAGTAATTGCATTTTCTTAAACAATGAAGTAGTGTAGTGCCTGGAGCGTTAAAAACGTGAAAACTGCGGACTATACAGCACCAGTGAATGAATTCAGATGGTACATGTGAAATTTCATTCTTCAGATTTAATGACAATGTTTACCTAAATTTTTTTTTTGTACTTTTAATCTACATTTTAAATCTCCAGGTGCTCCACTATCTCCGTTATAATCTGGTAATCCATCAAGTTGAGGCATATGGTATGTTCACAAAAAGTGATAAGAATTTATCGTAGAATTGTAAAGTGAAATAATATACAGGGTATTACCTTTAAAAAAACTAATGACAAAGCCATAGCTCTTGAATGAGACACCCTGTATACAAAATTTTTATTGCGAAAATTGCCCAAATAAAAATACTAATCGACCTGTCCGAGGATTTTAACATGAAATAGAAACCTAATTTTTTAATGAATTTGTTCCTTTCATCATGAAAGCACTGTATAATTTGAATTGAAAACTCCCGTATTTTGAAATTGCGATGTAGTATTTCTGGCATTGATTTTGTTGATATTATATCTCGTTATTATATTTAAAAACAATCTCTACTACTTCCTCCGCTGTTGAGCCAAAATAAACTCTGACGTGTTTTTATAAGAAAGTGCAATGTATGGTGATCAACAATATTTGTTTCTAGTCATTTTATTTATAATTATTGTATTAGAGCCTCTCTTAAGATAGTTGGTGCATAATTGAAGCACATACCTAATACTGAACAGAAATGTTATAGTTGAATAATAATCAAATATATTATTTGATTAGGTATATTCAAGGCGATTAAAAGATAAAACATATCTGAAGAATCAACAGATTGAAACATTACTTTTATTCATAAATTTTATAGATTACAAAAAAACAGACATCAATCTATTGACACTATAAACTTATTAAACTGGTATCGCAAAATTTCTTAAATTGCTTCAGAAAGAGTAGATAGATAGGTACATAAATTCATTTTTCAGGAATTTGTCAAAATCGAGCAATTTAAAGTAGGAAATGATGGAGGATTTTTTGAAAGAATAAACGGTACCTATTTCATATTGTAGTCTGAAACGAAATTGATTATATCCCTTGAAAATCTTTCTTTTTGACTATTACTATTATGATTATATAATATAAGCATATTGTCTTGATCAATTTTCTTGCAGAAATATATGAGTCAATATGTTTTGACTATTTTGCAATTGACTTATTTATCTTCACAAGCAAATAAATATAATATAAAAAGTCTGGAACCCTTAATATGGAACAAAATATACATATTTATATATAAAATGAAGTAAACTAGGACATTTATTTGAAACTTATCAAACAAATCTCCTAGCGGAGCTGGTTATAAGAGTTCACGAAGTATCGAAATATCTACATCTACCTTTAGATGGTGAATGTTAGAAATATTAAGTTTTTATTACAATCAACGGAAATGATAGACAGACTGTTTCGCCCTTAGCATCCATCCATCGAAGATGTGGTTCATTTGTTTCTGACTGGTGGCGCTGTGTCAATGCCATTGTGTTACTAGAAGGAAAATATAAGAACGTTTGAAATATTTGGTTGGTTATCACTTTCGAGGGATGGATGATACTGACGAGCCCCAAATAAGGGAGAAACAGTCTGTCTATCATTTCGGTTGATTGTGGTAAACAACTTAATAATTCTAACATTTACCGTCTAAAGGTAGATGGGATATTTTGATGTTTCGTGAACTCGTATAACCAGCTCCGCAAGGAGGTTTATTTGATTCGTTTCAAAAAAATGTCCTAGTTTACTTCATTTTATTGCCACAGACGTGTCTCAGAAACACGAAAAATTCTTATATATATATATATATATATATATATATATATATATATATATATATATATTTATATTTATATATGCATTCACATCATATTTAGTTGCACTTGAGTGAGTAGTAGAAGAATGTGTTAGTTATATAGTTTTTGTAGAATACCTTTCCACAATTTAATTCTACAGAACATTAAAATTTCATTTCATTGAAAATATCGCTCCTTTTCTGTATATTCTTATATGAAAAATCAATTTAATACAAATTACCTTCCAAGCTCTTCTTGTAATTCATATTGTTCCTTGGGATCCACTCCCCTTTTGAATTGGACATCTCTGTAAGGGAAGCTCAATTGAACTTCTGCAAGAAAGAGAATCAGATATATTGAATATTACTGAATAAAATATTATGAATAATTTTAATAATATAGGCTCGATATGAAGTACCATTATTACATATAAATATTTATCAATAATTATTTTACAGATCATCATACAATTTATATATTTATATATTTATATATATATATATATAATAAATTATATTATATATATATATATATATATATATATATATATATATATATATATATATAATATATATATATATATATATATAATATATATATATATATATATATATATATATATATATATATATATATATATATATATATATATATAAATATATAATATATATATATATATATATATATATATATATATATATATATATATATAATATATATATATATATATATATATATATATATATATATATATATATATATATATATATATATATAATTTTAAAGCAGTTTTTTTAATTTCTATATAATTTCTTTTTTTATGATAAATTATGTAACTTTGTATAAATCATTGACATATACGTTACCAGAATAATGTGAACCTATATGTTATGTTATGTCAATTTATTCAACTGAAGGACAAACAAGCAGTACTGGCAACCTTCCAGAATATTTTTAATTGAGAAATATTCATTCCCTACGCTTGTTACATGATATCGCAAATTTTGTTATTGTACAAGGATATTCTGATGATTTAATGAAGAGTACAAGTTTATAACTACAAAACTCAACTTCTTTCCAATTCATCTCGAAGTAAATTCTTCCCAAAGTGTGTAGTTCAAATCTATGAATGAATTGAGAATTAACTGGAAAATTTATTATGTAGAAGCTTTTCACACTGATTCTCAATTAACTTTCAACTGATATGTGTTCCTTTATCTGTGATATGTCGTAAAGTGTGGATTAATGGTTAGTCGTCTTAACCTCAATTAATGTTGATGAAGAGCTCGTTGAAGAACGAAACAGTATGTCTATTGTTTCCATCTAGTGTGGCACGGGTTTCGAATTTTTTAACATTCTCCCTTGAAGGAATGGAAAATCCACGTAGTCGAGTCTCATGAAAGATTGGAGGCTAGATTTGATTGACAATAAATTTTTCAAATGAATTTCCCAACGTAATATTATATATATATATATATATATATATATATATATATATATATATATATATATATATATATATATATATATATATATATATATATATATATATATATAATTATATAATTAAAAGAAAAGGTACCGTCCGTTCTAACTCAACAGTAACCGTGAATTTAACCCACACAATCATCATTGGAGTATAATTAAGTAGAAATATTTAATGCTATGATATCTGTTACAACAAAATTCAGATTTCCGTGCAAAATTCTTGGCATTGTTCTACGATACATTCGAGGATTTATGAATAATTTTGAGAGATATAACGTAGAAATTACGAGTACTTCTCATAAATATTTGTCAATCAAGACTGTTCTGGAAAGTTGCCATTAGTGTTTGGCTGGCTTTCAGTTGAAGAAAATTTTTATGACAATTATTTAGCAAATTCATTCGCTAACATATTTCAAATAGCGAAAATGCATAACGACGGAAAATTCAAATTAGTTTTTTATTTAAATTATATCATTCGCTGGATAAAGTACAACTTTTCATATTTTGGTATACAACTAAAAGAATATCTGAAATTCAAAGTTCTCTAAGCTCATGATTTTTATAAAAGCATGGAGATATCATTCAATGTCACATTTTCAATTCGGTAGTTGGTATGCGTCCGGATAATTTCGCATTCCAGCGTGTTGTCTTTGAAAAACTGCATTCGGTCATTTTCATATTTTGGAGAAAGAGCCCGATACCGAAGGTGGAGTTCATTATCAAAAATGATAATGAACTCATGCAGTTTTTTGACAACACGCTGTCATGCAAAATTATCGGCAATTTTGATGCACTTGTGCAATTACTTACGATAATTGCATTGTAGGAAGCGAAAGAGCCCTGCGATAATTGCAACTGTAGACCGATATACGGTTATTGATGACAAGTTGAGAATTTATGAATTACTAACGTCAGTTTGACAAGTTGAAAGTTTATTCGGGAAATATTTCCCCAAATTACACTCGTGCATCAAAATAACCGGATAATTTCGCATTCCAGAGTGTTGTCTTTAAAAAACTGCATTCGGTCATTTTCATATTTCAAAAATGAAAATGAACTCATGCAGTTCTTTGACAACACGCTGTCATGCAAAATTATCGGTAATTTTGATGCACTGAAATTTTTTTCGAAATCGTGGTCTAGGAGGACTAAAACGGATAAAAATACTCCTTCCGCAACTGAATGCTTTCCTTCGATAAACTGCAATAATATGTATTTTCGGGAAAAATTCGAGTATAAAAAAAATATGAGAAATAACGAAAAACCTACAAAAAAAATCCGGACATCCTACTGCGTAGCACTAGGAATGATAAAACCCCTCGGCGCATGCGCATGTTGTAATGTCTATCTAAAGAACGCTATATTTTTCCATTCTCCGTGGGGAAAAATAAGGGAAATTTCCCTTATGAAATCATATGTGTTTTTTATCGATATCCGTTGGAATTTTTAAAATCGGGCCAGATCACAACTTTTTGTCGTGAGACTATAACCTCTTTAGCTTCGCCTCGGGGTGAAAATTATTTGATAGAAACAGACATTTTTCCGTCATAGTGCAAGCGTGCTCTCTAAACACTTCGAAGTTTTTCGTTCCGATTCATCCTATTTAGAATCTGAACAATGAACATAAAATATCTATTTATAGAAATATATCCCCCTCATGTAAGTATAGTTATAGAAACATTGAAATCAATCTTTGGAATCTGATTAATGTGTCTGAGTGGAGATTCACTAACTTCTATTAATTGGCCAACGTAATTTAGAGGCAACTTGGACTTGACTTCTACTTTGATGTTTACAAATAACGATCCATTACATAATATAACTCACTGCCAAATCAACTAATTGCTTTAATCTTTATCAATGAATATGATACGGACAACAATACTGACTCGATCAATACCATATGGACCAAACATTTTGATATTTGAACTGATGGACATTGTGAGAAACGTACGGAGCACATTTAAATTAGGCAAGGATATCTTTCATTCATTTTAATTTCGCATCCTCATTTTTTCACAATCTTCTTATGATTCTCAATTAAAACTCATTATTTACCGTAAATAAAATAAAAAACGCTTGCGCTGCAGAGCTTTGTCACTAAGGCCGTATTTGCTTTTTTCTTTTTTTACATAAATATTCTTAGCCTTTTAAGTCATATTGGTGAGGCTTTGGAGTTTGGAGGTGAGCATTCAAATATATTTCAGATGCCACGAAATTAGGAAGGTTCAAGAAAATGACATAATGTCCAACAAAAAAGATCAATTAAGTAGAGACGAAAGAGAATCAGTATTTTTGGCCTAAAAACTATGGGGATTTTTCCACGAGAACATTACTAGTGATGAAACCGTCACAATTACCCGACGTGCTTTGGGGTACCTAATCCCAGATACTAAGGTTTTGTTTTTTTATTAATATTTGATTTTATATTGATTATTTTTTGACGTTTCTTAAAACCAATGAAATGTTTCTTTATTTGTCACAAAAGTAAGTTTTCACCAATGATGTCATTATTATAGTGGGAATAAATCTTTTGTGATTATTCTCGGGAATAATCACTGTAGCTTTTATTTGCTTAGCAAGTGTCAGATAGTTGTCAAAATAATTACCTAATTGTGTCAACGCGATATATAAAATGGATGAAAATCATCGGTTTAGTACCTTTTCTGATGCAGAAATAACAAAAAATATTTTAGAAACTACTTCGAAAAACACTCTAATAAGTAATCAGTCTATATGGAGACAATTTAAGACCTTCACCAAAGAAAGAAATTATATTCTGGATCAATCTACTACAACAGCTACTCTGGCATTGATTTTGAAAGATTGGGCTTATAACATGAAAAGAAAGGACGGAAATGATTATAAAGAAGCAGTAATAAAGACAATGTGGAATAAAACGGCAAAATTAGTTCAAGAACTTTACTTTAATGAGTATAACAGGTCCTTTGATCATTTCCATGATATAGAATTCAAAAATGCTCGAGATGCAAGAGAAAAATTTTACAAAAACGTCCTGAAAAGCACAAACAAAGTTCGGTGGCACTTTCTAATACAGAATTGTTGCAAATTTTTAACTATTGGGACGAAGATACACCTTGTGGATTGCAAAGAAAGTTTTTTCACGTTGCATCGTATGAACTAGCTTGGAGGGGAGGAGAAGCTACAAAATGTTTAGTTCATTATTTTAAAAAAGAAACCGACATTATGGGATTAAATACTGGCCGCATTGAATACAATCCTATCTTTACAAAAACTGCACAGGGTGGAGCACAAAGGTGAGCTAATAGTAAATGGTTGACTTCCAACATAAATAACCCAGATATTTGCCCTGTTCGTCTTTTTGAAAAACTATTGAGTAAACGTGAAGAAAATATTAAAACCGAACGCTTGTTTCTTACTCCAAATCCGGCTTGGCAAACTCATGGTTCTTGGTATAAAAACGTTCCTGTGGGAATAAATTCCATTTCAAACTGAATGAAAGAATCCGCAAAAAAAGTAGGTCTAGACACAGATACTAAAAAAATAACTAACCATTCTGCCAGATCAAGTGCAGTAAGTAACCTTTCAAAAGCTGGTGTAGGAGAACAAGAACTAATCAAGGTCACTGGTCATAATTCTGCAAGTTCGATTAAACCATACTTACAATTGAACCAAGAACATCATTCAAATATAATAAATAATCTTAGAGAAAATACGCAGGAGGAAACACTTGATATAACAAGCAATTCCAAATCCTCAATAAATAATGAGTCTCGAAATATTTTTAATAATTGCGTTTTTCATTGTACTAATTTAAATTGTTAAGTCTTTTAATATATTCACAATGTGCCAACGATATTTTCTTATATTGTAATAATTAATTAAATTAAATTTTTCAATAGTTTTATCATAGTTTTATTGATCTTTTTTATTGTAAAAATTTTTGAATCAAAAAATAATCTAGTCAAATATAACTCGCGAGTTCGATAAATTATAGAAAATAATTTGACAGATTTTGTTCAAACTTGTTGCCATTTGGAAATAGCCACTCGAGCCCTCCGGGCTCTCGTGACTATTGCCTGGCAACAAGTTTTGAAAAAATCTGTCAAATTATTTTCAATTTATTCTCACTCTCTTGTTATATTATTCCTGAAAATATATCTACTTTGATAACAAGAACTTAAGAATGATTCGTTGAAGCAAATTTTCAGTAATAAATAACATTCCTAAAATAATCTGGTTCTCTCATTTCAGTTCTCCCTTAAATGTTCGCAAATACCCCACTCTCAAATATCTTATTCTTTCGATGCCATAACCGGTGTCGCGCGTAGGCGACCACTCTACAACTATTCGTGCTGTGCGTGATACACGATTAGAAGGGACCTACAGTTTTACGACGGTTCCGAACGTCTTTATAGAGGAAAAAAAAAAAAAAAGGAAACACACGTGTTTCATTCCTCCCTGAAGTATGTGTCAGGGAGGCGGGCAGCTTGAGTTTGGGATTAACTCCTTCAGCCAGATCAGAGGATACACTTGTATGTACAAGTGCATTAAGGATAGGTGAGACGGGATATTTATGGAACATAGGAAGTGTGGGTAGGATTCAGAGGATTAATACTGGCCCAGCATCCGCCTTGTAAGTTTCCAAGCAATGACTTACATTACCATGAGGAAACCTCTGAAAAAAACTCATGGCAAACCAATCGGCCCCGGGTTTTGAACCCGAGACCTCCCAAATACTAGCCAGCGTACAGAACTGTGTTGATAGCACATTTTGATGTTTATGTGTATATCTAGATCTATTATTTTGAAGAAAATAATACGTGAATGTAGTTTGAATATGAATACAAAGAAAGAAATGTCTTTTCGTTTTCATCCACAAAAATGTGATATACATCAGAAGGATAATTCAGAAAATATATCAAAAATTATAAAGTGTCTCTATTTTCAATTGAAATTAATTATACTAGGAATATAATTAACGGAAAAACAGTAATTTTTTTCAATTCCCATCAATATATGTGAATTTTTAAAGAATTATAAGCTTTTTCTAATTATGTATGTATTCTATTTTACCGATTTCTCAATTAACCGTAAATTCAGCAGAATTAATTCAATTACGCAGTCCTTTTTATTGTATAATTGTTGTAGCAAAAAGTAAAAGATTATTTTACTTATTTGTTAACCGAATGCATTGGGCTCAATTTACTTCGATAGGTTTTTAAATCAATATATTTGAATATATAGGAGTAACAAAACATAAATATTGATCCATTGAAACTGTTTAAAAATTATAATGCTAATTGGTAACCAATTTGATCTGGATATATCATTAATATTCAAATTAATTGGGGGTCCCCTACAGTCTACAGTCTACACCATAAAATATTGAAATATTGCCTCCAAGTTATGTTATATTTGGTGCATCATAAATGATCCCTAATTCACTTATTGCTTTCAAATCTACTTATAATTGTAAATATATAATTCATTTTGTGTTTTTTGATACCTTCGTGGATTAATTTCAATCGCAAAAATCAATCATTTATATACCATAATTTATGCTTTTCACATATTGAAGAATATTAACTAGGAAAGTAGAATAATAGGTATCTCTAAAAACAAAAATACTCACGGGATATATCTTCTCGACTGTAATACATGAAAATAATTGAAATTCAAGCACATTCAAATTCAAAAATTCAATGAAAAATATCGCTGTATCAACACCGAACTCCTAACGCGTTCTTGAACACACCTGACTATATTCCTTGCCGCTGACACACTAAGCTTGCCAGAGTATAGAGTATATATATTGTTACGAAAATGTCTAAAGCCGACTCTGTGTTCTCTGGAATATTCGATGAACGTTGAAGTAACCGCCCTCTTAATTCGAAGACTGGAACATTCTGGAAGCTTCTCGAAGAAATGACAAGACATATAAAAGCGACCATAGAAGAGACGAGAGACAGTCTACAATTAGTCTACAGTGAATTACCGTGTTATTAAAGAAGAACGAAGCTTGTGTTTTGAAGTAGTGACAGTTATTGAAAAGTGTGGTTATTTTGAAATTACTGTTTTGTAAATATATACCGATTTGTTTATTAATTAAATTTAGTTAGTTATTGGAAATCATCCTAGAGAACCCGAATTCGTAACAACTGGTGTCAGAAGTGTGGGATGCCAATAACCAGAGAGATGGAATCGATGATGGAAAAATTAATGCAAAAACTCGCCGAACAACGTCAACAGGAGAAATTGGAAGAACAGAAATGTCGAGAACAGGAGAAATTGGAAGAGCAGAAACGTCGAGAACAGGAGAAATTAGAAAAACAAAAACGTCGAGAACAAGAAAAATTAGATGAACAGAAACGTCGGGAGCAAGAATTACAAGGACTACAGAAAATCCTGGAAGATCTCAACAGAGTTAGGAAGGAGGATAATGAGAAATTGAGAGGAGAAATAGTACATGTGAAGGAAGACCTGGAGGAGCAATTGCATAATTTAGAAGAACGTGAATCACAGGTATTGCATGATTTAGAAAAGCGAATATCTACAGTGGAAAGAAATGAATCAAAAGTAATGTCAAATCCAGTCCCCAGACAGAAAGTTTCGAAGCCACCTACTTTTGATGGAGATTCTTCCTGGCCAATATTCAAACGACAGTTTGAAGCAGCAGCCCAAGCTAATGGTTGGACAGATGAAATGAAAGCAGTAGAACTGGTTTTGTCCCTCAGAGGTAAAGCTGCAGAACTGTTACAAAAATTGTCAGTAAAAGAGCAGGAAGATTACATAACTCTAATAAAATCCCTAGAGTTGAGATATGGTGATGATCATAAAGAAATGTTGTATCAGGCTCAATTAGAAGGTAGGCATCAATTGGCAAATGAATCACTGCAAGAATTTCAGGCCGAAGTAGAAAAGTTGACTCGGTTAGCCTACCCAATGGCTCCAGATGATATCCTTGAGCAATTGAGTGTCAAATCTTTTGTTAATGGGTTAAAAGACACTGACCTGATTCAACATTTGAAAATTTTGAGACCAAGAACAGGAAATGATGCTTTAGTGAGGGCTCTAGAATTTGAAACAGCAAAATTAACATCTTGTAATAACCGAGCAACACACAGAGCTCGAAAAGTGGAAGTAGAGGAAAATAAAACACTTGGAGTAGTATTGGAACGATTAGAGAAACTTATTTCTTGCTTTGAAAGGAACCAAGTATCTTTTAAGGGTGAATGTTACTCGTGTGGAAAATATGGACACACTAGTAGAGAATGTCGTTCCAGAATGAACATAGGCAGAGATAATAACAGAAACAAAGGAATAATCAATTTAAGGAGAACTACCATTGATTTGAATAACCGAGCAACACACAGAGCTCGAAAAGTGGGAGTAGGGGAAAACAAAACACCTGAAGTAGATATATTGAAACGGTTAGACAAACTTATTTCTTCCTTCGAAAAGAACCGAGTATCTTTTAAGGGTGAATGTTACTCATGTGGAAAATATGGACACATTAGTAAAGAATGTCGTTCCAGAATGAACAGAGGCAGAGATAATAACCGAAACAGAGGAATAATCGATTTAAGGAGAACTACCATCGATTTGAATAACCGAGCAACACACAGAGCTCGAAAAGTGGAAGTAGAGGGAAACAAAAACACCTGGAGTAGGTATATGACAAACTTATTTCTTCTTTAAAAAGAACCGAGTAACCTTTAAGGGTGAATGCTACTCATGTGGAAAATATGGACACACTAGTAGAGAATGTCGTTCTCAGAATGAACAGAGGCAGAAATAATAACAGAAACAGAGGAATAATCGATTTAAGGAGAACTACCCATTGATTCGAAACAGCGATGGACGACAGAAGAATTAGTTGAGGCACAGGAACAAGGATCCCGAAAATAAAGCATCTCAGAGAGAATGGAAAAGACTCGACCGTAGACCCACCTGGAAAGATATTTCAACAATGAGCGCTAAAACAAAGGCACTGTGGGCGCAATGGGATTCCTTAATTCTCGAAAATGGGTTACTCAAGAGGAAATGGGAAAGTCCCGGATGGTAAAGAAATCAAAACCTCTTAGTGGTACACCAACCAGCAAAGTGCAAGAACTTCTACAGGAAATCCACGGTGGAGAGCTCAGGGGCCCATTTTTGGCGTGAATAAGACAATTGCAAGGATAAGGGAAAGATTTTATTGGGTCTACTGCAGTGATGACGTAGAAGCTTGGTGCAGAAAGTGTCCAACATGTGCAGCCACTAAGGGACCCTCAAAGAGAACTCATGGAAAAATGGAGAAATACAACGTAGGGCTTCCATTTGAGAGAATTGCTATTGATGTTGCCGGGCCTTTTCCAACTTCTAACGATGGAAATAAATACATTCTGGTTGTCATGGATTACTTTAGCAAGTGGCCTGAAGCCTATGCTCTTCCGAACCAAGATACTGAGACTGTGGCACGTGTACTGGTAGATCAGTTCATATCCCGATACGGAGTTCCACTGGAATTACACTCAGACCAGGGACGAAACTTCGAAAGCGAAGTTTTTAAGAAAGTGATGGAGATATTGAACATCCGAAAGACCAGAACCACTCCATTACATCCACAGTCTGATGGAATGGTGGAAAGATTCAATCGCACCATGGAACAATATCTGTCGAAGGTTGTGGCTGATCACCAAAAGGTATGGGACAGGCATTTGCCAGTACAGCGGATGTCTTATCGAGGATCGGTTCAAGATTCCACAGGTCATACTCCAGCAAAGATATTCTTTGGTAGAGAATTACGTTTGCCATGTGATTTGCTGTTCGGTACTTCCGAAGATACACCAGTGGAAGTAAAGACTTATGCAGATGAATTGAGACTGCACCTAAGAAAGATCCATGAGCACGTCCGGGATAAGATAGTTGCTAGTACTGACAAAATGAAGACCAGATATGATTTGAGGGCGAACTCAGCCGGATTTAAAGAAGGAGATTTAGTATGGTTGTACAATCCTCAGGGAAAGAAAGGGTTATCACCTAAATTGAGCCAGAATTGGGAAGGACCCTATAAAGTTACTAAGAGGATAAATAATGTTGTCTACCGAATCCAACGCACTCCTAGGACGAAGCCTAAAGTTGTACATTTAGATAGGCTAGCAAAGTATCACGGTGGAGGTGTATCAGAAGATTTTGATCGGGACGATCAAACTTAAGAGGGGGGCAGTGTTACGAAAATGTCTAAAGCCGACTCTGTGTTCTCTGGAATATTCGATGAACGTTGAAGTAACCGCCCTCTTAATTCGAAGACTGGAACATTCTGGAAGCTTCTCGAAGAAATGACAAGACATATAAAAGCGACCATAGAAGAGACGAGAGACAGTCTACAATTAGTCTACAGTGAATTACCGTGTTATTAAAGAAGAACGAAGCTTGTGTTTTGAAGTAGTGACAGTTATTGAAAAGTGTGGTTATTTTGAAATTACTGTTTTGTAAATATATACCGATTTGTTTATTAATTAAATTTAGTTAGTTATTGGAAATCATCCTAGAGAACCCGAATTCGTAACAATATGAAGAGGAGACAGATGCCAGTGAAGCTATATCATTAAAAAAAAATATATATATATATATATATATATATATATATATATATATATATATATATATATATATATATATATATATATATATATATATATATATGTTCAGAAAGATTTCCGCGGTCGGAAGTATTTGAAAAACTTGGTTCACGGAATGAACCGCGTATAAGATATGAAAAATCTCGACGTTACGGCTCCTTTTGCGAAGCCATCTTCAGGAGAATTAGAAGGGAAATAATTCAGACTCGTGGCCTCAATCTGCCTACTTCACGAATCGAATTTAGGAGGAATCGGAAACAATACGATTGCGTGGTCTCAACCTGCCTACTCCACTAACCGTATTGCTTCCTGTCAACTCTGAAGTCTCAATCTGCCTACTCTTCAGAGTCAACTGACTCTTTTACGCGGTTCATTCCGTGAACCAAGTTTTTCATATATATATATATATATATATATATATATATATATATATATATATATATATATATATATATATATATTTGTATTGTTGTTGCCTGTGATCTATTTTTAACCTTTTTGATAAATATTAGCAATAACAGGCTTGGTAAATCTCAAAAAACTCGATTTTATTAAAAAGTTGACGTTTCACCACGACATTCGTGGCTTTTTCAAAACTTTTGAAAAATTCTTTGACATTTATTGATTTGAAAAACTTTTTAAGAAAATCGAGTTTTTCGAGATTCACCAAGCCTGTTATTGCTAATAATTATCAAAAAAGTTATATATACATATATATATATATATATATATATATATATATATATATATATATATATACATATAATTCTTTTCGTGTTTTTGAATACCTTCATAAACCTCAATGGATTTATTTCAATAGCATAAAATACCTAAATATATCCTTTAAATCCCAGAATTGATTATTCGGACAGTTTAAAGCATATTAACTACGAAAGAAGAATGATAGGTATCTGTTAGAACAAAAATACTCACGGGATATATTTTCTCGACTGTAATACATGAAAATATTTAAAATTCACGCACATTCAATGAAAAATGACTAGATTATTCCTTGACGCTGACACACTGAGCAAGTCAAAGTACATATATATCTCAAATTGCACAAAAATGTATAGTCCAGAGTCACTAATCAAGCCTAGAGGGAAGTGTTATTTTTGTTTATTTTTTTTCCTTCAAGAGGATACATTACTTTTGCTGTTAATTGTTTATTAAAGTGATATGGGTATCGATTAACTGTGTAGGCCCTGGTGCCAGTTTGTTTTGTAAACTGTTTTGGAATCAGAAATAATTAATTATTATTATTATTATATATATATATATATATATATATATATATATATATATATATATATATATATATATATATATATATATATATATATATATATATATATATATATATATATATAGGCTGTCTCATTTAAAAGTGTCCACCCTCAATAACTCCACAACGAATCAGAATTTGTGAAAACACTCAGACAGGTCGATTTTTGATGACAGGGGGACATGATCTGGCATACAAAACTTGTTTTTACTAGCAGCCCCCTGGAGAGGGTTGCAACCCTATCAGGAATTTGAATAGGGAAAGTGGGTAGTTTTGTAGCACAAATGTATGCATGGATTCAAATTTGTATGAACCTGCAGTTTGTGTTCTATAAATTGAATATTCACAAAGTTATAGGGTGGTTTTTATGAAATTATGGTACCGATAAAACTAAAAGAAACAGAGATGTTCCAATTGATCATAATTTAATTTCTATTGAAAGAAAAATATTTTTGAAAAACAGTATCTACTAGTAAAAATTTACCTCAAATGCTCAAATTACTCGCCATTAGATTGCATGCAGCGATACAATCGTTCTTCAAAATTATTTCGTACATGCTGTAGCATTTCAGGAGTAATGTTACGACATTCTGTCACAATTCGTGCTCTAAGGTCATCTAAATCTGAAACTCTGGTTTTATAAACTTGATTTCAAGTGGCCTCAGAGAAAAATCTAGCGGTGTTAGATCCGGCGATCGCGCAGGCCACTCCACTGGGCCCCTTCAGCCTATCCAACGTCCAGGAAACCTACCATTCAGGTACTGTCTCACCTGAGCTGCAAAGTGCGGCGGAGCTTCGTCCCGCTGAAAGCGTAACTCCTCTTCTAAAAGGTTTTCATCTGTCTCCAAAGCTTCGGTGATTAGAAGATCAATCACGTTTTCGAGCAAATCCAGATACACATCGCCAGTGAGATTTAGTTTCAGTTAGTTTTAGCGGTACCATAATTCCATAAAAACACCCTGTAACTTTGTGAATACTCACTTTATAAGAACACAAACTGCAGGTTCATACAAATTTGAATCCATGCATACATTTGTGCTACAAAACTACCCACTTTCCCTATTCAAATTCCTGATGGGGTTGCAACCCTCTCCAGGGGGTTGCTAGTAGAAACAAGCTTTGTATCACAGATCATGTCCCCCTGTCAAAAATCGACCTGTCTGAGTGTTTTCACAAATTATGATTCGTTGTGGAGTTATTGAGGGTGGACAATTTTAAATGAGACACCATATATATATATATATATATATATATATATATGGTGACTGACTGCTGCGTATGATTATAGTAATAATTATTATATCAAAGATTCTTTTGAGGTGTCGGCGGTTTTTAATGGGATGAAGTTGCCTGATGGTTACGTTTTGGCAAGTTTGGATGTTGTCTCTTTATTCAATAATGTTTACTTAGATTTATGCTTACGAGCAATTGACAAGAGATGGAGTCGAGTTAGCACTCATTGTAGCATTGATAAGGAAACCTTTTTTCAATTAATAACCTTTTTGTTCAATAATACTTATTTTTCATTCAATGGAAAATTTTATAAACAGATTTTTGGAACACCTATGGGAGCAAAAATCAGTCCTATTCTCGCGATGTATGTCTTTGATGACGTATTAGATGGGATTTTGCAGGTTTTACATATTTAATTTTTTCTTTATTAAAAAATATGTAGATGATTTAATAGTAGCTTTACCAGTTGGCGGAGTTACAGAAGTGGTTGACGTCTTCAATAGTTTTGATTCATTCATACAGTTCACCATAGAACTTGAAGATGAGGAACATAGTGTTCCCTTTCTGGATACAAAATTTCGTCGTAAAGGGGACAATACTATAGTCATTGACTGGTATAGAAAACCCATTAGTAGTGGAAGATATTTAAACTACCACTATTATCACAAACAATCCATGAAAGTTAATTTGGTAAAACAGATGAAGCGTCGGGTGCTTTGTATTTCCGACAATTGTTTCCAACAGAAGAATTTAAAAATTTTATATGATTTGTTCATTGATAACTCTTATCCTCCTGCTCTATTAAAAAAGATCCTTTTCGGTACGTCGACCATGTTAATACAAGATACAATTAATAATAAAGGTGTCTCACAGGTTGCAGTAGCTACCAATGAAGCAGCTGACTCGACCCAAATTCAATTTTTCTTCACCTCACTTCCTTATGTTGCCGATGTTTCCCCAAAGTTGTCACGAATTTTCGGGTCTCTTGGTCACATAAAAATTGCCAATAGAACAGTTTTAACAATAAGTTCCATTTTCACCAAAGTTAAGGATAAAACACCTTTAACTTCACAATCTCACATAGTATATAGCATTCCATGCTCCAATTGTGATAGATTATATGTAGGTCAGACATCTAGAGCCCTTAAGGATAGAATCACCTCACATAAGAGTGATTGTAGGTGTCATCCGGAAAGATGTGCTTTGAGTGAACATGTTAATATTGCAGGACATATTATGAATTTCAATGACACTAAGATATTGACAAGGGAAAAAAATTCGACTAAAAGACTGTTTATGGAGATGACTTACATTTCACAATCAGAAAATTGCTTAAATAAGAAAACTGATTTAAATCATCTTAGTGAAATTTATTCCTTTTTGTTAGATTTAGATAAAAACATCCTTTTGAGAGATATCTAATGAGAGAAGAGTTGTTGTTTTTCCTTTTCTGAGTCATTGATACTTCTGGCTAATTTAATTGTTAGCAGGGACCAATCTGTGAACCATAGTTGTCATATTTTCACATTTGAGTTTTCTTGTTTTTGATATTCTCTATGTCTACTTTCTTGATCAAGATGACTGATCGCGTCTCTTTTTCAGTCAATATGTAATGACGAAGTAGATAGTTATATTCTATTAGTTTTTAACTTAATTTAACTTCAACAATGTTTATTTCGTCTAAATTTAATTGTGGTTGTGTTTTATTTTATTGTGACCATTTTACCGTATAATGTTAATGTTAGTTGAAGACCAACACATTTTGTGTCCTCGATCAATAATGCTATATAGAAATCAATAATGCTGTATCTCGATTTTTACATCTTTTGCAATCATTCTCAAAGACACAGTGAGTATTGTTACTGTTGGCCGTTATGGAGCATTTCTTGATTTTCTTTTGTGCTTATTTTGTAGCTTCCCTGAAGATGACAATAATCATTGTCGAAATATCGGAAATATAGTGTTATAAGAGTACACGTTTTGCTTGCTGCTATACCCAATATTATTATCCTAATTGTATCCTAACTAGTCAGCAAAGACTACCCTTCTTCTATATATTTATATATATATATATATATATATATATATATATATATATATATATATATATATATATATATATATATATATATATATATATATATATATAATTCTTTATTTCGTGTTTTTTAATACCTTCATGAAAGTTATGGTATTAATTAAAATCGCAAAGAATTAACAAAATCAATCATTTAGACCCCAGAGTTGATACTTCGGACAAATTAAAACATATTAACTACGAAATAAGAATAATTTGTATCTCTCAAAACAAAAATACTCACGGGATATATTGTCTCGTCTGCAATACATGTAAATATTCAAAATCCACTCACATTCAATGAAAAATTTCGATTTATGAATACACGAACTCCAACCGCGTTCTTGAACACACCTGACCAGATTATTCCTTGGCGCGGACACACTGAGCAAGTCAGAGTATATACAATGGGAAAAAAGATGCCAGTGAAGCTGTGTTATTTAAAAAAAAGGTTGATTGCCAATTCAACAGTCCAATCGTATGTTTCGTTGACTTGGAAAAAAAATTTTCAATAAATCTCAGTTAGGTATACACCTGTTTCAGCTGTGTTGTCAAAATACTCCTACTATTCGAAAACGACAAGGTAGTTTGGAATTCGTTAAATATTTCGGGTTTGTATAAATAATCACTCGATTTTAAAGCAAATTTATTCATTTAAACCATACACTTTACATAAAGTGAAGTGCACAAAGGAAAAAAATTTTCCCTGTGCGAGGACATGGCCTATAAATGGCTCACTAAATAAAAATAACTACTAACTAATAATAATTATAACTATAAAATCAATTTTCATACCAGAACCAACTCAGTAGTTCCTACAAAATTGATCTACATAGCTGAAGACACTAATAATTGTTCTTTGCCCAGTATTTTAGCTTCTTAAAACACACTTTTAATGTTTTTAATATAGTAAGACTAGGCAATCTATATTGAATGCACGAACAGCTATTGTCCAGTCTTTTAGCTTCTCAAAACACGCACTTTCCATGGCTTAATGTTTTTAATACATCAAGATTAGGCAATCTATTGAATGCACGAATAGCTATCACATCACATAGCTCATTTTATTGATAATACAGTGGACCTTCGGTAATCCGACAAACGTTTTGCAGAGCAAAACTATCGCCGAACTATCGAATTTGTCGGATTATATAGTACTACCTAAGACCCCCTACATTCTGGTATTTTTGAAAAAGAGTATCCGAAAAATTACAGATCAAAATAATAATATTGTATCTGAAATACAAATCATACTATCCTACATATGTATTTCGAATTTAGAAAATTAGACAATATTATTAGTTTTATTATAAAATTATCATTTTTGTTTGTTTCACATTGTTGGAACATGAGACCGAAACTTTGTCCCTCAGTCTTCTCAAAAATATAAGTTCGTTGTAGGATGCACCATTTTCTTCAGCCCATATTTATGTATTCGTGTCAGAAGCATCATACAAAAGGAAATATAAGATATAAATATACTAGATGTCTATCGTCACTTCAGACGTGAGCTAAACACTTTTTGTCCAGAAGCGGGCGACGTCAATTGCGTTCGGCTTCGCTGCCATAAGGTCCTCTATGGTACATCTAGCGGGGCACAGCGGGCAAGTGTACATGTGTTGCGTGGTTTGCAGTTCTCCACAATCGCAGAGATTGGAGTCCACAGGGTAGCCCCACTTATTTAGGTTATCTCTTGATCTCGCCATGTCCGCCCGTAGTCTATTCAGCGCCTTCCAGGTTTCTCATTTTTCGCGTCCTCCTGGTGCTAGTTCTTCATTCGGCTTCATCCAGTGTTGGTTTGAGGTCTTCTCCCAAAGGTTCCTCGTAATCTTCTGTCGATCTCATGAAGCTTCGCCCTGATTTTGGTCGCTGATGGGCCGGTTGGAAACCGTAGAGGGAGTGACGTTCAGATACTGCTGCTTTGGATCGTTCTTTAAGTGCAGCTGCTTTCCTACGGATGACAGGAGGAGCGATGCCAGGTGGTGGATTTTGTTTAGGGGGGTTGGCTTCAAGCATCCGGTGATGATTCTGCTTGTCTCGTTGAGGGCGACATCAACTTGTTTAGCGTGCGTTGAGCTGTACCAAACCGGGCATGCATACTCGCCGGCGGAGTGGCAGAGGGCGAGTGCTGAGGTTTCGAGAACCCTAGATTGGGCTCCCCAATTAGAGCTTGTCAGCTTGCGGACTATATTGTTTATTCCGCTAACTTTCAACTTTGGTGTTAAGGGAGTGACGCTTGAATGTTAAAGCCCTGTCCAGTGTTACGCCCGGGTATTTAGGGTAAGGGCAGTGCTCCAATGGTACTCCCTTTCATTTGATCTGTTGTTTGCCCATTACAAACCCAGGTCAAATGCGTTAATCGCATCTTATGCTGTCACTTGAGGAGCAGTTGCAATAACGTAGCCATTATCTTACTCATTTATTAATGTAGAACTAGAAATCTCGTTCATAATCTCTTCGTCAGACATTTCATGAAAAATATGCTCCTCCTTCCATTCCATTCCATGGCACAATTTTCAAATTTCCCGGACTTATCTGTGTTTCGGCAGCAACTTGCTCTATTACTTCCGAAGTAACAGTGATTAGTAGATCTTTGTTACTTAGGAGTGGCGTCTATACGTGTTCAAGCATGCATTACCTACATTAGTAGAGATTTACCTAAATGCTGCTTGTGTGCCTACAGTCAATAGTGATAGGCACGTCGGATTACAGGGGGCGCCGTATTATACAGGGGCCGGATTACCGGAATACACTGTAGTTTTCTTCACTTCAAGCAATTGTATGCTCCTATTTCTTATTACATTTTCTTGAAATTCAAAGGATAATTGATCCAAAATCTATTTTTATTTTTATCAACAATTTTCACACAACTTATTCTGGGATGTTTGCAATAAATTTAAGTTGTTGTAATATGCTCCCACCCAAGAAATACTCCCATAACTAATAACAATATGAACGAAAAACGAATAGTATATCAACCTAAAAGTGTCAGATCTCGATCTTCTCAAGTCTAGCAAATATGAAGATTAGAAATTTGTTTTTTGGATAATATACTCCAAATACTTACTTCAACTCTTCTTAGGGTACGATCATATTGGCTGCAAGCTTGCGCAAGTAATTTGGTGGCACACGCGTGCGCAAGTTGGCGTTAACAGAAATGTGCTCACACTCAATGCAAGCAGGTGCAAGTTAATTATTATAAACAAGCCACAGTCACTAGTCAATGGTCAAAAATCAACTGAGATCATGCACGCTTGCAACCACAAAACAAATATTTTTGTTTCAAAGTCGAGGCGGAGCAAGCTTGCGCAAGCGTGCAATTGCTGGTGGCGGGCAGTGTGAGCGGCGATGGACAAGTCACCACTTGTTTCTGTTGGTGTCCTGCAGATTTTGTTTGTATGTGCACGCTTGCGCACGCGTGTGCCACCAAATTACTTGCACAAGCTTGCGGCCAATATGAGCGTACCCTTAGTTCAATTCATCTTGTTTTTATAATTCTACAGTAACATTTAATTTTAAATTGCTTCTACTGAATCTGTTCAATAATTGAATAAAGTATTTAAGATTTAGTACCTCTTAGCTGTGGCCTGTGTGGATTTCTTTATGGAATTTCCTATGTTCTCAAATTTGTTAAAATATAAATATTTTCACTTTCATATTTCTCTGAAATATAAACTTTCATTTCGATTTTCAAAGTATATTATCATATCAGTCGCCTTCTGAATCTGAATTATTTGAACAAAATAGTGACAGTAACCACAGTAACATACAAACTTCAAACAAAAACCACTCTCAAAAATTTCAATTCGAAATTTCTGGACATAAAAATCAAAAACATTAAAAAAATAAGCTTTCCAAGAACCCACAATGCCCTCAACGAAAAATGAAAAATCTCCAGAAAAAGAACTGAAGAAAACAGCAGGTGAGCAACTTCAACATGGTTTTTTCATTTTTGTATGGGACTTAACGTAACTATATCTAACGAAAATCATAAATTTTCTTACTGATATCGTTTGAGGGGTGTGTTACAGCTAAAGTAGAAGTTTTTTCGCCTGAAGTACCTATATACAATATACAGCCACTTCACATCGTGATGAAAACACTACAACAATATTAATTACAAAAAATTACCTTTGTCATATCGTATGACATATTTAGGATGAGTGTATTCGTGACATTTTTTGTATATCAAAGATGTGCATGTATTTGTGGCTTAGAACTCTTTTAACTGGGAAAATACAATAACATTGAATGACTCAGTTGAAAACGATATAAAAATGTTTTTCTTTTTTTCACTGACTGTGAACAACAAGCCATTGTAATCATAAACCTACTGAAATTCATACGAAATAAAAACTGAGACGTGATAACTGATTTTTCTAATAGTTCATGAAATTCATTATTGTCGATTTTTATACAATTAAAATGATGTATACCTATATTCACTCATATTCACTTGTATTAACTTATATTCACAATATGTAGTTCTTTTTTGAGGAAGTAAACTTGATGACTGAGAGTCTCTTTGTGTTTTTGAGTTGAATTGCCTAAAATAAAGGAAACTAGAATTACAAATGTTAAGATTCCTTAGAAAAAAAGCTTGAGTAGAGTTCGGTACGTCATATTTGATAGATTTTATAGAAAAAAAATGCTTAAATATATATATATATATATATATATATATATATATATATATATATATATATATATATATATATATATATATATATATATATATATTTTTTTTTTAGCTGAATGTGATAACAAATGCTTGAAATGTAAATGTGCCAGTGCAACTCGAGAAGATGGATGCGCTTGCCAGCCCAAAAAGAACGTTTTACAGAAATACGAAGATGAAAACTGATGACGAAAAAACAAACTAAACAACTAAAGAAACTACAACAACTGAAATATATTATTCAAGAAAATAACAAAATGGAGCTACTTTCTTTTTTTATTTTATTTAGCTCTGTTAACACGATTCTGAATAGATAAATATACTGTTTTATTAAAAAATCACGTTTGATTATTATATCATTGAGTTTTCATTGTACTGTCATTGGAGATAATTATAGCTATGCTAATTCAAAGATGGCTGACTTTCATAACACATTTATGTTATGTATTATGCACACACACATATGAATATATATATATATATATATATATATATATATATATATATATATATATATATATATATATATATATATATATATATATATATATATATATATATATATATATATATATATATATATATATATATAATATCACATGGTATTTTCTAATTGAATTTCACTATTTAAGGCGAGTACTCAACCTGTACATGGTTTTAGGACCAAAAGTCCGTTTCATTTTATTTTATATATACAAGCTTTTTTTTAATAACCTCTAAACTATATAAGGTGATTTTATAAAACTTGGTGGGTGTAAAATGTAGAGTAATGTGTGTGCAAAAAATATATATTATCAATAAGAAAAATGCTTTTTACAAAAGAAAATCATATACTCAAAGGTAATTTTGTAATTAAAGAGATCACTCAAATTTTTTTGTATTTTGTATTGTTTTCATGTGAAAAAAAATAGGAAATCTTTATCTGTAAAAAGACTGTTAC
The DNA here is from genome assembly GCA_030704885.1 of Cynegetis impunctata. NCBI lineage: Eukaryota > Metazoa > Arthropoda > Insecta > Coleoptera > Coccinellidae > Cynegetis > Cynegetis impunctata. The sequence goes on from JARQZK010000002.1 coordinate 1,697,207, forward strand.
ATAATTTGTTTTCCTATTATATTAGGCTATAAATAAATGAAAAAAACTAAATGTTCGTTATTTTTCCAATTTAAAAACAGTTCAAAATACGATGAAGTGATCTTTTTTATTACAAAATGAAGCAAGCACTACATCGAAATACCCTGTATATATAAATATATATATATATATATATATATATATATATATATATATAATATATATATATATATATATATATATATATATATATATAATATATATATATATATATATATATATATATATATATATATATATATATATATATATATATATATATATATGTAATATATATATATATATATATATATATATATATATACATTTACACTTATTTAATGAATAATGGTTATTTTTGAACTTCGCTATGACCCCGGTTATTTGACGATAATTTAATTGAAAATTTTGCATGCAGTTCTATTCAGTATGAATAATATGATTACCAACGATTATGTTGGAATTCATCCAATTAAACAGACCTTGTAAATAATATTTTTTACTAACTCAAAAAATGGGTCAAAGCATAGGACTACTCTGAGAGAGTTTTATCAGAATCGATCCTATACAATTTTTATATTTGGGACAACGGAAGGATCATTAAACATTTTTAGTTTATTTTATACAATTCTCTAACAATTTTCAAAAAAATAAACATGAAATAAAATTGCATTTCGGAAAGAAAGTCTTCTACATATTCATCATTCAACTCCGACTCTCACTTTATCAATTAATGATTTCAGATAACTTCAATTCAACCTCAATAGATTTATATTTATCATTATTTCTAGTTCTATTAATTTTAATATAGTAACATACTTATTGTCAAAATCATATCGGAGCGCTTGACAAGCGTCGTAAGCTTTCGCTTTCCCCAAAATTAGCTCATAAAAAGAAGAAATAATCAATCAATGAAAACACTCAAGGACCCTTAAGGGTTTATATATATCATAAAATTTTTTTTAAAAAGGTTGACTATATGGGTAGGGGGTAGGAAGGTAGGAGGAAAAATATTCTATTATATTTTATATAATATATTTCCTACATACATCCTACGGAAGGAAACGATGCATTGCAAAAAGCTATTTTTTTTTAGGATAATTGACATTTTTGTACTAACAAAGTTGGTGTCGATGTCTTTCAAGATAATTGACAGTTTATAGATAGTTATATCTAGAACTTTTATTAGTTTATTAGTGCCTACCTACAATAATGTTCGAACCCTAGTATTCACAGTGTTTATCATTGATATGAGCATCTTTTCTCTGAGATGCTTTGGGAAAGTTACAAATTCTCTAATAAAATTAACTTAATTATATTAAACCATGGATAATATTGAACATACTTTCCAAAAATGTTAATGTTGAAAAATGTAATGAATATTGGAAGAGTCCGTAAACGCCAAATGTTTACAATATTAATCAATATTGCTTTCAAGGATTAAAATAGAAATTCCAATATGACAGGTATGCTTATATTGCTTCTGGAAGTGATAATAGAAATGTCACGCCCATGCAAATGTCATTTACATCTTTATGATCTAGTGATTAGTTGCATGAAATAAAATAGCGACTGTGAACTATATTAGAAATAGGCCAAGCTACAGAGATTTAGAGTGAGCATTTTGTGTAAAAAGTGTTAGAAGAAAACCAGCTCCGCCATTGTTTGTAAAATAGTTCCATATGATATAGTGATATGGAAAGGAAAGGAAACACACGTGTTTCATTCCTCCCTGAAGTATGTTTCAGGGAGGCGGGCAGCTTGAGTTTGGGATTAACTCCTTCAGCCAGATCAGAGGATACACTTGTATGTACAAGTGCATTAAGGATAGGTGAGATGGGATATTTATGGAACATAGGAAGTGTGGGTATAGGGTTCAGAGGATTAATACTGGCCCAGCATTCGCCTTATAAGTTTGCAAGCAGTGACTTACATTACCATGAGGAAACCTCTGAAAAAAACTCATGGCAGACCAGTCGGCCCCGGGGTTTGAACCCGAGACCTCCCAAATACTAGTCAGCGTACCTCTCGTACATACTCGACTAACTTGGTCCATATATATATAGTGATATGTTTTTCACTCGACTTTATAGTCTGTCCAGTCTAAGTTGGCGTGTACATCACAGTCATGCGCAAATAACGACGCAAGGCTGCCTACCCAAATAAATAAAATTCGAAATGGTCAAAATTCATATCTGTCGTAAGTAATTTTCTGAAGACGTAGTTACATGGTGATAGTGACCGGATCATCCATTTCGACAAATATTCTGTTCTTAACATATCAAATCGTATGTATCTCTCAAGAAAAACTAACATTCCGAGTAATGAAAATAAGTTGAATATTTGTTAAGTTTTCATTTAATTGAAAAATTTGCAATGTTGTCGGACCCTCTCGACCAACGCCGCCGGTAATCGGCATTTCACGTTTGACAGTCGCCAAGTAACCTAGAAGATTTTGTAATTAAGTTTGATTTATCGATCGATGAATATGGATTCCATATAGATAGACACTTCTGGTAGGAAATAATGGTCAATTTGAATTTACCGCTAAAAATCCCCGCATGTCAAACATGCAAGATATCTCATTTTGTTGAAAATTGGGTTAGCTATTTAGATTTAAGATTATTTATTACGTCTGGCAACAGTGTTCACGATCGACGTCATATACCAGGGATGGCGAACCTATGGCACGCGTGCCACAAGTGGCACGTTTGAAAATTTTGATGGCACGCACAAAACAAAATTAAAAATATCCTTTCTTTCCCTCAGATGAAAATTTCAAGAATTGTTAAAAGAAGTAAACTCGTCGTCAATAGCTTACTTTTATACAATAATGTACGCTGGTTAAGCCGCGGAAATGTTTTGCAAAGATTTGTAGATTGTTTGGAGGAAATAAGATTATTTATAAATAATGATAACATTATTGACCAATACAATCAATTATTGGATGTAGAATGGCTAGCAAAGTTACATTTTTTCACTGATTTATGTTCTCACTTAAATGAATTAAATATGAAACTACAAGGTGGTAATAAAACAGTCATTATAATGTTTGACTTAATCAAAGCGTTCGAAGTCAAATTACAGATTCTTAATCGTGATATTCTTTCTAATTCATATAAATATTTTCCGAATACAAAATTTGTTTTTTCTGAAAGTGAATGTCACGAAAAGCCAAATGAAGAGTCATTAACGAAAGAGTTTTCAATGGTAATTCAATCCCTGATTCAGGAATTTTCTACAAGATTTACGCAGTTTGAAGAATTTGAAGAAACTTTTAAAATTTATTTTATATCCTGATACAATACCATTTGAAAAATTGAATCTAAAAGTCCTTCAGTGGTTAAATTTTAATGAATTAGAAAATGGAATTAGTTGAATTTCCAATCAAGTACCATATGGATTCAAAAATTTGTTGATTTAAGGAATGATTTAGAAATTATTGAAAGTAATCGATTATTGGATAAAATAAATAAAATTGCAGAAGATGAAATTTTAACTACATGGAATTCAATTCCTGACACGTTTAATTGTTTAAAAATATTAGCAAGGGCAATTTTATCAATATTTTCATCGACGTGTGTATGTGAATCTCTATTTTCAGAATTAAATTTTATAAAAAATAAATATAGGAATAAAATAACGGATGAGTCGAGCTCTGCATGCGTACTGTTGAAATTAACTAAATATGAACCAGATATTAAATTTTTATCATCTTGTGTACAGCAACAAAAATCACATTAAAAATAATTGTCTTTAACGTGAATATTGTTTCTAGCATATTGCTTTTTGTAAAACATTGATTAATAAAATATTGTTTGAAGAAGAATTGCTTTATTTGTTTATTTAATCATACTTACGTATAGTTTCACCACGTTAACATTTCGAATGAAATTTTATTGTGGCACATTACCTATTTAGAAAAGAATTTTCATGATTTTGTGGCACGTACATCAAAAAAGGTTCGCCATCCCTGTCATATACAATTGGTGGCGTACACGCCAACGGTCGACTTTATCGTTTATAACTTTGTTATCGACAATTATATGCAAAAAATTTAGTTTTTTTTAGTTTTTTGCTTATAAAATTGAAACTATCACAGTAATCATTTTATAAGCAAAAAACTAAAAAATACTCGATTTTTTGCATAGAATTGTTAATAACAAAGTTATAAATAATAAAGTCGAGTGAAAAACATATCACTATATCATATGGAATTATTTTACAAATAAAGGCGCAGCTGGTTTTCTTCTAACACTTTTTACATGAAAAAATCTCTGTAGCTAGCCTAAAATAGAATAAATAACCAATATGTAATCTACAAACGTAGGAAGGTATGCTGACGCTATTAACTCTATGTATAGGTTACGTACACAAACATAGTCAGGTACTAATGACGTTGAAAAATCCATGCGTCATCATTAGGTATAGATCCAATGAATAACACGATACTGATATTTAAAATAAAAACACTTGGCTTTAAGTTTCACAAATATATTGAATAAAAATTAACAATTAAATTAGTCAACTGCAATATTAGTTAATAACACGATAATAATAAATAATAGTATATTACAAAATTGACGTTGAATAATGCCGATGCTTCTTGAATTGAAATCATACGTGAATTTCTTTCTATTATTATAGAATAACATAAGACTATATGAGTACACATTAAAATTTCAGATACTATTATATAGGTAGGTACATAAAATAAGAGCACTTACCACCAACTGGATCATTTTCATCAACTTGTATCATTGTATATTCCTCTCTGTAATAAAATAGATGCTTAGTAGATCTCGAACGCGTTTAGTTTATCATCTACAGAGAATGATCACCGGCAATGAAATTTCGACTGAAAATATATAATAGTTACTTTTGAAACTACTAAAAATAAAGATTGGTCCTTGATATAGTGGCTTCGCGTTTGTAGTAATATTTTTATTATTACGAGTGCGACCCACGTTTTATTTTTCTTCTATTTATTTAGAAAAATGTTTATGGTATATAATTAGCAGCAAAAAAACAAACCTTTAGGACATGGGGTCATTTGTATTGATGATTTTAGTTATGGATTATTCATGGTATTTAAATTTTAAATATTTAGTCAATTCAAGCATCACTTAAATAATATACAAGCAGACTTGTTGATACTGAGGTATGACTATACGAATATCATTATTTCATTTCACTTAAAATAAAAAGTTTTCAATATTCAACTGTTTTATTTGAGGGACTTTGAGAATTACTGAGTTGGCGTTAAATTATGAAAACATGGTAATTTCAATTTTTTTTTAACACCCTGTATGAAGAGGCAGGATTTAACCTTTGATTCAACTAGTGTACAATAGCACAAACTTTTATTGCATAATACTCAGCCATTTGCGAAATAGTAAAATATCCAATATTTGCTGCAAATGTCATTTTTTTAATTCCGAATATCTAGAAAACAATAAAAGTTGGGTAGAGAATATTAAACATGAAAATTGATCTAAATATTCCGTAGAATCTAAAATGCAAAAATATATAGAGTGTTTCATTCAAAATAAGCGATTTGACATACACTTCCGGTATATCCGGAAGAGGTAGTTTCTTGGAAATATTTTAGTATGGTACCCAACTAGTTTTCATGGTACGATTAGACGCCCATATACAAGGGCTGTATATGTTAATAATTATAAATAATAATTCTCAAGCAATATCTTGAATTCAAAAAAACGAGCTTGCAATTTCCACTAACTAAAAAAAGGCTCAAACTTAGAAAGAATAATTGAAAAGAGGGCTGTGAATTGTCACAAAAACAAAAATAAATTTTAAATATTCTTCATATTGAATCTGTCAACACTTTCAAGTTATGCTTAAAAAAATATTAAAAGAATATGTGCGGAATATAACTTACCTAGAACAATGAAAAAAAATTAAAAAGGGGACTCTGAATTGACACAAAAACGTTGAATAAAAAATAAATTTTAAATATTATTTTATTGAATACGTAAACACATTCAAGTTATGCTTAAAAAATTATTAAAAGAATATGTGCGGAATATAACTTACTTAGAACAATGAAAAAAATTAAAAAGGGTGCTCTGAATTGACACAAAAACGTTGAATAAAAAATTAATTTTAAATATTCTTTTATTGAATATGTAAACACATTCAAGTTATGCTTAAAAAAATATTAAAAGAATATGTGCGGAATAAATTACCTAGAACAATGAAAAAAATGAAAAAGGGGGCTCTGAATTGACACAAAAAAGTTGAATGAAAAATAAATTTTAAATATTCTTCATATTGAATCTGTCAACACTTTCAAATCGTGCTTAAAAAAATATTAAAAGAATATGTGGAAATAACTTATCTAGAACAATGAAAAAGGGGTCTCTGAATTGACACAAAAACGTTGAATGAAAAATAAATTTTGAATATTCTTCATATTGAATCTGTCAATACTTTCAAGTTATGCTTAGAAAAAATATTAAAAGATATGAGATTGTTTGACTTTTAATATAATGCTGATCATTTGATATCAACAAAAAAACTTAGGGTGTTCCAAACTTGAATTAAATTTTGAATTAATTAATTATTAAAGAATGAATCTTACCTTCAGATTTGATTGAAATTTACTGCAAATTGGGTGAATCATTCACTGTCCACCAGAACCAATCTGAATACATATTTAATCAATTGCTTTCCAGATCACTGGTAATGTTAAAACACAAACTCTAGCTATTCGTGGCCGAAGATAGATTCTGTAGCGCATCCGTCTGGAACCTTATGGACGCGCCAAAATTAGCTCATACTTCGTCTCCAACCTCAGCAGGCATTTAGGGGTCACGTGATATCTGTTAGAAATTTGGGAGTGAACGCAATATTTATCAAACAATGTTTATTCGTGATGTTTGGTGGGTCCCACATTTCGCTCAGGGAGTGTGCCAAGTTTACCAAATTTTTAAATGAAACTGCACTCGGAAGGTCACAAGAGCTCCGAGTATTGTTTTTGTATGTTCTCTGATTTTTATACCTAGTTTCATTGGTAACCAGTGAAAAATCAAAATCAGATTTGTGCCCAAAGATCATGATGACCTTGCGATGGATACAGTTGAATACAATTCTAGTTTAGGTATTTATATGTGTTATAAATTTACATTTGTAAATGTGACAATTGTCTAGAAAAACGTTAAGTTTTTCATCGAATTCCTATAATTTAAAATGTTTAATTGATTTTTAGAATTACTTACCAGTTTTTAAAATTCGTTAAGAACTTCATATATTCATATATATATATATATATATATATATATATATATATATATATATATATATATATATATATATATATAAATAATATATATATATATATATATATATATATATATATATATATATATATATATATATATATATATATATATATATATATATATATATATATATATATATATATATATATATATATATACAGGGTGACAATTTGAAAACGAGCAGCACTCAATATTTCTTTAACTGATGACACTATGAAAATTATGCGAAAGACGTCAATTTACATAACAAGGGGAACAACTTTTGAGGTATTTGTTGTTATATTATATTCAACCTCTTCACCCTCGGCGCAACTACCCCTTAAATTTCAAATAGCAACCCTAACTTATTCTATTTTTTAAACCCTCATGTAATTCCAGATAAGTTATAAATATTTTTTTCCATAAAATTGCAGTACTTATAACTTAACGAATTTTTGAATTGTAATTTATTATGATAAATGAAAGTAGTGACATACTAATAACTTTATGAATTGTTCAAAATAGTCTCAATTGTTTTGTAAGTACAAGAACAACCGATACTCAAAGTATTCGTCGATCTTTTGGAAGGTCTCTGGTGAAATAGTCCTACATTCTAATACGATCCTTTGTTATGAGTCTGGTTGGGATTTGAGTATAACGGATTTCAAGTGACCCAATAGAAATAAATCGAAAGGTGTCAGATATGTTGACCTAGGCCCATTCAGTAGGGCCTCATTGAGGACCCTTTGCTCATTTATCAGGTTCAGTCAACAATCCAAACATTCGTGACGTTAAGTAACGCCATTTTGAAAAAAAAAATTTAAAAATATATGTAACTCATCTAGAATTACATACAAATTTCATCTAGAACTACATACAAATTCAAAAACAAATGGAGGTTGCCACTTAAAATTTTAGGGGAGGTGTCCAGGAGCTGAAGGGGTTTAATGTAATACAACTACTAATGCCTCAGAAGTTGTTCCCATTTATATATAAATTGACGTGTTTTGCCAAATTTTCATAGTGTCATCAGTTCAAGAAATATTCATCATTCATTGTCCTTTTTAGCAAGAACAGGCTATTTCAGTGTGAAAACTGACCTTATTAAACAAGCTCATATATATAGATATATATATATATATATATATATATATATATATATATATATATATATATATATATATATATATATATATATATATATATATATATATATATATATATATATATTACAGGAAATGTTTTTGGCTAATAAAGTAGTAAATAAGAATCAACAAAAATAGTCATCACATCATAGCTAATTGATATCAATTAAAAACTTCATAGATTATCTATGTCGCTAATAATGTATATCAATTAACGTTCTGTGAAAAATGAAAATGGTTTGTTGAAATTTGATATTGCTGAGTACTCACCTAGTATCGATACTACTCATTCCTTAAAAATTCAATGAGTACTCACAAGTACCGATATTTTAATATAGTACCGAATATAGTATCGATACTAATATCAAATAAAGAATATATGCAGGTCATGGCATGCCGGCGACTTACTACAATACTAGAGTGGAGGGTAATGAAGAAGCAGACACCCTGGCACGAAAAGGTGCGTCAACGCCACTAATCTGGCCAGAACCATTCTGCGGACTTGGAAAATCTTATTCCCAAGAAGAACTCAATAAAGTTGAAGAAGCAATGAGAGCAACATACTGGCAAAGACTTCCAGGGCTGAGGCAGGCCAAAGATCTCCTCGGCAATTTCAACCGAGCAAGATCGAAGACATTGATTAACCTCAGCAAAATTAGTCTAAAGACAATCACGGGATTTCTAACGGGGCATTGCAGACTCAAAGAACCCATAAGGAAGCTAGGCTTAGAGGGGGACAGCACCTGCAGATTCTGCAAGGAACATTCAGAAATACCCCACCATATACTGATGGAATGCTATGCTGTACATCATAAAAGACTGAACACACTGGGATCATACCAGCTGACTTTAGAAGAAATACCACGAATATACCCCCTTAAAATCCTCAATTTACTGAAGGTATTGAGGCTTGAGGGACTGCTGTAAACGAGAACACCTCGAGAAGCAGAAAAATATGGGGCACAATAGATCTAATTAGGTCGCAGCGCATCAGTCACCATCCACACCTACCAATACCAATAGGCGGGTCCTGTATATGATTAAAATCTACTTCTTCCTTAAGGTGGGCGTCCAAAAATTTTCCAACTTTTGTGTTGTCAACACTTGTTCAAAAGTTTCTGTAATTACCTTGTGTTAGCAAAAAAAATGTCGGAACCCGTGTTTCTGTTTTCGACGGTATACATCAAAAGAATACGCTTGTTGCAGATATTTTTTCGCTTTCAGTTGGGAACATTAGTTGGAAACAGAAACCTGTATGTCACGTGGACGAACGTATCAACCCATATGTTAATTGATGTAAATCACATACAAAGTGTACTATGGGACTGTACTGATGAAAATAATGAAAAAAAAATATGAAAAAGAATGCATGGAAGATTAGAAGTGATGCAAAAGGGCTATACGAACTTCCACCTTCAATGTGGCATACTAACATTTCATCTCTTCTCAAAGTATTTTATAGTTCAATCCCTTCATGTAATTTTCTTCCTTTGTGGCTTGGTCATACCTAAGATTTATGCTTGCGTTTTTTTGCACGAAATAATAAATACTGCGGCTGCTTGCATAATTTAATATCATCGTCGTTCGGAGACATAGCCGATGAAGGAAACAGCTTGTTGTCAACTAAAATGTTTCTCAAATTGTTGGCTACTCGGTATGGACACAATGAAAACGAAAGTTTGCAAATAGTTTGAAACATTAAAATTGCCAACAATTTCAGTTGAAATGCACCCTTATATTCTCAAATATAGTACCCCGATGCAAAGTTGATAAAGGATTTTCAGTAGTGACTACTGTGAAAATAAAAAGATCAGTGGCACAGAAGAAGTGCACCTGTTATTAATTCGA